>CM046854.1:66155434-66282934 GCA_025617745.1 Heliocidaris erythrogramma
CATCATAATCATATACCATCATCACCATCATCTCCATCACCATCATCTCCATCACCATCACCATCATTATCAACGTCATTGCCATCATTAACATCACTATCATCACCACTAGCATTATCATCATCATTTCAAAATCATGATGATCATCGATGATCATCAGCATCATCACCATCATCACCACAATCATCATCATCACTATATTTATCATTATCATTTCAACATAATCATTGCCATCATTATCAGCAAGGTGGTGAATTGATTCTTACCACATTGGGAGGTAATTTTTCTCTAGACCACTTTCCAGTCTTGGGTGAAATCATTCTGTATTCGTACTTGAAGCTCTGAACGGGATATCCACCGTTACCAACGACGTTCCAGTCAAGGGTCACTGATTGGCCAGACTGCTTCACGTTTAGGTTCAGCATAGGAGGAACAGCTTTATAATGCACAAAGTAAAAGTATGAAATAAAATTTATAAGACACCTACTCCAGCAACAATTGATGAACCAAAATTTTTTAACACCAACCAAATTGTAAAGTTCATATCTAGACAAACTAACATGCTTAACCCTAACCCTAAACCTACATTTTAACAAATGCTCAGAGCCATTGTTGACCAAATATAAACAAATGCACCGAAATTGAATGTTCAACTCAAAGAAGATACTGTTATTTATAATGATGACGATAATGGTGATGAGATTCAGTTCTTGTACAGTGCATATTGCATATTTAGCAATGTCTCTATGTGCTTTCAAAAAGAATGTGATTATTACGACAGCAATAGTCTCTAGCTACCCTGATAGGGTACTCAAGCATAACTCCTTTACTACACCTCAGTCCAGTCTGGCAAATTATTCATTGTTGATTGTTATTTGATTATTGTTTTTTGATTATTGTTAATTCATAATTGTTGCTGTGTGTGTTAAAACAGGGGAGCGTTTCATCAAGTCTTTTGTCAGTGTTTTTTGCCAACAAATTTGCTCTCAGCCAATCAGATGCAAGGATTTCAGTAGCTTATAACAGTTGTCGGTAAAAATCACCGACAAACGCTTGATGAAACGCTCCCCACATGGGAGCACTGTCTGCCACTACATCACAGCGACATCGCCGACTCTGCCAATATAATAATCCCAGATGTATAATGATTAAAACTTTCAAAGATTCATAATTTACTAGTTTGGAGAAATATTAAAAATTTCTCCAATCTGCTTCCTTTCAAGGCAACTTGCTGTTAAAGGGTCTCTGAGGCCAAAAAAATAATTTGCAGATGCACTGCCGGGGCTGACAAGCACTCGAAAATTAATTTGGGGCGGAACTTACGGATAATATTCAACCCAAATAAAACATCAAATGGATGAAGTATACAACGCAAACTGTTTTTGTCAAACTGAAAATTCAGTTGGCGCGTAATTTATGGAGAATCTTCAACTCAAACAAACCAACAGATGAATCAAGTATTCAATACAAAACGTTTAAATCGATATATATCGTTAGGTGAGCTATCATGATCGCTCGACTAGTGTGTGTGTGTGTTTGTGTGTAATTGGGTTTTTACAGACGTGTATCAATCAGATATGATTATTTACGTCTGGGACCGACCTTTAACGTCACCATCCGAAAGACGTGACTCAGTCTCGAACCTGGGTCCGCTGAATCAGTTTATAACTTCCACTGGTAGCTGGATTACAGGCGCACGCCCCAACGCCCCAAGTCTTATTTATATTAATATTGGGGGTTATTTTATTTTCAAAAATCAATATCTCCTGTATGCTTTCACCATTGAATGTTGTGTTAAGTTTTCTGGGGTTGATTTTGTGTAAGCTAACTATACACAAATTATTTTTTCAGGCCTATGGTACCCTTTAAGATTGGAATTGCCATTAACTTGAAACAACTTACTATTGACTTTTACTCTGACGTCTTGTCTACCCTCTGTGATGTTGTTGCTGGCTACGCATAAATAATGACCACTGTCCCTGCCGATAAGACGACGGAACTTGATAGTACCACCTGAGATCTAAGGAGATATTGGGGACAATATATATATGTATGCAGATTATACTACTCATAAGCCAGTTTGTAATTACAATTTGTGCAAGCATGGGCATGCAGATAAGGCCAAATAAAAATTATTCCTAGTTCTCGTCCCCGCCTGCCTCCTTTTTTGGGGGTATTTGATATTTCAAAGAACATTTAAAATAAAATTAAAGAGAAATTTAAACCACCAACATTTTGCTGCAGACCCCAAAAATTGAAACTTGATGCGTCTTGGGGGTTTAAGGGGACCCCAGAAGAATATGATTATAAGGGGAAGCTGTGCCTCATAGCATTTGTATGTGCAGCGGCCATCTTGGAAAATATCAAATAACATGGTACCCCCTCCTCCTCATTTTCTAAAATCTGGACGAGAAACTAGGAATCAATCTTACCTGGCCTAAGGTCACTTGAAAAACAAATTGATTCCAATATGAGGTGAGCTATAAACAGTGCAAAATTTTAAAAGTACAGAAAAAAAATGAACTTGGTAAAAGTTTACCATTCTGTGGGAGTCATTGAGAAGATGAACTCCCCTGTACAGCCATTCAACAGTAGGGGGCGGGCTTCCTTTTGCCTTGCATTCTAAGGTTAAAGGTTGGCCTTCGTCACCTGTATAGATGTCATTTAGCCTGGGGTAGATAACCACCGGAACTATAAAAACAAAACAAACCAACAGTGTTGAATTATTAATTTGTTTACAGTACGCAAATAATTTGTACTTGTAGAAACATGATAGATATTAAAGGAGAATTAACCCCAAATTTCAAATTTACTTATATTGGAAGCTGTAATATATTCCTACTTATTGGCCTAAATCATTTTCTAATAAGATATCAGAAAAGGGTATAAATAAAGATATTCCAACACCCGGTATCGTCTCCTACTCATTTAGATGGGGGCTGCCATTTTCTTGCTGATTTGGAGTTGTACATGAACCATTGAGAAATGTTCCAGTCAGGAAGATATTTTGAATCCAAGACCTAAATTGATTTTCTTCATTACCTAAAATCCCATATGTGACGAAAAATATAAAGTGGGTGTTTACATGTATTATAAAAAATAAATCTTTATAATGATATTTTTAAATTGTCTGGATTTGCTTAACAAAAATCTATTTTCTTGGGTTTGCCAAACAGAGCAGAACATAATATATGCAGCATGCATTCTGACTTTTCAAGTCCATTATCTGAAAGCAGGTGAATGCATAGTTTGCCGCTATAGATGCTCAGGGAAGAAGCATCCATAAAATTTGAATTAATTTGCTCCGTCCCATACGTCACAGTATCGAGAAAATAGATTTCTATTAAGCGAATATCGATTTTCAACAGAAATATGTAAGGAAATCTTCAGTTTAAAAATAAATTGACATATCTATTCTATATTTTTAATCTCAAATGGGTTTTTAATTTTGAAAAAGGCAATTGGGCATTTGGATTAAGAAAACCTACATGTACACATAAAAAAAATGGTAGCCCCCATGTACTGATAGCAGACAATACATAGTGCTAGCAGATGATAAATTTTTCTCAGAAAATCTTAATTCGTATCGATCTCGTACATTCTGACGCGAAGCCATATAGTCTAACAAGTAGGAATAAATAACACCTCTGAACACTATCGTCTTTATTTTTTTAGGTTAATTCCCCTTTAACTGATGCTAACATTGATGTTAACACATGTTGCAATGAATTTCATGTTTGATCCTTTATCATTTTTGGAATGAAAGAAGATATCAGGTTATATTTGAACCACATTCTCTTTGGTCCTCCAAATTATATGCCATATCTAACAGATAGAAACATTACTGACCTGCAAATAATACCGTTGTCTCTGCTTGAATGGTTTCTGGATTAGCCTTTCCTTGTTCCGTTGCTCTGCACATATATCTTCCTAGATCTTGCTGGCTTACTCTCAGGATGTTTAATGTGTTGTTCACTATCATGTATTTACATCTAGGCATGCTGAATGAATATAAAATAAAATGAGATTTTAGAGAACAATCAAATATACAATAAATTTCAAAGACTATAATGGAAAAATACTTGTTAAAATGAGAAACTTTCTTTCATGCATCGCTGATGACAGATATTTTGCAGCAAGAAAAATTCTCACATATGGCAAATTGTCATGCCCATGAGCGTTAATTGATAAGATTATGTTTCATTAAATTTCATGTCATGTAGAATACAATACACATCTACATCTATTTTACAAAAAGCTGTTCGAGGACAACCCATCAATATAATAGACAACTACTGTACTTGACATTCACTGTTATTTGTAATAACTTAATTAAAATTAAGAGAATGAATCTACAACATATATAACATTCAATAATACAATATTTATAGAAAAATAGGTTAATCCTTTTAATAAACTGAAATTATTTGTCAAATAAAATCATGGGTGGCATTATGGCAGAGACATCTTCACTATTATCGCAGCTGAAGGATTTTGGTCATAACAAATTAAAAATGAAGAGTGGAGCTTGTCAGTCTTGCATCAACAGCAGTGGCTATGAATGACATGATATACAGTCCTATCATACTCTTATTTTCCTTCAACCATACCCCATACTCATAAAAAAACACTATAGTATGACTTAAATCAATGTTTAAGTCACTTTTCAATAGCGTTTTTCTTGACTAAGACACATCAACCGATCAATAGCAAAACCCATAATGCCTGTATGGGAAGCAGGCATCACAACAAATGTAATATATAGTGCTGCCATCAAGGAATGTCTTACAGCCATTGTTGATCCTTCCAAAAGAACAACACGATAGTAACTTAAAAATAAAAACGACACAGAAGACATAAGTTTTGAAATGGAACATGTTTTGGAGTCATACTCCATCATCAGCCTGATCTTTTTACAACAGAGACGGTGCTATATATACTTTCAGATTTACATAATACTAAATAACAAGAACAGTTAACAATATAAGGTGTGTTAAAATGTACTTAATGAGGTGAGGGACCTGTCTGGTCAAGGACCTGGGTGAACAATACATACAGTTAAATAGAAAGCAATACTTGGTAAATTGTACACCTGTTGGTTGAGTTTGGGTTTGGTCCAATTGATATATATACATGTAGACCTTCTTTTATTTTGAGTCGAAAATCGGTGTGGACAGTGTCCAATATTTTGAAGCGTTGTGGGTTACATTCTGCTAGACATTGTTGATCCCTTGAATTCTTCATAGGGTTGTTTGTGAATGATACCACCCGATGATCACTTACTTTCTGACTTGATCTGGACTGCATTGTGATGTGATTGGAGTCCTGTTTTTAAACCATTCTATACTGACACCATAGTCGGCTCCGCCTACATCGCACGCAAGCTCGGTAGAATTACCTTCCTCTACAGCTACCACAGAGGGCGCTCTGTCTATGAAGTATATACCTGAGATAAAATAAAGTAACACGATACAATACGTTAATGGGTGGGCCAAGGTATGTCCCATATTTACCTAATATTATGAAATCATTTTTGAAGGAATATCTTCAACATAAATTGACATATAAACTTTCATCTCCCGGCCTTGATATTTTGTCTGATCCAATAACTTGAAATTGCCCTAAAAACTCACTAAAGCAGATATCCCTGGAAATTGTATGTCAGCCATTGTGATTCTGAAATATTCATGAACCCCAATTCTTCTATTGCCTAAGGCGATTTAAATCAAACTATTCAAATTCTGAAATTACATCCAATATCTCTTGACAAAGAAAGGTTCAGCTGTCTGCCTAAAATTCAAAACATGTAAATGAATTGGTACATGTAAGTTACAGTATGGTGGTGATGATGGTGATGGTGATGATGATAATGGCTTCTTGTATAGAACCGGTAACCATCTCTGATGTGTGCTCATGGTGTTTGCTCGAGAATGTCTCATAATTTCAAATTTTAGTCAGTGTCCAATTGAGATTGAGTTTACTTTCCATTATCCTTGTTTAGCATTATTATCCTTGAGATATAAAATTAAAAGGTTGTGTCAAGATGATGATTGAGCACTATAATTAAAAACGTGTATTACAATTTTTTTTTAGAGATATATAATTGGGAGGTTAGATTATGGTAACGATGGTGAACATGATAATGGCTTCTTGTATAGCACCAGTAACCGTCTCTGATGGGTGTTCATGTCACTCGCTCTTGAATGTCTCATAAATGCCACTTTTAGTCAAAGTGTCAATTTGAGATTGAATTTATTTCCATTAGCCTTAAGTTTGTTATCATTATTATCCTTGATAAATTGCGTCATGATAAAGAATGAATTAGAGCACTATAATTAAAAAGTCATAAAACTATTTCAGGGATGTATGACTATAAACTTACAGGTTGATATATTCTCCAAATTAGACTTACCAAATACATCTAGCCTTGTAGTGGAGCTGAAAACGTAACCAACATCATTGAAGGCTTGACATGTATAATTGCCTGCATCCGATTCTATGACACTATCAATGGTTAGAATGCCGTCCCAACCTTCATTGAAATGGGTGTTACCAATACGAGGGATGGGCTAGTATGGTAGAGAAGGACAGGAAAAATAAAGTTTCAAAATTTCAAAGTTTAGTGAATTCCACAAACATGTATATCTTTTACAGTTTTTATACATTGATTATATATTGATTAAGAACAGGGACATAACAAATACATAATTTTTTTCAAATAATTTTTTTTACAGTAGGAGTCACCCTTGACAAGCATTTGGCTTTTAGTGACTCCCCCACATTATGTACAAATATTTGAATATTATGTATTATGTGTTCTTTTTATGTGGAAATAAATAAATAAATAAAAATGAATGGAAACATAGATATAACAGAATAATTCATAATTCCATAATTCAATGGACTTGGCTATGGTTTACACTGATAAAGATAATAACTGGTGTAAGGTAAACATCGTAATTGTAGAGGAAAACGTAAGTAGAGGAGTCTATTGAATAAGCATGGTTGGTATTTCATACACCCCTGTTTGAAAAAAAATAGAAATGGTTAATATTCAGTGAAAAAAAATGCATAAAGACTGCTCAAAAGAGAAAATAAAGGGTATCTTCATAGGCAGGAGGCCTTTATACATATGATATTTTAATGCATGTTTCAATGAAAAAAAAATAGCTCAAGGAAACAGAAAGACTGTTCTCTATATACAGGTGATCTTTCTAGACATATAATTGCAATTCTCTCATCATCATGCCCATATGGTTAATACAGGAACCACCAGGGGAGAGTTTCATCAAGCTACTGATTTTTTCCAATCTTTGAAAATCTTGTCGACAAAATGTCTGATTTTGGCCCTGATTCAGATGTTAGAACCTGGAATCACACCGTCATTCCATCAATCACTGGGTGAATCATTGCAGCAGCCACACACACATATACGATTCATGCAGCTACAGTACAGTCAAGTCGTATACCGTAAGCTAGCTGTCCCGAGAATGACGTTATTTTTCTAGTGCAAGAATTCTCGCTTTCGTGGCTCATCTGAGACCCTGTCAGGGGTCTTGAAAAAACAGTCCTGATAATCTTTTTGAACAAGCTTACATCTCTAAAATTTAATTTTATTGTATTCTTTGGGGGATTACATGTAGCTTTCCAAAAATGTATAATTTGTCCTATTTCTTATTTTATGGGACATTTCTCCGGTTATCTGCTTTAAGGGTAAACTGTTAGGAGTGATGGAAACCACCTTAGAGGGTACCAATCACTATAAAATATTTTGCTTTGTATGTTAGAGGTACCATGTCATTATATTATATTCAATATATGGGCTTCCAATATTACTTCTATAAAGAGATATAGCTATAAACTATAGACTAATCGACGCATCCGTGCACGCTTTTCAGGGTAAACTGTTAGCATTGATGAAAAACAACACTATTTTGAAATTTATGTGTGCCTTATGCCAGGCACACAGCAAATTAAAGTCTCAAGCAACAGATCGCATCTCTCCAACTAGTCATACAAACTAGCTAGGAGGGATTTACAAACTGTATGTCATGAATTCTGACATCTACCTTTACCGTACATGGATGAAATTTAATTATTCATTCATTTCTGAACGTGAACTTACTCTTCCGTTTCTGAACCAGGTAAACTTTGGTTGAGGGAACCCGGTAGCCGTGCATTGGAAGACCAGCTCCATGCCTACATGAGCTGTTCTAACTGCAGGATGTACGGATGTTATTCTAGGAGGAGCTAGAGGGAAGAAGAAAGTGCAAAGAGAAAGAGAGGGTTGATCCTTAACTAAACATATATACATCGTCATTAATTTTCATAAAATTTCATATTATGCACTTTTGAAAGGAGGAAATGATATCAAGAAACTCTGCATCTATCAAGAATTTTCCAGTCTAACAATACAACACTACTAATTCTATTAGAATTAGATGTACTATTACTGCTACCAGCTGCTGATGCCACTGCAACAAAGTCTCAGAGCATTTCTATAGTGATTTTAATTCATTTTCCATATCTTTCTGTAAGTATGATCGATCAATCTCCTATAGTAGATGTTTGTAAAGTCATTCCTACTAAATGTAGAAATATAACCACTAACATGTTCCTAGAGTGAATAAAGTGTTCTAATAACACTTATTTCATTATACTGCTACTTCTCCTGTTCTCAATCCTGCTTCAATTTATAATGCTGTCTTTAAAGTATGAACAAGGAAATTTCAAATTTGTTGTGAATACGATGCATATTTTATCATACTCTAACCATGTCATTAATGTTCTTACCATGTACAACAAGATCGAAGTTAGTGTGGATTTGCTGGTTGACATTGGTTGCTTCACAGCGATACAACCCATTATCACTGACGTTGAGGTAATCAATGTCTAGTCTAGACCAGGATACCCTTTCTGAATACATGTTGGTGATGATTGTATGAGACGAGTTTATGATCTGCTCATCATTCTGAGGAAAAAATAGATCCAAAGAGAGGATAATATTTTGGTTATTTTAAGAATAACTTAACGTATTAAATAATGGACTAGAGGCACTTGCCAAATTTCAAGGCAGGGCATTGATGTGCAAGAATATCCTTGGGTAGTGAAATGTCCAAATAATATCTCATATTTAGGCAGTGAGGTAACCTAATGTCATTTCTGTACATTTTCATTACGAAAAAAAGTGTCAAAAATTTTGCAGAAACTTTTGTAAGTGAAGTATTATCATTCAATATTCAATAGGTGTGAGCTCGTATGCCTATAAGTCAATAAACATTCCACTTTCCCAGGACTACTGTAAAAAAAATAGTAAGAAAAATATCCTACATATTGAACAAATGTCTCCCAGGAAATTTCAGAGGCATGTGAAGAAATATCAATTTGATGTGCATGCCCATTGATCCATTATTCCTCATTGATTTCCTTCAGAAATATGACATGCTTCTGTTTCAAAAAAAGAATTTTAGATGATAAAGGTCCTGCATATATGTTTCTGGAACTTGTCTATTGTGCATTATGTTATGGATAATAAACATCTTGAAGATCACTTTCTGGAAGTGATGGTACAATAAAAAAGACACGAGCATGTGCGTAAACTCCTCTTACTTGTCTTTTTCACTCTTGACTCATGCATCAACCCCCTACCACTTCCTGCTCAAAATATGTCTGCTTGAATGAAATTGATCATGTGATCAGACCCAAGTGTCAGGTGTTCAATGTGCTGATGGACTGTAATGTCTCATAGCATGTAGGGAGTATGACCTATGAGTTATATTATAAAAGAATCATTGTTCCGATTCCAAAAGTTCACTTTAGAAAATTATTAACGCCTTAATATTGCTATTCTAGCCATTTCATTTTAATAGCTTTCCTTAATTTTTCCATTGTCCATTCAGCTTCAGCTATCTTGAAAACAACAACATGATTTCTAGCCTTTGGACATAAACTCAGCTAAATTAGTTGAATTTTTTTCCCAGTGTGGCTGATAGTGTAAAAGAAAAACATTCCTGGCAGTAACTGTTCATATAAATTATAAAGGGAATTCTTTTGGAACCAATGAAATTTAAAATCAAGGATATTATTATAGCTAGCAGAGCAATTAAACCCTTGTCACGATACTACGGTACCCTATCATCTTACTTTCCATGATCTTCTGGGTTGATTTATAAGTATTTTCCATATTAACCCGTTGGCTACTTAATTTCTTAATTCCCAATACAGGGACCACCCGGTTCCCGTAGGCAATGGGTTAATGTTGAAAAGTTGTATTTGTGGAAATTTAGGAATATGCAGTTGTAGAAGTTATATTTTTAACAAGAATATTGCACGTCTCTGATATGTAACCATCTTGCACTTTCTCTCTCCCCATCTCTCCATTTGTCTCGCTCTGTCATCCAACTCTCTATCACTCTTCCTATCTAATGATCATCCTCTCTCATGTTCTCTATATTCCTAATTGCAATGTTTATTGTTCCTCCCTTCATGTTCATACCACTGCTCACTAGGTTTGTTGTTTTCATTCTGATTGGTTAAGCCATTACAATTATTCAGTTATAATAATGAATATTCATAGCAGTTCATGTACATTCATTTAATGTCCGTCCTTTCATTTGCAAATTATGTTACTTGAATATGTATTATTTACATTTATGAAACAGATATGCAATATAAACCCCTGAGGTTGAGATAAGTATGACACCTCAGGTAGTTCATCACAGGCAAGTAAGGAATGAACAAGCATGTTATTTGTGCCCTCTATTGTTAGTACCATGCCTAGTTAGCTTGCTCCACAGGCCACCTTAAAAACCGGTGGCAGCGCTGGGATACTTGCCATAAACTTCAGGATTGACATGTAAACATGTATTTCCCATAAGTGGAAAAAGTACATGTAACATTCGTGGATATTGGGAATATGTAGTTATATCAGATGGGTTCCTTGAAAGAAGGTTTCTGATTGGTCAGATTCACTCTTCTTGCCATTGCATAGTTTGTTATATGGCCATGGCCATGACCATATATAAAAACAATTTGTACACACTTATTTCATGTGTACAAAATCCCATAGGGCCAAGGTATTGTTAACTTCTTTTCACAAACGATTGCACAATATTTTCTCTCACTATCGTTTGTACGATTATGATTATGTTGCAATCTATCTAATGATAAACTTTGGAACAGACGACCAGCTGATTGGTCAAATAACACCACATGACCGGGCAAAAAAAAAGTACTAACGCACGGCTGAGCTGCGCGTACGTGAACCTCTGGTGCGTGCGTGAACCTCTGGTGCGTGCAAACTTAAATCGCAATGAAATCGCGTAGTTTAATTGTCATTTTAGTGCAGGGGTTACATGCGCGCACTGAAATGCGCATGACTTTTGTTGGCTGCGCTTTAAAGCAACTGGTAGCCTCCATGACTGTGCGACTCTTGGCATTTCTGTGTCGTTCGTAACTATTTTTATAGACTTCATAATCATATTGCCGACCCGTTTTATAAAACTATTACCAGGTAATACATGGTTGGGAGTGCGTTGGTGTGATCTGGCAACACAAAGGTTTTTATCGTGGTGTCCAACACATGCGTGCGTATAGTACACTATAGTATAGTACACCACGATAAAAACCTTTGTGTTGCCAGATCACACCAACGCACTCCCAACCATGTATTAATAGTATATTGTTGTTTACATTCAATAATTAAATCGATATAGTCACAACTTTATGACTTGTGATTGAGTTTGCAATGTAAATAGTTCGGTGAGCTTCCACAAGCAGTTTCCCATCTTACATAACACATACATGTAGTAAATGCTCATTGTTGTCAAATATACCATAAAATGTGCATCCATTGATATAGAATTTTTCTCATGCATGAAATCTCACCTCGGCCTACGGCCTCCGTGACGTATAATGCACTTGAGAAATTTCTAAAGCTATGGGTACAGTATATTCAACTCCAGAGCATGCACTATATATAGTGGCGTTATAATAACAAGATTATATTTCATAGACCTGACTAATGTTGTTGTCACAATACCTACAACAATCAATCATTAGCTTATGTTTTAAAACTTTAGCTCGTAAAATCCATTCCAATCCACTCCATAGAGCCTTTATATTGCGGTTATAAATCGCTTCACAATACAAAGATAATCTGAATCACAGAAAGCATCAATTATGTTATGACATCAATCTGCACAGATGTGTTATGTCATATGTCATATTTTGATATCATGGAAACCGGGTCCGATGAATAAAAGACCTAGGACACAAACAATCATGAAAAACAAAGCCATGATCTATAAAATATGAAGTATGAGATCATATTTTGATAATATTTCTTTTTTTTTCCTGATGCTATCATAGAAAGCTTGTGACCTGTTTCATAAAACTCATCAATAACAATGCTACATATCTATGACAACTATGCTCTAAGCCAATCAAATTTAATAATTTAATGATTTCAAGGCCCTCAGGCTGTTTCATAAAAATTCTTCTCAATAACGAATCACAATGACTGTTTTAAACTACTAAAAACATAGCATTTGGATTGGCTGAGGGAAAATTTGTCACAGATCTGTTGCAATTGTTATTGACAAAGAGTTTTATAAACAGGACCCAGTAGCTTAAAGTAATTATCGTAACTTGATATTGACAACAAGTTTCATGAAACATGGCCTTGGACTGACATTCAGCGCAATAATAGAAACAAAAATAGCACTCACTACATCCCAGCTGTGCTCTATAGAAGCCAGGCTTTCAATAATCCTATATGAATAGACATACAATCAAACTCAGAAATCTTAGATGATAGAATAAATGATCAGGTGGTTTCCCTGCTCAACTTGTGTAGCCTGGTTTCCAGACTATGCCATTTTCCCCTTCCTTGTTTGTCAAAGGAAGTGAAGGTACATAAGCATTTTGAAATGAGCTGAATTGATTTTTATCTTAGAATTTGAGGGGTAAAAACATCAAGGTCATCATATTCAGTAAGGTAGAACTTAATATTGTTTTCAATAATTACGATTATATATATTTGCACCATAGCTTTAAAACCACAAATAGCATCATAAATTGAGGAGAAATTAGAAAGGAAGCCTAGATGCCAATGTCATCAGATTAATAACATGTATTGTCAGAACTTAGTAGTAAATGAGTACCTTAACTAAGTATAGAGGAGATTGTTGTGATCGAGACTCATTAAAGCTTTCTTTCACTTTAAGAAGGTACAAAATGTTGTCAAGTCTGGAAGCCAGGCCATGTCATCGGCAAGGTTCAGGAAACCCTCGACTGAGCTTGTTATCTTAAAATAGGCCAGACACAAAATGAGTCTTTCCTGCCTCTACTAGTGGTTGCATCTTGTTGCTTTCATGAGGGGCAAGACAGGATTCTTCAAGAAATCTTGGAGACAATTACCGGGTATAGATATCATTCTCCAATAGAGAAACAAGGATGCAAGGACAACTGATGAACATTTTGAGAATAATTGTTCCCAAATTTTAGCAGTTCTTTGAATACATCTATGTATCACAATTAATGTCTGAACATGGCCCAGGTTGTTAACGAAGATTCATGTACGTGTAGCCTGTATCTCCAGCAAAAAAACAATTAAGTTAAGAAAGGAGATGTGTTTGCATCCTTCTGCCACAAACATAACGCAATGTGAGCTAATGATACAATGACTTTTAAGAGAGTGCATGCCCACATTTTGTTATGTGGTTAAATTGTGAAGAGATCTATCTGGCAAAGATGTGCACAGAGATACTGATATAAAGGTTGCTACCTTACAACTTTTCATCTTGTACCATATTATCATTGCATGAGGAAACCCTGTTATTGCACCGAGACATTCACCTACCTGTCCATTCATCTTTTACCACATCTTTGCATGAGGAGAGCCTGACATTTCATCAAGGCGTTCACTTACCTGTCCATTCATCCTCTACCATAGTATCCTTGCATGAGGAAAGCCTGACATTTCACCAATATATTCACTTACATGTAGCTGACCAACACAGTATCCTTGCATGATGATCCCGTCATTTCACCATGACATTCACTTACCTGTCCATCTTGGGTCATACAATCATTGCATGAGGACACCCTGTTATTGCACCAGAACATTTCACTTACCTGTCCATTCATCCTGTGCCATAATATCCTTGCATGAGGAAAACCCGTTACGTTGCACTGCACCGAGACATTTTGACCTTCTCTCATATCCAATACTGAAGGAGGCACCTGTGTAAACCTCAGAGGCCCTGAAAAGAGAAATGAGAATGAACAAAAAACAAATTACAAATATTTCTAAAAAAACAAATATTATCAAAACTATACAAGAGAAATTTTTAAATAATTCTGTTCCATTATTTAAAACCATATGATATTTATTAGCATCTCATTTTGCGCTTCTTTTCAACAACTAATTTCTTTTCAACATCTAATTTCAAAAGTTGAATAGTAGACCTGCTGTTAATATTATCATGACTGACAATTTTAAATAATGGAAACCTTTTTTGAGGCTCTTGTCACAAACATCATGACTCACTCATTCTAAGAGGACAGATTAATCACTGAAATGGATTAAGATTTATGGATTAACATCGAACAAAGAGGCTTCAAAACTTATGAACATATCCTAGGCTAGGTTTAAATGACATGACTAATCATAGTGAAAAGGCTACACTATTTTTGGACAGACAGATTGGTTATCATTTCCATCATGATATAATTAGTCTTACAGAAATCACTTTAATTCAATAAAGCAATTACTGTCATTTTGATTGGTTGCAATGTCTAGTTATGCCCTAACATATTGGTGATATAAACAAGTCATAACAAATATAATTGTTTTTTTGTTTTCTTTATTTGGTGATCATAACAGCTTATTCATTGTAATATATCAACTGTTTATTTTCAGAGGAGTTTGAACTACATTTGACTGGCCCATGAAAGCTCTTAGTGCCATTCTGCAGTTTCCAAATGTCTGTTGAGGCATGTTGTTCACATTTTGCAATAGTTTTTTATTCATCTTATTTGGAAGTCTATTTACAGCTGAGGGTTAATCAATATTATGCATGACTGAAAAAAAGAGTCACAGAGTCTACCTCAATAATCTCATCCACATGTAAAAAACTAATTTTTACTTGCATGGTTTCATTTCAAATTGAATTTAACAAGACTATACTCTTTAAGACTGCACATTAAGTTATTCTTTATATTACTTCTAATTGTTTTTATTTTTTTGAGAGCAGGGTTTCATTACATTAATTACATCATGCATAATAATGGTTACCATATAACAAATTAATAAAAAAAATAACTTTTCCTCACACGTGCATGAAACAATCCTAGATTTAATATATGATGGTTAGGGAAATGATAGCTTTAGAGATATCAGGGTCGAGACTTTTGAAGCTTTGAGGAGTTTGGGTTGGAATTAAAGAAGCTTAGAACCTTGGAAGTATTGATACTTGGGATTTAACTATGCAAGGATACTGATGTCATTAATAGGGAAATCAAATCCTGAATGAAATCCACAGTTGACAACTCACCCTAATCGCTCAAAACCTATATCATTGAGAGCCTTGTGTTTTTTCAAACAAACTATCACTCATAAACTGATTGTATTCTTTATTGCATGCTTGCCTTTTTATCTTGATCAGACTGTTGCATTTATTTTTCCCCAATTTTACTTTTATTATACTTAATTTTCATATTTTTTAAAAATAAACATCATCATTTATATGGTGCTACTTGAACAGCCTGTATCACATTTTTCTGGTGTTAATTGTTGCTAGTACTAGTCAGTTAATTCAATAGGATAGGATTAGGTAGTGCGCTTGTCGCGTTTGAGTTTGTCATACGCGTTTAGGGTATCTTTTCCTGAATACTTGTCTGGATTTTGTGAGACAAGTCTCTTGTTTAGGGGGTAAAATTTCAAGAAAGCATGCAGAAATACTCGAATGGATAAAACGCATTTAGGGGGTGTTTGGAAAACCTGTGGTCGCGCATGTGTACAGCAATATAGTTGAGTGGTCCCCGGGGGCCACATGCCTCCCCGGGCAAGTGTTGTATTTCACTTTTGTGCACCCTGACCCACTTGTTGCTCCAAATCCTTTTATATGTTCCTTCCACATTTTTATTAAGTAGTTGTCTCTTGCCCTGTTGTATTGTTATGAATGTTCGAATAAATAATAAGAGTAATAATTGGTTTATTGCCAGGCTAGTTCTCTATGTGTGCTTTAGACTGGTTACTTAAAAAAGAATGATTGACTGCATGATAGTGAATTGAGGCATATCAAACTACGATTGACTACTCATTGTTACACAGACTTAAAGGAGAATTATCCCCACGAGACTTTTATCATTGACCTAAAACAGAATTCTAAACAGTTTCTGATAAAGTAAAAACATCGTATATTCGAGAATCGAGAGGATGGGAATTGTCGATTGAATCCTCCGATTTTTATCGTTCTCGAGAGTAAAGCAGCGTCGCCATGTTCCCGGTGCGATCGGGCTGTGTGACGTAGGGCATGGAGTTGGCCGTAGCGCATTGTAATTGGCTCGCAATAGTTCACCAACATTATTTTAAAAAGAGTTTATTATTATTAATAATAACATAAATTATGCAAGAGTTTCATAATTAAATTAAATAAATCAATTTATATTATCTACGTAACTATCACATTTGAAAAACATTTATTAGAGTAAAATAATCATCGTAAGTAAAACGTGTTCCAGGACACACTAGCTTGATTATACGATTCGCCCGGGCATAAGCTTAGCCTGCAGATCTACGTGATAATCGGCCTCCGTGAAATGATCACTGCAGATCACATCATTTTTCCGATCAAGTTTGAAGTCTTTTCCTTGGAATTTTTCCACGTTCAATATGGTCACCCAACGCTTGAACAATTGCTGACATTTCTGCGGGTCTGGGAACCGATGGGATGATTTCCCTATCGTTTTCTTGGAACAGTTACAACAGCCGAACGCTTGACAATACACCATGTTTACCGTGTGTATATGCAGCGCGCGCTTCATGCAAGCTAGCTACTAGCCAGTGAGTTCTCCATCCCCTACGTCATCACGCGCAAGGTTTTATGGGAAATTTAGAGAAAATGGACGCCGCCAGTAGGAGTAGACGACGTTGTAATCATCGTAAAAAGTGGTCTCTATTTTCTGTTCTTACAACGGCATCAGTTGGTCTAAAACGGTGATTTTTATATCAAATTAAATGTTATTTTATTCACTATGACCCTATTTACATTTAAAAGCCTGGGGATAATTCTCCTTTAAAGTTATTTGGTAACTTTGTAGAGGCTTGATAAAATCTGAGCTGCCTGGCCTTACATGCTATCAGTGTATGTAATACGGTGTAAAAATGAAGTCCATGGGGGAAAAAAAGCACTTCAAACTCATCATGTACTTCACAAAAGTAAACATATGCAAGTGACTGGAAATGCCAGACTCATTCCCCCCCCCCCCCCCCCCATGGACTCAGTGTTAGACTAAAGCTTATGGCCATACACTTTCGTAAATGGGAGTATTCAGTCATAGATATCTTAATAATAGCATTATATATTTGAAAACCTTTCTATGCCTGGCTATTTATTTATCCTTCTGAACATTATTATACAAGACAGAAATCAAAATTCAAAAATTCATTAAATCAAGCCTCCACAAGTTACCAATCCCTTTAATTACCAGTACCACATGGTCGATTAGATATAATGTTCTTTTAATGGTTGTCATGCTTCGATAAATGAAATGAACTCTTTGCCTCTTTACTTTAGGTTGTGTAATAGTAGTTTACTGTAAATGATGTTATTTTCACGCTGAGCAACCCCAAAACATATTCGCAGGTTCTTAAATTCACGCTGCACAATTACACGCTTGTTTTAATTTGTTTCTAATGTACACCTACTCCATTTATTAATTTACACACGCAAAGTCCATTCAAATGCATACGGCATGCGCAGCTACACACATGCGCTCAAATATGAATTGGACACACAAACATACATGCTGAAGCGTGCAATTCAACTCGTATAGGAAATCAGCCCAATATTTCTGAGAGATCTATAATTCACGCCCGCCGAAAATAGCGCGAAATTCGCGAAAATTATTGTACTGCAAATATTTCTGCATTTACAGTAATTCAAGGGCAGAAGTACAAGAGAAGGTATCTCCTTGTAAATTCACTGGCACATCCAAGGGGCAAAGACCCCCCCCCCCCCCTCCCTGCAAAAGTTACTTTAACATTGGAGTCTTAAAAAAATGCACAAAGGAGTGGAACTTATAGGCCCCCCCCCCCCCCCCCCCCCCCCCCCCCACACACACCTAACCTCCTAATTTTTCTTTATATATTTTTTTCCCCTTCTCACAGATTTCAGATACAAAGTAGGGCTTTTGAAATATGTGAGAGCCTTTTTTTTTAATATTATATATATGTCCACCTGTATCAACCACTAAACTATATACCTACAATCTTACCACCTCTCATCAAGGAGATGCTATGACAGACTCAGTCACAGCAGGAGTGAGTCTTTAACTAAGTCACAGCTGTTGTATGAAACTCTGTGGGATTGCTATGCCACAAGTTCCAGTGTTTTGAGAGTGGTGTGATAGACTGAGATTTGGAGTTTTCTTTTGATATTTACACTAGAATTTCATGGGGAAATCCATGTATCTTTCCATACACAGACAATAATACAATCTGAAATCAAATTTAACATGTAGAGGTGTTGTGGTCTAGTGGATAAGTCACTGGACTGCAGATCACAAGGTATGGGGTTCGAATCCCACCACGGCACTAACGTAATTTGGCAGGACTCTAATCTACATTTGCCACTCTTCACCCAGGTGTAAATGGGTACCTGATATGCCTGAGCGCTAGTTACTTTGGCAGCTCGGCTATATAAGCAGGGTAATAATGTCTAAGCGCTTTGAGCGCCACTGCATAACAGATATGAGCATTATATAAGTGGTCATTATTATACTATTATGTTGCCTACGGGAGGGAAGCGAGTGGTGCCTCTACTAAGCCTATGAGAATGAGAGCAATCAGGGGAGCGTTCCATCAAGTGTTTTGTCAGTGATTTTTACCGACAACTGTAATAAGCTACTGAAATCCTTGCATCTGATTGGCTGAGAGCAAATTTGTCAGTAAAAATCACTGACAAAACGCTTGATGAAACGCTCCCCAGGAGTCGATGGGTTGATGCAATTTCTCTATGGATACTAAACATGGGCTTGAGTGAAAGCAGAGACTTACATTGAATATTAATGATTGTCACTGGGCTGGTGAAGGCTCCGTAGGGGTTGGTTGCAGAGCACTGGTATTGGCCTCTATCAGCGTCGGTCACAGCTGAAATAGAAATGGAAAATGAGAGGAATTAGTCATCAAGAAAGTTTGTTCTTTTTCCATACCTACTCCATATTATTTCCCTCTCTCACAAACACTCACAAAAAATTCTGCATCAGGAAAGCTACCCTCATACCCCCTCCCCCCTACCCATCCCTCCCCCAACCCACTGCCTTGTACACCCTTGACTAAAATTCCATGCACCCCATTTACCCTCAAACCATATGTACTTGAAGGTAAATAAATGAAGGCAAGTTATCCGAGGATATTGTTTGGAGTACCTTGTTTGGGGGCCAATGTCCGAAGGGAATGTGTATGCATTTATTTATAATAAATATCATCTTCTTTTTTCCATTTAGAGTGATTTACTTTGAATATTTTGTCTGTTTGGAGCAAGAAGGGCATTAACTCATATACTTTAACACAGAGTTAACGTCCTTTTGGATCTCAAGAGATGTTTTGTTGTTATTTTCTTCATTCAATATGATTCTTATGAAATTTATAAAAACAATGTTCAGGAAAGAGTTTTAAGACTTTTTTTCCTTCAGACTGGCTAAATAAAAAAAGTCACATCCAACCAGTTAGAAAGAGCTTCAACATGAATCATCGTTACCTGAGGATTTGAGCTTGGGATCTCAAACAGGTGTGCAGGAAGATAGATCCTATCCTTGCCTTTCCTGAAAAATCATCTACTTATAATTTTGATCATATACATGTAGCATGCAGTAGTGGGAAGCTCTAAAACAGTTAGAGGATATCTTGAATGTTTTAGTGTGTGTATGCAATACATTTGAGTACGTGATAAAAAGTTATAATCCCCAAACGATGATCACCTTGACTTAAAGCAAATCATTTCTATCTCCTTTATTATCAGTCTCTACTTTTATTCTCTTATTTGAAATCTGAAACATGACCTCAGCTCTATAAGAAAATACATCATGAACATTCTAACTTTGGGGGAACTGTTGGTCAAAATCTAAACTCAATGAAAAAAGAGCCAGCTAGATAGTAAATACTTACCAGCAAAGTTGATGTCAAGACCATTGAATTGTATATTAACTGAGGGTGCAATGGTGCGCCCATTCTTTCTCCAGATCACATTGGGTAATGGTACACCTCTTACTGGACAGGTCAGGACAAATGGACGAGAGAAGTTGGCTGTAACGGTGGTTGGTATTCCATCGACTGGCTCAGGACCGTCTAGATGATAAATGAAAAATATCAGAAAAAAAAAAGAGTCAAAAGGGCATATAGGTGATTACAACAATGATGATGAGGAAAATAATATTATTATTAATAATAATAATAATAATAACTTTACATGTGACATTAAGGCAAATCTTTTTATCTCAGCCTATTGTTCAGATTCACCTTAACCCATGTTTGCTTTTGCCTACCAATTTTTATTGTAACAGAATAAACCGCATTGTTAGGATTCACCTTAACCCATGTTTGCTTTTGCCTTAACCACCAATTTTTATTGTAACAGAATAAACCGCATTGTTAGGATTCACCTTAACCCATGTTTGCTTTTGCCTTAACTACCAATTTTTATTGTGACAGAATAAACCGCATTGTTAGGATTCACCTTAACCCATGTTTGCTTTTGCCTTAACCACCAATTTTTATTGTGACAGAATAAACCGCATTGTTAGGATTCACCTTAAGTCACAGATAAGTATATAATAATAATAACAGTAATAATATTGATAATAATAATAATGATAATAATAATAGAAATAATATGATAATGATAATAATAATAATAATTTACCTAACTGCGTCTTAAGGCGAAACCTAACAATAGGTTTATTTCGTCACAATAGAAATTCAACGTTCGGGCAAAACGAGTGTGGGTTTGGGCGAAACAAAGAATGAGATAAAAGATTTCGCCATAAGTCGCAGTTAGAGTTATAATAATAATAATAATATGTTCCATGTAGGAAGTTACTGTGATTACAGTGCTTTTAACAGAAAGTTCATTGACCTTTGGCCTTTGACCTTGGTTCAATTCAACTCATTTTCAAAGTTGACCTGTGCCTTTAGGAGATGTAACTGTGGTATGAATTTGGTGATTCTATCTCAGTTCTATAAAAAGTTATTGTGCTTACAGCATCATTGTTGTCGCCGATGCCGACAACGAGAACAATGGAAATAGTGACGCCTATAGTCTCGCTCTGCAGGCGAGACAAAAATCATTACGATGTTAAATACATGTATATTTGATTCATTACAATACATCTCCATAATATGATCAAAAGGTTTCTTTGTAGAGACTAGGATTTTAGAAGAAAGGGAGTGACTAGGCCCCTTGTATTAGCATGAGGCTCACAATGTGACTAACTTTGACAGATTCGTCAATATTTCATCTTGTCCTTGCCTAAGAGAAGGAAAGAGGGGGAAACATATCTCGCCCCATTCCAAGCAATGACAGGACCTCCTCTAGGATGATTCATACATTATAACTGTCATTCACAGCCTCCATACAAATTGATTAAAAGTTTGTGTTAAACACTATGAGGAAATTGCACTGAAAGACAGCACAGAAGTAACTTACTCTGTGCTATTTAAATAAAAGTTAAGAAAATGAGATGAATAAATAAAGTCTATGCTTCGAATCTCTATATATATGTGACCCGCCGCCTCAAAACCTACAATAAGTCGCACGGACCACAACGTAGCAAATAGCCCAAAATAGTAAATTTGCTTGGATCAGTCGATTTTCTGTTTTTGATAGAAATGGGTAGTTTTATTATCATTCTATCATGTCTCAAGTTTGTGAGTCGTAATTCGACTTAGGAATATGTTTTGCGGGCATTTTAAAATGACTCCTTTTTTTTTCACCTGTCGAGCTAATGAATGTTTGGAGAGCTTTTGTAATACTTTCATTCAATACCAAATTACTACTTTACCTCTAAAGATATTAAATTGATTTTTGGAGTGAGTAATGAATAGGTCCTCCTGGAGCAGCTTGCCAAAATCCAGCCTAATCTGATAATCCCTTCATACCAGTTGCTATGGTCATTTGAATACCCATTTTTACTTGGGCGCACACAGAGAGCGAATGTTTAGCACTCTTTTGTTCCGAACTTAAATGGCCATTTTCTCTGAATAGGAGTTATTGATTGCTGGTTACATACTGATTCTAAATGTGATATTTAAAGGTGTTATCGTTGAGTAAACTAGGCAAGTGATATACCATTGGAAAGCTGAGAATCTCTATTTTCAGAAAATGTATAAAACAAATAAAATAATTTTGGCGACTTATTGTAGGTTTTGAGGCGTCGGGTCACATATTAAAAATACAGAAAGCAGTTTCAAAGCACAACTGCGATTAAGGAAGTATCAAAGTTTGATTAGTCATGTTCAAGTCTAGAAATTTCATTCACCCTATTTTCATAAAAAAAGTGGTTAGAAAGTAGGTTGCCTTGACCTGTGTATCAGTAAGAATTTTTTTTTTCTAGTGTAAAGCATATAAAACCATTATAAGAAAAATCAAGCCTACATGTATATGTTTCACAATAATAGTGATACAAAAATTCTCATAATCATGCAAGCAATAAGACTACAAGTCATCCAGAAATCTGTTTTACATTTTTTCTCTTTATAGTTTCATTTCACTATTACTGTGCCAAGGGGTTTAGCTCTCTTCAAAATGTTACAAAATTGTGATCAATGCTTACTTTTCAAATGTCTGCACTTCATTAACCATATATTATTTCACTAAATATTGTGTACAAAAGTTGTAGAAAATTTATTACCATTTCTAATGATACCAAACATATTCCTTTACCCTACTTTATGCATCAGAATTATTAAAAATTACATTTGAGGGGTTTTTTTTTCCATTATTTTTTGTTTTCTCATTTGATTACTATTGTTGTTGAAATAAGATAATATCTTTTTAAAAATCTGCAATTTTCTCTGAAAATTTATATGGTAGCATATAATAATAATCACATATTTAGAATGCTTCATTTATGCTTGAAATTTTGATATATGTATATATACATTGACCACCATATACCTTTCCTGTGGTCAAGCAATTGGTGAATGAAAGTGACAAGTCTATCTGTCACGTATAAGTGACATCAGTACTGGAATAAGTTCTATAAGTTCTATAAGTTCAAAATGATTCCTTTGAACATAAACTTCATCCATTTACTAACTTGCATGGAATATACCTGTTTACTAAGTGATTCAAATTTATGGATGTTTCTTTCCTGGGGACCTAGTAACGAGGTATTCCATTAACCTGTTATTAATGAATGAACTACAATACTTGGAATCCAGTTTGCATACATTACTTGTTGCTATGTCTGACAAGCCTCTGGCAAGCTTTCAGGTTGTCTAGAACAACCTTTGTTTCAAAAGTATGCATAAAATTTGAATAACTTAGTAAACAGGTCTATTGAATAATACAGCCAACTGTGCTAAACATCACAAGCTATATATAAAACTGCTGATGATCTTGTTCAAAACCTTGGCTTTCTCTTCGTCACTGAAAGTCAACCTTTCCTTTTCTATTTTCTAATAACTTTTTTTGTCAAGCTCAACTAAGACATCTATTTTCTCGATTAGAGATAACAAAATTGGTTTATTCTGTATGTGGCTTCACATGTCTAGCAATTTAACATGAACAGAGCCTGATAGATGACATTCGTCTGTTTGGAGTCAGAAGGACGTTCACTCATATACTTTTACACAGAATTAATGCCCTTCTGGTTCTTAACAATCAATTTTAAAACCTATTTTTATCCTAGTTTAAATTTATGCCAATTTCTCTTCAAGAGTCATACCATGAGTAAGAACGAGGATAGTCATTTCAGGAGCCAAGAATACATCAGAATCGTTTACCTCATGATCTTCCTCTTATGATCTGTTGAGAGCCAGAAGGTCACTAACTCTGTGTTAAAGGAGAGGATTTAAAGGCCATCTGCCTCTGAGCAGATGATAAAGGTCCTTACTTGCCCTTTCAGAGCCCTTCCTATCATTTCAGTAGAAATTAAGCTTAAAGGGAACCAATACAAAAAATGTGAGATATTGTTGAAATCATCCCCAAATGCAAGCCGTATAGGAGACATTCAAACAGGAGTTAACTGGGCAGGCCAGGTCAAATTTCCTCCATCTGTGTCAAATATTCTACTTGCAAGTCTATTTCATCCTTATAGAAAACACGGTATTGTAGAAAACTAGCACTATCAGAAGAAAAATATGATTTCAAGGTATCTATCAATTTATTGAGCTTTCAGTTACCTTTCTTGTAAGAGATGTCAAATTTGAACAATTTAGAACTGAAAAATATTTATCAAATGAACAAAAGACCCATAATTATATCCTCATTCAGCACATGGTTTAAAAGAGATGTAAATGTCCTAATTGTCATAGATATTGTATTAACTAGGTAAAATGAACTTTTAAGTACAAACCTCTTTCCTGTCCCCAACAGGAAATTTGACTAATTTGAAAATTGTGAAAATAGACCATCAATTATGTCAAGCCTGTCATTACTATGACCAAGGAGCCTAGTACCTTCTTGCTATGATGAACATACCAGTGGGATAACATACCAGGGCCATCACTCAACCATCTATAATTTAATACATGTAGGTTGCCAAACCAATTTTTTTGACAGATTAGCTGAAGATTTTCCAACAAGCCCCCCCCCCCCCCCCCCCCCCCCCCCAAACCTCTCAAAATAAAATGGTCATCATTATTGTTTGATTTGATGACAGCCTATCCAAAAATTACAATGTACAGGTGGACAATTTTGAATGGGGGTATCATTCTTCCCTCTCTATCCCCCTCTAATTACACCCTGAACAGATCGATGGAGTATCAACCGAAGCTCACTGTGTTTCCAAGGTGCCCCCTAGCTCAATGAGAGGTGAACTTCCTCTAGCAGTTACTTTTACTCCTTACACTCCCCCTGCCATCTGTACCTCTCACTCCTATTCCTGTCCCTATGAGTAAGGGTAATATGAGTCAGAGAGGGGTGTAGACTAATTGATTGACCCTCACGCAGGGGGGCAAAAGCTACTTCCCTTGCACTTTACTAGGACATTAAATCGTCCAGTGTCACTGAGAGATCTATTTTATCCAACTTATGTGAGACTACACCTTGCATGCAGATTAAGAACACCTCGCAAGCAGATTATTCAAGAGCAAGTGTGAAATTCTGTAGTGTTTTTACATTTAATTAATACCTGTCAAAGATAATGTCAAGGGTGTTAATCTAGTAAAGGAAATAACCCTATTAGTTGTTCTTAAATCGGATCATGTATGGAGCAATGTTTAATTAACATCAAAGTCGCTTGAACATGGTCTGCGGTAGGAGACACATCTATGACAAAACAAAAACAAAACCTTATCCTAGCACTGACAATTTCCTAATTTTCATTAATATTTTGAGTAAATCAAATATACTTTTATTGTTATGCCAATTTTTAGTAATAGTATTATTCCAGCAAGACAATCAAACAAAATATAGAATTTGCTTTTCCATGATTTAGCACAGGGAAACAAAAATATAAAATGCATATTGAAGGAAAACAATTTGAAGAACACAACTTAACTGATGATTACAGGATTTATTAACTTAATTTTTTGAAAATTCTTCTTCTTCTTCTACTACCAATGATTCTGTCAAATCCATGAACCTACAATCTTTCTGAACATTTTGAAATCATTCTTTTTTCCTTTTATAAGACTTTCCTTTGAATATTTGACAGTAACCATTTTGTAATAATGAAGAATTTCTTCAATGAATCATTCAGGCTGAATGTGTATTTTTTCTCTGTTCTTGACAAACCACTGTTCTTGTTTTTAAAAAATGAGAAGAAAATTGTACTAGTTTTAAGAAACATTTACATGATTATCACAAGTATTTTGATTCATAAAAAACAGTTTAATTGGTTACACTAAAACAGATAAATTCTACAAATTTTAAGCCACAATTCCCTTTCTTTAAAAAGAAGTCTCCAGATCCCTTTTCCTTCATACCTACCAAGAAAATGAGTACCGGAGTATGATATGTCCTCTACTTGGAAAACTGTCAAAGATATATTACGTAAGCATGGAAATATTGCTACCCCAGAAAAGTTCGGTCATCATGAAGGAAAAGAATTTACTTCACCAAGAGATATTGCAAATGCATTTAACAGCTATTTTACTAATGTTGGTACAAATCAAGCAAAGCTAATAGATACAAATGGTACCAATTTTAGGAATTATTTACACAATTCATCCCAATTTTCTATCTTCTTCAGGCCAGCTAACTATCTAGAAATCTTCAATGTAGTATGTTTGCTCAAGAATAGTCACTCATGTGGCCATGATGAATTAAGCACATCCCTGTTAAAGCAGATTATTGGCTCAATTATAACCCCAGTTGTACACATTTGTAATCTCTCATTGTCGACAGGAGTGTTTCCTTCTAGTTTCAAACTAGCCAAAGTGATCCCGATTCATAAGAAAGATGATACAAAGTTCATCTCTAATTATAGACCTATTTCAGTATTACCTAGCTTGTCTAAAATTTTAGAGAGAATTGTTTATAATAGGCTTTATGAATTTTTGGATAATCACAAGTACCTAAATTCTGAACAATATGGATTTAGGCGATGTCATTCTACCGACCTTGCATTGTTAAAATTTTACGACCGTGTGTCAACTGCCCTAGCAGCTCGGGAGCATGTTGTTGGCGTATTTATGGATCTCAGTAAAGCCTTTGATACACTTGATCACTCTATTCTTCTTTCTAAATTGGAGCACTATGGAATAAGAGGTATTGCGTTACAGTGGTTTTCAAATTATTTATCTATGAGAAGCCAATATACCCACTGCAATTGTACAAATTCAGATGTTACTTTTCTAAAATGTGGCGTCCCCCAAGGATCTATTCTAGGTCCGCTATTATTTCTCATCTACATTAATGATATTTGTGATGTTTCCGCAGATTTGCATTATACTTTATTTGCGGATGATACAAGTGTCTTCTTGTCACATTGTAATATCCAAACGCTTGAACAAAAACTGAACTCAGAACTGCCAAAGTTGACATTATGGTTCAGGAGTAACTTGCTCTCTCTAAATATAGGAAAAACCAATTTTATTCATTTTCAGGGAAGGAAATCTACAGGCAACAAACAATTAAATATTGAGGTGGATGGTATAGAGTTAGAGCGAAAGACATGTACAAAGTTCCTTGGTGTGTATATCAATCAGAAGCTTGATTGGAGTGACCATGTGGCTCACATTGTTACCCCGATTTCTCGAAACATAGGTGTATTGTACAGGGTTAAATGTTTTGTTGTTGATAGAATTTTATTGATATTATACAATACTCTTATACTACCATACATTTCATATTGCAATGTACTTTGGGCTACATCCAAGGTTTTAACTAACAATATCCTTCTCCTGCAAAAGAAAGCCATTCGCATATGTACTGGTTCTGGTCCCCGAGACCACACAAAGCCTTTATTTGTTAAGTTGAAGTGCCTGAAGGTCGATGATATAAACTACCTGCAAACCGCCTTATTCATGTTTCGTTTTAATGCCAAACTTTTGCCCGACTCATTTTCTTCTATGTTTCAGCATAACAGCACCATTCACTCCTATCCCACCAGGCAGGCATCAAACATACATTTAGTCAATCCCCGCACAGCATTAGCACATAAATCAATCAGACATAGCGGTCCAGATATTTGGAATTCTCTTCCGCAAAATATCCGTAATTTGCAAACCCCACATTCGTTTAAAATGGCCGTAAAGCAAATTCTCCTTTTAAAGATGCATGAATTCCAAGGTACATAATTCAAAGGATGCTTTTATTTACGTTTACATTGTAATCGATGTTCTATGTATTGTACTTTACTATTACTTACTCATCGAAGACTTGATATATTATTTGTCAACATTAGGGCGCCCCTTCATCTCTCTGATTCCTATTTTCTGCTTCTCTTTCCCTTGTAAATAAACTCTCTCTTCTTTTTTTTCTATTCATATTTTTGTTGGTTTTTTATTCTATGTTATTCTGTAAATAAAGTTTGTTGTTAGTGTCATCATTAGTTATTTTAATTTTATATGTATTATTTACAAAATGGAAAGGTATTGCAATGCTTCAAGCTTTAGCTTATATTGCCATACCTCTGCATGTTACTACGTTATCCATATATTGTACCTGTATTATGATCATATTTGCCTTTTAATTCTGTTATTGAGTTACTCATACTTATTCTCATTTTTTTTTTTTGTCATAATGATCATTCTATGCAATACCATGTACCATGCAGAAATAATAATAAATAAATAAATAAATAAATAAATAACTGATATAAATGTGACTTTTTGAATTTGCCTTAAATTTGCCCCTTCCTGCCACTGGTAAATCTAATTTCCACAAAGCTGTGGATTTGCCCAGAATGGGATAACATCATATTAAAGGCTAGGCACAAATATATCCACTGTCAAGGATTTAGAATGGTTTAATGGTTATTACACTCATGGAAATGTCATGGAGTATAGCTCTTTGTTATTTTTCTTTTTTTTAATATCATTACTTGTTTGTTGCTATCAAAATTGTCATCAGACATACAAAAGCAGGTACACTTAATGTTGTGTACATTGTAATTCAAAGTAGACCATTTTTGTTGAGAGGTGTCAATTTTCTGAAGAATATGTACAAGTAATTTAGATACTATCTGAAGAATATGTTCATCTATGCAACAGATATATCCATCAAAAGTTTCCTTGAAACAAATCGCAAGTAAGAAAGAAGGGATAATAATAGAAGTCCGAGAAAAAAAAATCAAACGAAAAGCACCTGATGTAAAATATGACAGAAATATTCTACAAAGGAATTCCTTCATTTTCACATTTTGTAGTTTTCCACCTTAATTATAACATTACTGATATTTCTTATCATCCACCTCCATTTTTTTATGTATTAGAGCTCAAATTTTACCTTAAAACTGAAGGAAATGCCATAAAGTTTCATGGGAATATGCATCTGGCAGGAAAATGTTAGCATCTGCCAGAAATATGATAAACCACAGGCTGTGGAAGATGGCTTAGATAGACACATGACATTTGGCATATATGCAATCTCAAGCTGATAAAATCATTGAAAAGATCATGTGGTGTAAGGGAAAGAGGTAATAAAGGAAAATGAATAGTGGGGGAGAAATGATTACTCCTTGAACTGGGGGGGGGGGGGGGGGGGGGGGGGGGGGGGGGGGGGGGGGGGGGGGGGGGGGGGGGGGGGGGGGGAATGTAAACCCATTACCTACGTTAACCGGGTAGTCCCTGTATTAACTCTATGGGAATAGTCAAGAGGTTAAAATGTCCACCTTGCTTTGAATATAAGTAAATCTGAAATGGCCATTTTTACCGCCCCCTCCCCCCCCCCCCCCAAAAAAAAAAAATAGTAGTAAAACCTGTATTTAATCAAATATTTTGTTACTGTTTTCTTATTCTGTTTTCTTGATTACTGTTGCTTTTTAGACATACATGAACCTCTACTTTATAATGATACAGTCAAACCTGCTTTAGCGTCCACCTGTATAGAAAGACCACCTGTCTATAAAGACCACAATTTTTGTTTCCCTTGAAAAATGTTTCTCATAAAAACGTGTACTAAAGGAACCTGTCCATAAAGACCACCTGCTCATAAAGACCGCTTTTCTTGTCTCCCTTGAGTGGTCTTTATAGACAGGTTTCACTGTACTATCAAGAACATCATGTGAAGTTAATAAGTATTAGATAATAACCTTTAGGCTCCCCTAAAAACAAGTCATGAAATCACTTCTCTACTTCATGAAGTATAGGAGAACCCCTACCTCTCGGGCGTTAGTCAAATTTGGATTCAAAAATATATATAAACTTGAACAAATGACCCGAGTTAGCACCAACGAAAACTCTCTCTACTTACATCCCACGGTAAGCTGGATCATGCATCTGACAACCCTTCTCGTATTATCGGTGACACTAGCAGTGTAGAAACCCGCATCAGTCTTTGAGAGTTGCTTGATGATCAGAGAATAAGATCTTAGGGTATAACGTGCTGACTGTACAATCTGTGAACAGGATGGGAAAGAAAATTGGCTGATAAAAGATTACCCAATGCATATGGGTACAGGGTGGTCACTATATTATGCTTATTGGAATGAGACACTTATCAGGTTACGTTGCATCACCATCTGTAAAATAATGTATGATATTCAGGACCAATCATTTGTCTTCTTCCTTTTTTAGTAAATGCACCATTAGAAACCTGTGTCTGTTGTGGAGACTTGAGGTATAACGTGCTTAGTCTACCATCTGTGAAAAGAAAGGAAATGAATAGATCTATGCTATAATTTGAATTTACTGATTTATATGTCAAAGAAAATCTTATGGCAGCAAAAAAAGGAATCTGAATGAAGACTTGATGATCATGTTCTAATATTGTTCCACCTACATCTGTAGGCATTCTATATGTTCTGGCCATGAAATCTGAAGGATTTAACCTAACCTAAACCCTAAAAATGAAGGCTATGGATCAGCACACTGCCTTGCAATCTCACAGAGCTTTGGATAAATCCACGCCCACAAAGATATTTTGTTGAAACAACATATGGCTACACGGCTCTAATTACTATCCTAAGCCAATATGTACAATACTTTTCACCTCTCAATTGCTTCTTAGAACCCTAAGATGCAAAAGAAACTTCACAGCAGGGTAATTCCATAAATAAGGGAGCCAATTTGTGACATTTTTGGTGTCCCTTTTACATATGAAACCCACATGTTTTTATGCTCATAATGAAAACACCAATAGTGGAGTGAGATTGTAAAGTGATCTCCAAGCATAATGTTGCATTGTCATGCTTAAAATCACCTTACAATCGTACTGCACTATTTGAGTCTTTACTCAGAGCCACACAAACATGTGGGTTTCATATGTAAAAGGGACACCAAAAATGTCACAAATTGGCTCCCATATTTATGGAATTACCCAGCATTTTATAGTATTCCTAGGATCTTGCAATAAATGGAAAATGATAATCAAAGAAATCTGACAAAAGGGTCCTGGAGAGGGGGCCTTACAAAAGCTCTATACATGAGCCTTGATCCATGATGGTGCATCTATAATGGTGAATATCAATCTTCAATGGCATTATTTTAACAAACCTTATTGCCCGGTGTGAGATGCCTAGCTGGTGAGTATTGCCATGTAAAGAGAGCCTGACCTACGACCCCTGTTACTGGACAGGACATCTCAAAGTTCTTGGTTCCCTCAGGACTCAGGAGATCCTGGCTGGATTGGGTAGCTAGCTGGAGACCTATAAAGGATCAATGATCACAATGAACATCATTAAAGATCACATTGCAAGAAAATTCCATCAAAATAAATATTGGCTTAATACTTACTATTGCATAGATGGCATAAATTATACAAGGTTATCCAAATTCAACGCTTGGAAACATTTGAATTAATGATTATTATCAATTATAAAACGGTAAAATACAGCCCCCGATATAACAGCTGAAGAGCTCCTTGAACGCTGCTGAGATGTGTGACGACACACGAAGGACCAGTCCTGTCTAAGCAGACGATGTCCCATAACATCTTACACATTTTTCAGTGCCTGTTTTGTCATCTCCTCTTCACTTATTTCTCTTACTTGACTAGCGTCAGTCTTAATGTTAGTCTGTTGCCTCACTCTTAACTTCGTGTATGGTATTATTTTGATGAAAAATGCAGCGTTAAAAAAATTAAGGAATCAGTCACTTGTAAACAAAATAAGACGCCATTGTATTTTCAGCTGCTTGCACCGGGGCATGTTCGGCGTTCCAAGAGGGAACGAATACAATCTGTGATATTATTCGGAGGGCTTTTCAATTTGAAAATGGGGTTTATTTCATTGATCATTGACCCTTCTCCTGTGTATTTACAATCAAACGGTTTTAGTTATCAGAATCAGTTTCACTTTCCCTTTTAGAATGGTGTGAAATAAGGTCATGTTAAAATATACCAAACTCTTTATAATTTGATAAATAATTGCATTGCAATTACGTTCATTCATTATAGGACGTTGTCTGCTTAAGCAGGATCGATCCTTAGTGTGACGACATCAAAACATCGCTATATTTCTGGCGAATCCTCGGATATTCCAGATGCTTAGAAGAGCTTTTATTTATGTTGTTTTTATAATCATCAGATACGCAGTTGACATAAAACTTATACGATTGCCATCTGTAAGCTTCCCGGTTTCTAGTGATACATTAATTGCCATATTTGTGATTTTCTTGCAATGTGATCTTTAATGCTCCCAGGAATTATCTGAATTTATAAGTAGAATTTTTTTTTTATTTATTTTCTTCTTTCTTTTATGACAACTGTGAACTACTGCATTTCAAGTTTAGTAAGAAGAATGTGAGGAACATGTTGACACTTGAAAGTATAATGGAGCCTGTATTTGCTTCTGCACTCTGTCTCTCAATCTCTCCTCTCTCCATTTCTCTCTCTCTATAAGATCTCTTTATTCATCAATTTCTTTCTATACCTCACTCACTATTTCCTTCCATAACTGTTCCTCCCTCCCCCATTCTTTCTCTCTATTCAACCACATAAAGCTCATTGAAATGAATTATGTAATGAGCTATATATATATACAACATAACATATTATTATTATTATCATTATCATCATCATCATTATTATTATAGATTAAGATTCAACAACTGATTTCATTTGTAAATCTCTCTTCCTGTGTCTGACACTCTCCTCTCTCTCTCTCTCTCTCTTTCCACTCGAATATCATTTTTTTCTATTAATAATCACAATGTGTCTCTTTCCCAGTCTTTCTTTCTGTCCCTGCATCTGTCTTTCAATTTATCTCTTCTTTCATCTCTCTTTCCTAGGCCTGTATTCATCTTTCACCCTAAAGTCAACCATGAATGTACATGTAGATGAAATGCAAGGATTGAATCCTTGTGGGATGTCTCAGCTATTACAAGCGAAATTAAGAACAGAGATGGTGAAAGATTTCAACCCTGGGTTGAACCTCATTCACACTTTCAGGACAGGAAATATTCGAGGGCTAAATTGATCACATTTTGTTCGTCTAATTGGCCACAATAATATTTTTCTGCTAATGGTTCTAAATAAGGTGTAATGTCTAAGCTTTGAAAACAGGGTTAGAAATTTTGTTGAAAAGTTTTTTAAAAATTGCAAATTCTGACAAGAAAGCAACAATTTTGAACCCCTCAATGTGTTGCCAATTTAAGGATTTTAAAGCTTATTCTAATTCTAACAAATTCCTGGCATCAAATGCGATACGGTTATGCCACAAAAAAATGGACATACATGTAGTTTGTGCAGATATGTTTGCTCTTTCTACTCATGCATCTTGTAAATATTTTAGAACTCTGAATCAAAAGTTATTGAGCCAAACCACAAAATGTGGTTAATTGTCTCAAAAGGGTTAAAGAAAAAAGTTTAAAATAAACCTGCAGCAAATACAAATTAAGTAGTAAGTGGAGGTAAAAGAGGTAGCTGTAACAAAGACCTATCTAAGCATACTCACTCATATGTGTGTTATAAGACAAAGACAATTAAAGAGCACTTATTGTGTTGAATCAAGTAGCTTGCCTAGAACCTACTTGGTTGAATGTCTGGTTTGAAACTTTGCATGGATTGAAAACAAATCAACAGTTCAAATTCATTCACATTAGCAGTCAAATGACTGAATTGCTGAGAAGGACATAGGCCCATACAGTTTACCATATTCCTTTTATGTTATATGCAATTCCACAGAAAATGTTCACTTTCAAAAATATCATCAAATTGATGAGAGATATTTGTGCTACCATGATATATTTTGTATCATGGTAGCAAGCTTTAATAAGCTCTTTGATATTATTGGTATGTAAATAGGATTGAAGTACATTTAGGTAGGATTGGCAAAAAAAACTTATTTGGGGGGCAAAATGTGGTGACAAGTTCAAAACATTGTATTTTAGGGCCTCATTATTTCACACCACAAGTATTCCAGATTTGATTTTTGGTTGTGAATTGTGATGAATGGAACAGAAATTATTGTTATGAGGTTGGCATGAGCCATTGAATATTTTAATGCAAAGTTCTGGTGGTTTAAAAAGAGAGCGGATAAAAGCATCATGTCCATTACCCATAAGCTGTCATGTCTGTTATGCTACTTTTTTAGCTCTGACAAGGAAATGTGTAGTCTCCTAAAGTAGACTCATATAACCCCAAAATCTACAGACTTTTCAAACTGTTCAGACAAGTAAAAAATCCTTTTCCATTTTGTGTCATGTCTGTTACGGTTACAAAGACTCCATTTTCTCTTCAGCTATTCAGTGAAATAATGTGAAAATTGCTGCGTACATGTATGTCCCTGATAGTCAAATGTGTCTGATTCACTCACTGACACATGTTTTCAAACTATTGATTTTGCTCATAACTGACTCAAATAACCAAAAATAAGTCTGAATATCATTTCAGTTACACTAGAATTGCACTAATGCATGATGCCATGCAGTGGTTTGGAGGGGGGCAATAAAATGCTTCAAGTATGAACAAAGCTAAAGTTGAGTAACACTCCAGATATCTTTGGAGACACTGTCTGTTCTAACAGCCACCACCACAATGATACGTGCATGTTACAACCCATTCTGTTTTAAGCTAAGAACATGAAAGGTGCTTGCCACATTCACAATACAAAATCATTTCTGCCCTTTTTATTTCCCCCTCTGCATTGCTTGCACAATTTTTCTACAAGAAAATCATGCTTTGTTAATAACAATCAGGGATATTTTCCAAAATTGATGGATGGTCTGTTAGTCACAGGACTGAATCTGATGGCTTTAAAATGTCAAGATATCAAGATTTATTGTCCATATATAACAAAGAAATTTGCATTCTTATATTACTTATAAATGCATGAAATACAAGCATTCATCATTTTAAGTATAATGACAGCGTCAGAGTTAGGGTATAATTTGGGGAATATATTTTACAAAGAGAAGAAGATTTGCCTTGAACAAACCAAGTCACAAGGTACAATGTGTTAAGATATTTATATTCTTATAGCACACAAAATCTCACCTAACAAAAACAAAGACATTTTAAACCGTTAAAGAATTAAAGACCAGAAATGCAAAAATATGAGTAAGCATTGAGGCCAGATGCCAAATAATATGAAAGTGTAAGAGCATATAGAGTCTACTTTCAAGTCACTTTTAATATTTTCTACAATGTAGGTTAGAATACAGTATTAGTCATTTCTACAGAAGCAATATTGAGGCTGATATATATTAAGAAATTATATCAGCCCGGGATAAAGGGGGCACACAAAAGCAGCGGGATGCAAAAAAAAAAGAATTTTGCCAGACCTCCAAAATTCGCTCAGTGAGGGGGAGGGGGTTATAGGGGTCCAGTTTCTCTCAATAATTCTCTTACAAGAAAAAAAAAAAAAAAAAAAAGTTTTTTGTTCTAAAAGGGGGGGGGCACAATGCATACTTTTCTTCCAAGGGGGGGGGGGGGGGGGGGGGGGGGGGGGGGGGGGGGGGGGGGGGGGGGGGGCACATCCGGCCCGTGCTCCCCCCCCCCCCCTCCCCCCCCCCCCCCCTTAAATCCGCCACTGCCGAAACATATGATGAGAAACATATTGTGGAGATTGGCCTCCTTTAAAGATAAAGTTGATCTCTGGTCATGAGATTGAATTGGGAAAGGTTGATTATATAGGACATAAGAGTTAGTGTATGCTGTAAGGTTTTGGAATCATCAAAATGATAAGAAATTGACTCAATCTTGCTGAGAGTCACACATGCACTGCACACAGAAATGTATATATGGGACTACACACAAATACTCTGCCCGAACATTTCAGCTGTTTCTTGTCATATTTTTAATGTGAGAGCATTCGAAGAGCAATCCTTTTCAGGGGACATATCTACTATGATAATCTCCCAAACTAACATACATGTAACAAGAATGAGAAAGCTCACAAATTATGTTTTACCTTTTCCAGGACTCAAGCTTCCTTTAAGCATACCTAAAGTTATTCACCCCCTCCCCCCCCCCCCCCCCCCCCCCCCTCTGACTGTGCTTTGAAGGTCCTAAGACATGATCCATTCTTCTGAGTATTAAATTCTTATTGAATACTGTGGTTTCACTGGGTGATTCATGGATTGTCACTGGGGCCCCCAGGAGAGAAGTTTGCGACTGCAGGTAAAACACTTTCTCAGAAAGTTTCTGAGTTCCTTTCTATAATATCCTGCCAGTGATCAATCCAGGGCATGGGAGGAACATTCCCCCGTCCCCCCCCCCCCCCCCCGACTACAAAAGCCAATCATGTACCCAAAAGTTTGACCCTAAAATCACCAGTGATAATCTAGTTTACCTATTATTGTTGTCCTTCTTTTTCGTTGCTTGTCAGAGAATTTGGGAGCGAAAAATGTTCTTAAAATGATGACCTTTTTTTTCGAGACTTGTCCTACCCCTCCCCAACCCAACCCATCTGAAGTCCATATCATGTAACTCCTGCCAAATCTGTACTAATACATCATTTACGTCGCTGATTTAATGAACCGGCATACAAATAATGCGATTCTATTTTTTAATATCCAACGCATATATGAAAGAAAATATTCCACCCTCATCACCTGTTTAATTCTACGATGATTGAACAAAAGTACGGTATTCAAGTTAGCATTTTAAACGGACAAAGTCATACGATTATCTCAGAAACATGTTTTCGCGCTATGAGGCTCCCTGTGCCGGTTCATATCAGTGACGATTTATTCAATTGCAGCTTCCAGGTAATACGTATTCCTTTCCAGGACAGGAATTATTTAAGGGCTAAATTTTGTTCCTCAAATGGGCAACAATAATATTTTTCTTTTAGTGCTACATGGTTCTAATAGGGTGTAATGTTTTTAAAAACAATATACATGGTAAGACATTTTGCCAAAATGTTGAAAAAAATTGATTTTGAGTTTTAAAAAATGATTTTGAACCTATCAATGTGTTGCCAATTTAAGGATTTTAAAGCTTATTCTACTTTTTAAAATTCCAGACATCAAACACAATATGGTCATGTAACAAGAATGGACACAGTGTGTGCAAGAATTTTTTGCTCTTCTACTTTAATATGAATCTGGTACATGTGTATTATTTTAGTGCTTTGAGTAAAACTTTGTTGAGCCAAACCACAAAATGTGGTCTATTGTCTAAAAAGGGTTAATGCAGACCTTACAGATTATATGACCAAACTTGTCCATACCTGCACCGTGCCAACTGAGAAAGCTAGCCTTATTTGCCAGGGCAGCATATCATCAAACGGTCATAAGTACAAGTTCGCGGACATCCCATTGAAATGCATTTATTAAAATTAGCATGCGTTACAATGGGATGTCAGCGAACTTGTACTTACAATGTATGAAGGTTTGATGAAAAGATGCCTAGAATCATTATGCAGCACAATGCTCCAACTGCTATACTAAGTAAAGGATAAAGATTTTTATTTAGTGAAAAGAAGTGAAGATAAATCTATGGTTTCGGATGTTGATGATGATGATGATGATGGCTTCTTCTATAGCGCCGGTATCCGCCTCAATTGGGCGCTCATGGCGCTTGCTCAGGATGTCTCACAAATTTCAATGTCTTCATAAGTTTGTCTGTAAGTATTATGATAATACTTAAATGTTGACCTATAGAAAACCAGATAAAGTTCTTTGAGGATTATATACTTTCTAGTTGTACACAAATTATTTTTTCAGGTTGAGGATACAAGTTTACACTTTGGTACCCTGGAGGGCTATACTAAAATAAAGACAAATTGCACAGGGGCAATGCAAACATTTTTACACAGTACATAGATGTATAAACATATAGCCTAGGTAGCTACAGACAATGTTATGACCCAATTACGTATGATTTCAAAATTCACAATCCATGGGAAGGCCACTGCACTGACCCCAATTCGTATGGTGTACATGTACATGAGCCTTTATTAGGTTAGAAAGTACGCACTGCAAGCTTGTACACTGAACTACATACATGTACATACCTGTTGCGTGGAATATCCCAGCGAGAAGGCAAACGACGGCAAGCCGAAACCTCAGGCAGACTAGTCCGTCAGCAAAAGCCATAGTGATGTAGTGGAAACACGACCCGATCACTGCTAGAATATCCAAAGAACAACTTCGATCTAATTACCTCAATTTACTTTCATCACTACTGTAAGATTAAACTCTTCCTGTGGATACATACAGCACTCTACAAGTCAGAAAATCAGTCTGACTTGCTCGCAATGTAGGATTAGGAAAGCCCGCAAATGTGGTTGCTTACGTTTTACGGAATAGGTGATATACTCCATGCACCTGTTGCTGTAAGATGACGTCATATAAAAATAAAGTCCTCGCCCTCTCGTGTGATTGGTCAAAAGTAGAGGATTACTTGACACAGACAATGAGAGGGTTGCCTATACGAGAAGGAACGATAAATATTTAGAAGCATGTTGTTCCCTGACAAGCCAGTCAAGCCTGTAAATGCAGCGGCGCGCGAAGGGGAGGGGGAGGGGGAAACAACGTACATGCGTCCCTCACCCCCCCCCCCCCTTTGCCCCATCCCAAAAAAGAAGCTATCCCAGGTCCACCCCCCCCCCCCTACGAAAATCATCGAAAAAGTGCAAAATAAGGAAGTAAAGGGTCGATGACAAAATGAATATAGATGATAATGTAATGCGTAGTAAAACCATACTAACTCGTAATGCAATATATAATGTCAAGATCCAATGCTTGCAAGTTTGGGGCACCCTCTCAGATTTAATATTTAAATGCTCCACCACAAAGTCCACCCCCCCCCTCCCATCCCATAGAGGTTACTCTGCGTCAATTTTGTACACTAACCGAACTTCAACCCTGAATCAGACACTATCCATAAACCTAAGCAAAACCCTAAACCTAACCGTAAACAAAATTAAAACCTTAATAATCACCATATATACTAGTATTTCCACAGAATATAAATCAAGTTTCATACGTAATTATTCTACTTTTCTTTTCAACGTTATTTATCATTGTATTGATCTATCTTAGCTTCAAATGTAATGTTTTGTATAAATTTTGCATTGTATTTTTTTGTTATTATGAAAATTGTATTTTGTATTTGTATTTTGTTGGAAATGAAGAAATAAAAAATCAAATTTGACGTAATAAAGCCAGGAGCAACTGTCGTCGGAGCAAATATCGGGCCACCAGTAATCTGTAACTATTATTTTTCCAAGGGGTGGTCTTTTGATCTGTGGATATGTTTGTAACAGCTTGTTTTCTCATCATTCCAAATGGTCGTTAATCCTAATCCGTTTAACAATAAAATCCGAAGGTTCATAACCCTAAAGATTAATCTTTTAAAAAATGAAGCAGTTCATAATTAAAACGTAATTATTCTACTTTTCTTTTCAAAGGTATTTATCATTGTATTGATCTATCTTAGCTTCAAATGTAATGTTTTGTATAAATTTTGCATTGTATTTTTTGTTATTATGAAAATTGCATTTTGTATTTGTATTTTGTTGGAAATGAAAAAGTAAAAAAATCAAATTTGACGTAATAAAGCCAGGAGCAACTGTCGTCGGAGCAAGTATCGGACCACCAGTAATCTGTAACTATTATTTTTTAAGGGGTGGCCTTTTGATCTGTGGATATGTTTGTAACAGCTTGTTTTCTCATCATTCCAAATGGTCGTTAATCCTAATCCGTTTAACAATAAAATCCGAAGGTTCATAACCCTAAAGATTAATCTTTTAAAAAATGAAGCAGTTCATAATTAAAACAATAAAATCTGGTTTATTATTCCGAAAATTAGGTCGGGTTAGTAATTTCGAAATTGAATAGGTTCGCGATTTTAAAAAAATGCAGGGCTACTTGTTTCAATTATAAATTTGAAATTAATAGGCCTAATATTATTTAAAAAAACAAAACACATGGATCCTTTCAAACTGTGTCTTCACTATATAGTCTAGTCTTTACTATTTTCCCATCCTCCCGCAATTGTTTGTTTGCTTTGTTGTTGTTGTTGTGGTGGTGGTGGTGGTTTTCCGTTTTGTTTGTTGGCTGGTTGTTTTTAATGTTTCGTGGGTGTATATGTTTTTTTTTAAATATGTTTGTTTGTTTTGTTTTGCTTTGTTTTGATTTGGTTTTATGAGTGGGGGGGGGGGGGGGTTGAGTATTTTTTTTTTCTTACTTGTTTTATGTTTCCGGATTATATTACAGAGTTGCTCTGCATGCAAGGGATGCCGCTGTCATGATCCTCTTAATATATACTCATACACCTTCTACCACAAAACAGGTGCGGCAGTTCCTGGGGAAATGGACGGACACGTCCCCCCCCCCCCCCCCCCCCCCAAAAAAAAAAAAAAAAAAAATCTGGTGATTTAACGCTTGCATTTGCTGTGTGGTCGAAAATGTGCTAAAATCGATATACTAACCCCCCCCCCCCCCCCCCAAAAAAAAAAAAAAAAAAAAAAATTAGAAATATATTTTACTTGAGAATCTGGCGAACTGCAAAATTATCATACCTCAAAATACAAAATCTTATTCTCCTTCTTCTGCTTTCTTTCTTGCTTACTTTTGTTTCCAATTCCAAGGGGGGGGGGGGGGGGGGCGTGTCAAGAAATCGCTACGCCTGCTACCAAATATATGCCATTATATATGCAAGAAAACATACCTAACAAAAAGAAACAGCTATACGAAACGTATGGCCAGAACCGACATAGAGATCAGTGGTGTTCTGAAGAGAAAAATGTATACCGCCATCAGTAAACCCCAAGCAATAAACACACCAAGGTGTTACAATTATGTTCAAAATAATAGCATGCAGCTAATAATATATATATTTGTTTACAAACAAACGTTTACTTTTTGCTTTTCTATATCATGTTGTTGCATATATTCTTAAAACGTGGATGGGAAACATAGTGTGTCAAAAAAAAATTAAGGGGGTGGTCACTTTTATATTTTCCTTCTCTGTATTTCTAAGTTACTTTCTTTTTAACATCCCTTTTACACAGTACTTCAAACTCAATCAAATTTCTTTTCCAATCGAAAAATTACCCTACAGGCCCAGCCTTGACTCTTTGTGTAGGCTTATTGGAAGTGGATATAGAAGACAAGAATGTATGCACATTCAGGCTCCACTATGGCAGATAATTTAAATACTTGAGTGATACATTATTATTGCCATGTCAGGAAAAACACGGTTTTAATGAAAGACTGCATGTGGTGATCTGGTGAAACAGAAAAGAAAAAAACAAAACTAAGCTAAACGGCAATTGAACTTCAGCGCTATACCAGCCTCACATAATTGAAGAAGTTTATATTCTGTGTATTCATTGGTGCTATGTCAGTGATCCGCTCCATGTTGAAACTTATACTGTATTTGAGGAAATTCAATGATGACCAACATTTATCACCCCAAACTAGAAGCCTGCATCCATGAAAAACGTATGAACGTATGATGATTGTTAATTAATGGCAGAAAGGGAGGGAGAGAGAGAGAGAGAGAGATGAGAAAGAGGTTTTTTTTACAGCGCAAATACCGACATAATACGTCATGAAGAAAAGTAGACATATGAATGCATACGGCCATCTCATAAAGTAAACAAAGGATTTTTATTAGGGGGATGTTCTTTTTTCTCTCTTTCTTTCTTCTTCTTTTCTCATTTCTTTCTTTCTTTCTTTCTTTCTTTCTTTCCCTTTCCTGCTTGTTTGCTTCCTCATTAAATAATAAGGAATATGAGCCCCCCCCCCCCCGAGCCCCCAGTGAATCTGCAAGTGCCCTTATTAAATCAGAAATGGTGCTTAATGACTTCCACAAAAAAAAAAATCCAACGAATGGTGACTTCCTATATCCACTAACCACTTTCTTTTTTTTTTTTAGGGGGGGGGGGGGGTATTTCGCTCAATAATATTAGCATATGAAACACAGGCATAATTTTCCTCTCGTCGATTCTGAAATATCACAATTTTCACCATGTAATTTTTCACCTTTTTTTTCTTTTTTCGCCATCAGTGACAATCTTGCGATATATGTATATAATATAATAATATAATAATATTAATATAATAATAATAATAATAATATAATAATACCACTGTTCTTGTATAGCGCATATCACATTATAATATAACGTCCCTATGCGCTTCCAAAGGGTTTTGGATATTATTACCCTGGCTTTAGCTCCGGCAGCCGTAATCAGCGCACAGTCCATTTCAAGGAATAAATCCTGCCAGGTACCCATTTAACACTTGGGTGGAGAATGGCAAATGTCGATTAATGTCTTGCCAAAGGACTCTAGTGCCGGGCTGAGATTCGAACCCTCAACCCTTGGATTGAGAATCAATTGAGTGAACCACTATCGACACCTCCACAAATGTTGTTCTATGGCATGCGATAAATTAATAACTGAATGAATTGATCGTGTGCATGTTTCCAACGCATTTCGATTCTTGCCTTGAAAATATTAATAAAATTTCCCCTGCATACCTTGTATCTTTTCTATATATCCATCCAGGGGCGGATCCAGGATTTAGTAAAAAGGGGGGCACACAAATCTCCGAATACTTCCTGACAATCAAAACAACAAGAGAATAAAGAAAACAAAAGAAGAAAAAAAGGGTTAGATTCTAAGGGGGGGGCACAATGTACACTTTCGTTCAAAAGGAGGGGGCACGGGCAGGAAGTGCGCCTCCCCTAAATCCGCCACTGGATCAATCATTTAAATAGGTGTGCTTTCATCGTTTTGACATTTCCTCTTTTTTTGGTATACATGTTTGATAAAAGGTAATTTTGCCCAAATTCTTCTTCTTTAACCCTTTTCAGTGAATGCAGCCGAGATCTATATCTATATTGTTTCTTTCACAAGCTGGCGCTCTTCAATTAATTTTGAACATTGATTTCTTGCAATGGCGCCTGTGTATAATTGTCATCAGAAGCGTCATGTTTCTAAGAAGGATTTGCTGAGATTTGTGATCGGAGAATAACAGGAAAATATTAAATTAAGTGAGTAAGAAATTGGTGAATTTCTGATGTAGGGTAAAATGTGATGAATATTGAATTTCCTGTGAAATTGTGTTGTAAATTAGTTGAGTATGATCTGTTATTAGGGACGGTGAGATGAACGGAATGAAGTTTTGAACGGCTCAATGGGCGCTTGTTTGGCCGTGTTCTCCGGCTCGTCTGTCTATCCCTGCTCCGTGCTTCACTGGCCGTGGCGTGGGCATGGTGGGCGGGTTTGCATGCCCAATGCAATTAATGACAAGGGGCGGTATTCTGAGAACTATGTTATCTTTTATGTTAAGGAAAACTATGTTAATTGTCATAACAAATTGAAATTGCGCGCAATAAACACTAATCATTGGTGCTTGCGTAGATGCCTCTGTTTAGTTTACGCGAGCACAGTCATCTTCACTTCACTGATCTTTGACATGTTTGCGCAATCATTAACCAATGACTTCAGACTTGTCCTGATTTGTTATGACAATTAACATCGTTTTCAGCATACAACCCAAGAATGACAATGTCTAAGAACGTTGTTGTTGTTGGTTGGTTGGTTTTAGTGGCATCCAGTCAAATTATGACTAGTATTATTGCCAGTTACTTTTACAATTCATTTTCAGCATACCCTAATTAGGCAAAAAAAAAAATTGTTGTATTGGCGTAACCCGCCCGACCCTAAAAATGTCGCCGACCCTAGGTTTTTTTGGTTGTTTTTTGGCTATCGATATCGCGTATCGTGCTGCCTTTGCGATCGCAAACGCGATCGAAAAACCCGGAAGTGTGAAAGGGGATCCAAAGTACAAACAGGAATGACTAGAAATCAGACAGGGATTGAGGACAAAACACCTTTAATCTGGCGACCACAACATCCGAACCACGATCCGATGTCAAGACAAGTTTTCATCCATCTTTTTTCGCGCCGATCCCGATCACAAAATCCCGATCATATCGGTATCGGTTTGACAATAACAATCCTTACACTCTCCCCCACCAAAAATACCCTCTGGGTTTTTTTTTTTTTTTTTTTCTCCTTTTAACACTACTAATCTTGCATGGCAACAAACCAAGTCAAATAAGGAATATACATGTAGGAAAAGGAATAACACTGCCATCAAGCCTGACTCGAGGACAATTTGCATACAATTAAAGTACTAGTCAGCCTTTCTAAGTGCATGCACATGTATACATTTTGGTGCTTTTTTCGTCGTTTGTTTTGTTCAACACGCCTTCTCTTTTTTTTTTTTTTTTTTGTTTTTTTTGTTTTTTTTGTTTTGCACATCGCGAGCATCAGCGCTAAGCATGAACAAGAAAATCTTCAAAACAAGTTGTCTGTCCAACCTCCAAACGCATATACATGTACATACGCACATTGTCAAACATTTTAAATGCAACAGTAACACAAACACCAGCAGCTGAGTGTTTTGGTTTGTTTTTTTAAACACACCTACAAAAAGAAGCAATCAGCCAAAATGGCCATAAACTGTTCAGCAGTTTTGGTGAGTTTTGGTAGGTAAAAATGACAAACAGTTGTTCCATCTATTCAAGTCAGTCATGCTGTATACCAAGGAAATATGCAGGAGCAAAAAACAAACTTGCATATAAAAGTGTGAACTGTGGAGTACACATGGTTGGCAGCTACATGTACAGTAATAACTTTAAAATAAACAATGATCTGTCACATAAGAAGATCCACAGGGAACCACAAGTTACTAAACAGATCCAGATTTCTACAAATTCTAAATGCATGAAATACACTGATAATGGATGCAATGCATTTGCCATATTAATAAACCAGTCATCAACATTTTCAAAGAATGCCCAATTCCACATGAGCTAGGAATACCGCACGTTCATATGTCGCAAGAGAAAAACAACAACCTATAATACCAGTTATAATAATAGTCCGTCGATCGTCTACTTAAGAGTCCACAACAATAATACTTTCCAGCAAAGCGTCCATTTATATTTCTATCGCAATCCATAGCTGACTGTGACAGTTCTGGCATTCTTGTTTAGTCTATCATCTCAAGTTGCAAACTTCCAAGTCCAACCTTGATCCAAAATGTAGTATAAACTACAATTTATAACAATTTGTAGACAAAAAAAAATGCGATGTCAATGTCCAAAGAAATTAGCACATTTTCAGTTGGTCCACATGAACAACGCGGGTCACCATCTTGTTGGCCACATTTATCACAAGGAAATTCACCGGTGTCAGCTTTCTTTGTACGACAAACGGCCCAGTCCATCGCGGTGCTAGTTTAGCTGAGAAGTTCTTTCTCGCATTCGATAGAGGATAAGTCTTCACCATGACTTTGTCTCCTTCACTGATTCGGCATCCATCACGATCCTGGTCGTAATATCGTTTGGAGCTATTGACAGCACGTTGACGATTGTCCGCTATTTCCCCTTGGGTGGGAATGTTCTGGTTCCCCTCAGTTTGCAGGCGGTTAGTCAAAGGTGAAGCTAAGCGTCGTCCAAACATAACTACGGATGGTTCTACACCCAGGGTGTCATGACTACTGCTATTGAGGGCAAAAGCGAGTTCCGCGAGGTGAACATCCATTGTCGATGGTCAGATCCTGTGTAGGCTTGGAGCATGGCCTTGAGGTTACGGTTCACCCTTTCCACCCAGTTCGTTTGAGGGTGATACGGCGTGATGAAGATCTGCTCTATCCCCCAGTCTGCACAGACAGCTTGTAGAGCCTTTCCTCTGAATTGGGGGCCATTGTCCGACAGCAGGGCTCCTGGAGGTCCATATCTACAGAACAGCTCCCTCACTAGAGTGGTTGCCACTGATTGGCTGGTAGCTGACTTCAAAGGCAGAATCTCCACAAACTTTGAGAAATGGTCGACAGCCACCAGGATATACTCATGCCCAGCATACGACTTTGGCAAAGGGCCCATGAGATCTACACCAACCTTTTCCCAGGGCCTTGAGGAGGTACTAGACAACATTTTTCCTTGACGTCTCTGGTAAGAAGGCTTTGTTTCAAGACAAACCTTACAACTACGAATAAAGCTTCTGACAGACTGTGACATACCATTCCACCATAGACCCATTGACTTCAGCCTGTTCAGTGTCTTCCTTCTCCCAAGATGCCCAGCTATTGGCTTGCAATGGCACTCAACTAACACTGCCTTCTGAAGGGCCTTGGGGATAGCTACACAATCATTCTTATACAACACCATGTCTTTCAAACTGAAAGCTGAAATCTTCTGAACAGGGCCTTGACCCTCATCCACACCATTCTTTTGCTTTTCAAGGATCTGAATCACCGGCAATAACTTTGGGTCACTCCTTTGAGCTCTCAAGACAGAATCCTTCGTCAGATCCAAAGGAAGGACAACTTCCTCTGCAGCCTCAGACTCGCTAACACAAGATGGGCAAGAGTACCTGTCTACATCCTCCGCCTCCTGAGAACCAATATGGACGCAGACCTGGTGATACCACTGATCACAATCATCACACTGTATCCAATCAACCAACTCGTCATCCGGGACAATGCATCCACTGGCAGCACAACAGTCATTGTCATGCCTGTCACCTTCCTGATTCAACAACACCTTACTTACAACTCCAACCATGGGGGCAACATCACCCTCAGGAATCCTAGATAATGCATCCGGGACATGATGCTGTTTTCCAGGCCTATATATTACCTGAAACCGAAAGTCCTGAAGTCTCAGAATCCAACGTGCCAGTCGCCCATTCTGCTTCTTCTTCCGAAACAGCCAGCAGAGTGCCTGGTGGTCAGTTATAACACGACACTCTCTACCTTCCAGATATGGCCGCCATTTCTCTAGGGCCCATACCACAGCCAAACATTCTTTCTCCGTAGTACTGTAATTTCTCTCTGCAGCAGACAGAGACCGACTTGCATAGGCGATAGTTCGGATCCCAGACTGTTGCTGCTGGGTCAGGACTGCACCAATCCCGACATTGCTGGCATCGGTGTGCACAGCAAACCTGGATTCCTCATCAGGGTAGCCTAGTATTGGCTCTGTGAGGAGTCTCTCCTTCAGGATCCGAAATGCATGGGTGCAGTCAGCAGTCCAATTCCATGGAACACCCTTCTTCTTCAGCCCATGAAGGGGTGCCGCAACATCTGAGAAACCAGGGATGAATTTCTGATACCAGCCAACCATCCCAAGGAACCTCTCTAGTTCCTTGATCGACCTCGGTTCAGGATAGTTGACAATGGTGGATACCTTCTCGGGATCCATCTTGAGTCCATCTGAGCTGACAACATGGCCAAGATATTTCATTTCTTGGCAAGCAAACTGACATTTCTCAGCATTTACTGTCAGTCCTGCTTGTCGTAAGCGGCAAAAGATCTCTCGAAGATCTAAGATGTGCTGTTCGATATCCGGAGAGAAACACACAATGTCATCCAAGTAGACATAACAATTCCGTCCTATTAGGCCATCAAGTACCTTGGACATCAGCCGTTGAAAACTGGCTGGACCATTCACAACACCGAAAGGAAGGACCTTGAAGTGAAACAGACCTCTATGACAAACAAAAGCAGTCTTCTCCACATCCTCACCTGCAACGCTCATCTGCCAGTATCCACTGCGCAGATCCAATGACGAGAATACTGAGGCACCATGCAGGGAGCTTAAAATGTCATCCACCGTAGGCATGGGGAAGGCATCAACCCTTGTCACCATGTTCAACTTCCGATAATCCACACACATCCTATATTTCCCATTCTTCTTAGGAACCATCACTACGGGAGCAGCCCAAGGGGAGTCTGAAGGCTCAATCTTCCCCAGGTTCAGAAGCTTATCCAACTCTTCATCAAGAGCCTGTCTTTTCTCAGGGCTCACCTTGTAAGGATGAGAACGGACGGGAGAAGCCACTCCCACATCAATTTGATGAGTAGCCATGTCTGTATGACCAGGTACTTCACTAAATACATCTGGGAAGTCCCGGAAGACCTGATCTAACTTCTGTCTATTCACTTCAGTTAGGTCAAGTTTCGTCATCTCCTCCTTTGCTTGGAGATGACCCTCAATCTCCTCTCCAACCTGTGACATACCCTGCCCTCCATTCAAAGAGAACCTAACTGGCTGCTCACTGGCCCCATTGCTGCCTGTGCTGAAACTACCATTGCCAAAATCTATGACAAGTTTCACCTGCTCTGCAAAATCCACACCAAGGAGGACAGGTACTGGGAGCCTACAAACCACATGAAACTCAACGGTCGCAATGCTGCCCCCTAGACCCACTTGAAGGGACACTAAACCTTCAGGCACTAACTCTGTTTCGTTAATCATGCCTAACACCCCCTCGGGTTCACGATTAACCTTTGCCCCTAACTCTTTACACAATTCATAGGTGACCAGGGATACCTCTGACCCCGAGTCTAGCAGGGCTCGGGTCTTCACAACTCTGTCCTCCTGACCATGAATAACAACATCTGCAGTTGTAACATTACTCTTACCCTTTGCAATGAAATTGATCTTCGGTGACGGTTCTTGAGCAGGGCCTTGGGAAGGTACCTGTTGAGGACCCAATCCCGGTGGTACCGGACAGTTTGCAATTCTGTGTCCGAGCTGACCACATCGGTAGCAAGCAGCACTGAAAGACCTACGTCCTGTAGATGCACTGCTTGTACCTGTTCGTCTACGAGTGGAGGGATCACCTCCTGAGGCGGCGCTATGCATGTATGTATTTGCCCCCCTCTGAATAACCAACTCATCTGCCTTGCGAGCTAGTGCAATAAGGGATGTTGCTTGGAGCTCCCTGAGTTTTAGTCTCAACACCTCATCTGAAACTCTTTCCAGGAATTGGTCAATCATAACCAAATTCAACCCCTTACTGACCTCAGGCATCTCTACCATTTGCTGAGGTATTTCTATCCACTTCAAGAAATAGTCTTGTAATTTGTTTGCAAATTCTTCGAATGTCTCATTTGCCTTCTTGTTTTCTGTTTTGAATTTAATGCGGTATGCCTCAGGGGTGAGGTGGTACCGTCTTCTAATTGCCTGAACAACATCATCATAATTATCTTGCTCCTTGGCACTAAGAGCATGGAATGCCTGTTGAGCCCGTCCAGTGAGGTATGGCTCCAACAGTCTAGACCATTCACTCTTTGGCTGGTTTGCTGCAAGGGCCAGGCGTTCAAAAGTGCTAAGGTAGCACACAATATCATCATCATTGCTCAGCTGATGTAATCCTTTTAATGGAGGACCTGTTTGTGCAGCACTACTAACTGTGGCAGACAGTATGGATTTGCACAATTTCTCAGTCTCATGATGATGAGACTCTTCAAGTTTCTCAGTCTCATGATGATGAGACTCTTCAAGTTTTTTCATAACCCGCAAAAGGTCATCCACACCCACACCAGTACTCTGAGTCTGAGGCTCATCCTCAACCAGCTTTGGCAAATCACACAAACATGAGATGCGCTCTTGCTTGGTCTTTACTGCATTTGTATCGATATGGTTTAATTCACACAAGTGCGCTATGTGCTCAGCTGTGAATCTGCTGAGGTATGCTGATCTGTCTGCCATGTTTAATAATCCTATCTTGTTCCGAATTACGTTAAATCTAAGGACAAATTTTGCTTTTAATTTTAGTCTATTATTATTGAATGCTAATTATTGCTTATTAATCTTTCGCCATGTAAAGCGTAATTCCCACCTTAAATTTAATTACTTATTTATTTACATTAATTAATGTTTATTGTTTGGAGCTAGAGTATCTGTATATTTATTTTTTATTTCTTTATGAATATCTTATGGTTATTATTATAACAGACTTGATTATTTGGCTATTATTAATTTACAGAATTAGCAACACTACTCAAGACAAGTTCCAGGGTAAGAAAACATTAACCAGCCACGGCACAGCCACTCCAATCAAATCAAACTTCTGACCAACCATGCCAACTGTCAATTGTAACTAATGACAATGTGTAGACTGTAGTACTACGACGAGGACACACAAGCCAGTTATAATTCCTGACAGTTCAACTTCAACTCTAAAATCTAATACAATACCAATCACAATCTACATGTAGATATAGATTCATTCTTCAATTCCTGAAGATCTACTCTCATCAGAGTCAGACATGCAATTAGTGCAACGTAGCACTCCCAGTTACACCCAGATGTCATAAATAACCACCGTAAAAATGAGTACTTGGGGCAACGGTACATCTACCGTGAAGTTACTCACACAGACACAGTCACACATGTGCAACGAAAGTCACAGAAAATGTCTCACAAACCTTAGATTTTCTTCCATTCCATAGTACAAAAAATCCTGCCGACTACGCCACTGAATGGGGATCCAAAGTACAAACAGGAATGACTAGAAATCAGACAGGGATTGAGGACAAAACACCTTTAATCTGGCGACCACAACATCCGAACCACGATCCGATGTCAAGACAAGTTTTCATCCATCTTTTTCGCGCCGATCCCGATCACAAAATCCCGATCATATCGGTATCGGTTTGACAATAACAATCCTTACAAGTGTTGCGGACAGAACTAGCTGCGTGTATAATGTACTAGGCCGATACTGTTGTAAAAAAAAAAAAAAAAAAAAATCCCGACCTACCTACCCTATTTTTCAGTGACCCGTTACGCCAATGCAACAATTTTTTTTTTTGGCCTTATTGATATATTATTTTTTTTTTACTAAAGTGAAAGTGTGACTGTGAGTGTTAGTGTGAGATAAATCTGATAATGCCAGATTACCACAGGCACAGTTCTGTCCTTTTGTTTTCTCTTTTTTTTTTGCGCTATCCTGACAAACCTGCTCGAGTTATCGTACAAATTCTTCTCAGGGAAAAATTCCCTACATGTCTCTCAAGCTCAGATGGGGGGGGGGGGGGGGGGGGGGGGGAGGGGGGGAAGGTGCGCTCTTTGGGATACCTTATTTATCATGAAAATAAGGCACAGAAGCCTGAAAGAAACGTCACTGGTTAGCTTGAGTGATGGAGCTTAATGGCTCTGACTGCAACCCTACAAATTTTCTTGGAAAGGAGGAAGTGGTATTTTGGTATAGATCTATAATGATTACCCTCATTTTATTCCTGATTATTAAGAGTGAGCATGCTGAGCTTCAGAATTAAAATGAAACACAATGTGACGAAGAATAGTGTGACATCAGACTGCGTGTGATCTGAAATGCAAACCATGTAACAGTTACATCAAATGATTGGGGGGGGGGGGGGGCCAAATCTACTCCCTTGTTTCCAGCAGCTAAAATGTCATTTTATTCAGTTTATGCAATTTTTTAAAATAAACTGAGACTGAGAGTGGTTCTACATGAAAGGGTTTTAAAAGCGTACAGTATGTACATGTATATGTAATAAATGAATGCAAATCTTGATTTTGAAGCTGAATGATGTAAATTTCAACCCGATTTCTAATTAAAGGGAAATCCAACCTAAAAAGGCAAGTTGCTAAAATGAAAGAAAGTGGAAAAATCAGAGAACCAGATTGGTGAAAGTTTGAACGAAATCGGACAACCAATAAGAAAGTTATGAATTTTTGAAAGTTGTAATCACTATACAGTACATACATGGGAATATCAAATTGATAATGTCACTGTGATGTACATGTAGTTGCAAACAACTCACACATCCGGTGCAACACACGAAATGACGAATTTATGTAATTTTTTTCAAAATGTATTTACACAGGTAGGATCTTTTTCTTTCATGAGGACTTATAATGATATGCTATCTCCAATATATACATGTAAATGTATATTGACTACTGCCCCCAAGGGTAAAGGCGCTCGGAGAAAGCCGCAAATTAATGACATTTGTGTGTATGACAAACAGGAGAGTTGTCCGTAAGTTCTGTAAAACCAGAAACTTTCGTGACGCAAAACTTTGGCAGATTTTTAATGACGGCCAATTTTGAAGCAAGAAAATTTCACGAATTGCAATAATTTTATGTTGTTTCAACTGTGATTTTATTATTTTGCGGCATGAAACTTTGCGAATCTCGACCCCTCGCGAAATTCGCTAAAGTTTCATGCGTGCGAACATTTCTGGTTTCACAGTTCACCTGTACATGTCACAATCGACTCACCAAATTACCAATTTGAGATTCGCATGTACATGTACATACATGTAGAGGTAGATGTAGTGATCTCATTTTCAAACGTCCATAACTTCCTTGTCCGATTTCTTTCAAATTTTCACCATCCTGTTTTCCTTGTTTTTCTTATTTTTCTGCTTTCACACAAATCATCTTATTACCAAGGTAGGATTGCTCTTTAATGATAATATCACCAAAAAAAAAAAAAAATATGAAATAAAAAATAAAGGGAAATGTCTAATTCTTGTTGCTCAGTCACATCAGACATTTGGTACATTGAAGGCTTGGTAGCAAACTTTTCTATACAGGCCTGGCCCCCGTTTCATAAAACCGAACAGTAACAATTTGCAATAACAGTTATAAGCTACTGAAATACTTGCATCTGATTGGCTGATACCAAATTGTTACAGAAAATAAAAAATATACTGGTCAGTTGTTACTGATAACAAGTTTTATGAAACTTGGCTCAGATGTAGTACATGTATATATACATGTATCCATGATGTATGATAGTCTGACCCATTTCTTATAGCCTTGTATTGTTGTTGGTTAGAGAGCTCTCCCTAACTGCCCAGGCACTTGAGAACGCTAGACTACAATAGACGCTACACTGTACATTGTCCTTTATCACCATGTTGTGTACTGCTTGATGGACAATAACGCTGTGTGTTTGTCTTTTTCTTTCCTTTGACTCGGTGGTGAGGAAACATAAACACAACCCTCCAAAACTCATTGAGGGTTTGTGATGTAAGATAACATTCACTTTTCATACATGTAGTGAGCACGAAACTCTCAAAATTTCTCAAGTGGCCCCTTTTGCAATGCCTGAGCTGTAGAAATAAGAATTTAGACTACATGTAGTTAATAGCCCTCACCTGCTGTAATGCATGCTCTCATGTACTGGGGAGCGTTTCATGAAGTGTTTTGTCAGTGATTTTAACCGACAACTGTTATGAGCTACTGAATTCCTTGCATCTGATTGGCTGAGAGCAAATTTGTCGGTAGAAATCACTGACAAAACGTTTGATGAAACGCTCCCCTGGTGTGCTGTATTATGGAGAAAGAAACCTTATCATTGTCAGTAACCCTCGTTCAGACTACCTGAATATATCGTATCGCTGTACAAAAACTACATACAGCTATTTCTAGTCTTAACATGATATACTGAAACGCATCGAGCTATAGGCCAAAGGTTGTTTTTTTAATTCTTTTTCTGTTTTGCAAGGCAGGTTTAATATTCGGTATAGCCACAATCAGGGTGCAAAAACATTTGCACTTGGGTCCAAAAATGAAGTATGCAATACAGTAGTTTCATCAACCCCAAATTGTTCATCCATACCCTAGGGTTAATACCCTGCAATATCCTGAAGGAAACTATCTTGGTTATCATTTTATGAACACCAACACAACGGGGTGGGGTAGGTGTTACGGACACTACACAAAGCTACAGAAATGGAATTTTCCAACATTATTTACCTTAATACACTAATATTTTGCACTTCTTTTAGGAATTTAGTGCCCATTTGTGAAAAATAAAACAATTTGAACTCATTTCAGTCCATAAAATAGATGCAGTATACACATCAGCGGCAACACAAGGTCTAATGTGATAAATGGCATTTATTTCAAAACCTGAAACTTTTTCAAAAGTCAACCAAACACAGGTAAATGGGACAAATTCCAAACTTTAGTCCCATCCGTATACATATGAAAACAAATCAACTTGCTCGGAAGGCTTGTTCCATATCATAAGTTGTCCAAAATAACTTGGGTACAATTTCCTGTAGGGTGTTACGGACACTACATCGTATACATGTTATTCATTGGTGCAATATATAAGTTATCCATTTGCTTTTTTTCTGTCATTATTGTTGTTGCTGCATATCTTCAGGCCTAAATATAATTTTAAATCCAACAGAGAGTATCTTTTCAAATCTGTTCTTTGCAATTTTCCAGTTTGAGGTGTAAAAAGCTGAAAAAATCCCAGTAAAATGCATCTTCAAATTGTGAAATGTTGATAGTATTGGCTAATACTAATAAACCTTTGTACCCAAAATGTAAAATACACTATGTCCATATAAAAAACAAGACAATAATTCTATTTTACTGCATATCATGTGCTATATGATGTCAAGATTAAATACTTTACTACTGACTTTAGCCTGTTATGGACACTACAGGTCACTTTGTTATTGACATACATGTATACATGTATTCATTTATCAAGTACTGTAAAACGAGGTGAATTGAATAGGAACAATAGGAACAAAAAGTGGAAATGTTTTTCTTGGTAATTTCATTTTCAAATTAATAGTGCAAACTCATCTAATTTATTTTAGTTATGTAACGCATAACTCTAGCTGTCCAATAATGACTTACATGATAGGAATTGATTAATATTTACCCCCAGGTGGAATATAATATGATGTCCTGAAATATGATTACAATTGAGATGTGGTCAAAATTATCTTTTTATCTTCAGACCTACTGAAGTGAATCATCAGGTTTTGCATCAAGACCTCACAAATATGGTCTTGCATATAATTCCACACCGTCTTCCACTTCCACTTTACTTTCACACTTAGTTTTCTTGTGGGTTGAGGCAATAGTTCTTCTACCTCAACTCACTTTAGTTATCAATTCTCTCTGATCAATTCTCGTAATAATGCTTTATGAATTTAATATTATTGAACGACCCAATCGTGATTGAGTTAAGTTTTGATTTAAGTTTCTGGGCATGTAATATACAAGCTTTGCTTTTAAACATGTCCAACTGTTTTCAACATCACTTAATAGGTCAATATTTATGCATATTTTTTACTTATTGATATTGTGCCCATATCTAAGGAAAAACATTTTTTTATATTGTTATTGTATTCATTTTATGTTATGCACTACAGTATTATGTTACTATGATTGAAAACAGTCAATAAATCTGAATCTGAATCTTTATGTGAAAGAAATTGATGGCAAAAGGGTTTACCCTATTATATTTTTTCTTCATTTTTATTGTAAACTATTCCCTGAATAATCGGGATGATTAGGAACAGACTACCAAGCAATTATGATTCAGACTTCCTGATGCCAAAACATACCTTATTTCATAAAGTGTACATATCAAATGTACCACAGACATAACAATATTTTAGATATTGATTGAGGTATGAATAACAGAAAAGCCTGAAAACTCAACGGCATTCCTAGAACAGTCATTTTCAGGCTTTTCCCTTATTAAGAACCCCAACACCCTGTCTGGCGTAGTTTGGAAAATATCATTTCACATAAATAAGTAAAATTAAATAAATCTAAAGACAATCTACACACGTTCCCAATAGGATTATCCATTAAATAGATTATTGGGGTTATTGGTTTAATCAAAAGTATGAAAATTCAAATACTAGTTTACTGATTATCCTTCATCACCCTTCAATTACCCAACAGCTATAGTTTACTGCCGATAAATTACAATGCCTGTTTTCTCCTACTTTCCCCTATCATTTCTGTAATCAAGCAGCTCTAAAGCCACAATGCAAACCATATTAAAACAAATTCCATTTTCACTAACACACAGTACTATATTGATGCCTATGATGATACCTAAGATGTTTTTCATAAAGTTTATGATAATGAGTTCTGATGTTTCTTGAAGCACTCTCCTTTCAAAAACCCATTTAATATCAAATCCCTTGGCCCTTCCCCAAATAAATTCAGAAGTATATAATTTGTATACAAGTAACAGTTTAAAGCACATATATTTCATAATTGTCCATTCTGTTCCTATACACCCAAACACTGGGGTGAAAAGGAACAGTCACAAGATTCCATGTAAAAATTAAATCCGATGTTGATGGAATTTCTTTTATATATATATGTCAATAGAAAGGTAGCATGAATGGACATTTGCCACTGGCGATGTAATAAAAATGCAAAGGCAAAATGTGTTGAAACTTTTCCTATTCACCCCGTTTTACGGTATGAAATGATAGCCATGTATTTTTCTTCTGCCAACTTTGGTCTATTCCTGAAACAAAAACATTTGAGAGATAATTCCTATGATCGGTGTATATGTACATGTACATGTACATGTAGGAATTCCTATGATTTGGGTACAAAAGACAAAAATTTCAAAATGATAACACTTCAAAGTATCTGGTTATCAGTGAAAATTCGACATACAATGATACCAACTTCATGCAACAATATCCATTCTGTTTAAGTGCATAAAAATGTAGTATATGATGTCAAAATTAACTTATTTACAACTGTCCATAGCTTGTTACGGATACTACAGCTCATACTAATATATAAATAATAAATACAGCATTTGTAATGCGCCATCGATCTAGTACACTATTCTGAGGCGCAGGCACAATGGTCATTTACATGTACAATTTGTCTTGCTAACTTCCATTTGGGGCAGTGTTTCGGCAATTCATGAAATAAGAAACTTCAAGAGATGTTTCTTTTGTACAATATTTTCCAGCGAGAACCAGAAGGGTGCTATAAATGCAATAGACATTGTCTATTGCATTTATAGCACCCTTCTGTTTTTAAACAGTGAATCAATAATGCCATTTTAGCTTTTGCCAGTGACATATAGACTTTAATTGAAGTAATGTATTTTGTCATAGACAGCTTTTACTTTGTTAAAATTTATTTCAGAACACTGTTATCCAGAAAAAGGAGGTACACTTTGGCTTGCAGCCTTAATATTATTCCTTCTGTAGTGTCCGTAACACAGGTCTGTAGTGTCCGTAACACTGGCATCTACTCTTTTCTACCCTTGATACTGAAACTAAAACACAATGATGCATTCTATTTTATACTTTATTACATCTAACTGATATAGTTGAAATAAAATATTAATATTAAATTACCCATAAGTCAATTTTTGTTCTGTTTTTTTAATTAAATTCATGGAAAATAGCTGATTTGTTTGTGAAATTTCATATCCCGGAGAAGACCTTCCACGGAAAGAGAAAATTTTGTATTTATATGGAGACATATTAAGAAGAGCGACTATAACAAATCAAAATGAAATTACAAATTAGTAGTATTTAGTTATCAAGCTGTATTTTTACACATTACATACTTGTGTTACGGACACTACATATGTTACGGACACTACAAATGCCATTTATTAAATTCCTAAAAAAAAACTGTTATGCTTAGCTGAATATTATTATACCACAGCTAGTTCCCGGGGTAGTTACACAAAGCAAAGTGTATAAGAACTTTGAAAACATTTTCATGTAGCAGGAATCACACCGTTACGGACACTACAGGAATTTCCGGACAAAATTTATGATCGCAATGGGGGCATATATTTTTGTAAAGTTTGTATCTATGTTTGATTTTTTGTTTCTGATGATGGGACACTATGTTACTAAGAAAATATAACCAATTGCCAATTAATATAATGTCAAAATATATGAATTACAGAGGCAAAATTATGCACATGGCTGTTTTTCAAAAAAGTGTTACACTTGTGTCTTTTCACAGAAATAACCATTGTATCGCAATTCTTGGGTCAATTCTCAAGCCGTAAAAAAATACTGAGTGGAGATTACAAGGACTATAAGATGGCATGAAAAGATGCGGCATATCTTGTGTAATTTCATGGTAATAGCATATCAAAAAAGACAAATTTTCAAAGTGCAAATGCGTAACAGCCAAAAAGTGGTATTTTTGGCCCTCTTTTACCATCATCACACATCCAACACACATGATATTCAAACAAAAGTTGCTGCCTGATGAAGAACTCATATGGTCCAACATTTCAGGCCACAAGACATTTGATTCAATGACTTTGTGTTTCCAGGAGAGATGCGTAACACTGAAAATAAAAAAGTTGCACCCTGATTGTGGCTATACCGATTGTCTTTACATGGTACATGTATGTCACCCACATACCATACATGTAATAGAAAAATATATTTCATAAGGCTTTTATAGCATTACAGCTTAGTTATTTCCAAAGATTGGTAATATTCAAGGTAAAATATGTATGTATTTTGGAGGGTACACATGAACCCTAAACACGAGGTCATTCCCGACATGACTGGTTCTGGCATTCGGTCGATCGTTGGAAAATTACGAGGAATAAATCAAGAAATGAAATACCTAAATTGATCTTTAGATATTTATTTATTGGAATGAAATAATAAATGTACCTCAAAATGAAGTGCATCTTGCTTGTGTGTTGAGAAGGCATGCTCACTGACAGTGCGAAGACCGATTACACTGTCAGTGACATCACCGATGGAGGGGCGAGTCTGTATTACCGCAGCAATTCTCTCCATACAATATTTTGTACCTAAAATGCTTGTTGCCACTTTCTGCATTAGAGTTTTAAGACTCGTTTACGTTGTTCTACCTGTTCTAATCTTTCTATTGACACATGTAAATTATTTTTTAATCGGAGGTCTACTTTTAACATTTACTGTAGATATAGATATCGTGTAGTTTTTAGAATAGGGCCCCTGGTTATCAATGCTTTCTCAGCTGTCTACTTCTAAACCAATACAGCTGCAACTGTACACATACAGTACAGTTGTGTAGAATTTGTTACTGGCGATCTTTTCCCCTTCATACAGTGTTACAAGTTACACTGCCCAAAAGAGAACCAGACACTGTTACCATGGTAACGCTATTCTACCATAGTCCACACACCTGTCAGATATTTAGGATGAGTAATTACTGGACTCTTATCAGGCCTGTCTATTGTTGTGTTATGACTACACAGTAGATCCCACAGATGTCATTGATTGCTTTGTGTTGGTGGAATTTTTATTCTAATGTAAACTTTATGAAGAAGATGAAATATTGTTAACCAGTGGCTATTTGCGTTCCATTGTACAAACCTGCCGGGCGAAAAATTTAATACCTCTTTTTTTTTCTTTATTAATCTTGAGAGGATTTATCACTGATATTGAATTATTTGTATTATGACAAATATTTGAATGCCTTTGTTCAGTAGTGAAAAAGCCCTGTATCCGAAAATATAGTGAAAAATAACCCTTTTATTTGCAGTTCATAATGCTTATCCCCCCTCCTCCCCCAAATTGAAATTGAGAAATTTTGGCAAACCACCGATAGACCTACAGGTTTACTAATTTTCTGCATACTTCTTGAACAAAGGTTTCTCTTGACGAGTCAAAAGCTTGCCAGAGGCTTGCCCAACATAGTAACAACTAATCATGCAAAATGGATTCCATCCATGAGATTCCATTATGCATATAGCAGGTGCACTAAATAGTTGGTAACTAAGGATTCTGGAGAGAAACATGCATTTAATAATTGAAATACATTTAATAGTAAACCGGTTTATTATACAATCGTACTCATGTACATGTAGTCCAAAGTATATTTAAAAAACCAAAACAACCAGCCTTCAGACTGAGAGATATATTTGTAGGACATAAATGGGAAATACTTTATTTTTAGTATTTTTATGCCAAAAAAATAGAAAAGTTTTTCCCATTCTGATCGGACATCTAATAAAAGTATGAAAATATCTTTCTAAGAGTTAATAAATCAGACAATGAAATATGTATGAGCAGTCTAACGCACCCTAGTTACATGTAGAGCTACATGTGTATAGTTCTATTATCATGTCATACATGTACATTCACCTGTACTAAAATACATGCCCTCAAGCAAAGTTTTCATAATCTATCAAAATCAATCATTATCATTTTTTCGCTAGATTAGATATTTCTAAAGCGAAGCTTATCTGATTATTTCTAATGGAAAAGGGATCAATGAAGCACGTATCGGCTTTCAGCATGATTAAACTTATTGAAATACAAGTACATGTAGATTGTAGATCTACAGTTTAAATTTTGTATAATATGCTACCCTGCTCATCAGGGGTTCCCTAAATTCAAGAAAGATGAAGAAATGATAACAAACAATCAATAAGGCTCTATGAAGAATCATGCATTTGTTTGTCGAAGATTGAGGGAGGGAAGGTTGGGTTCTGGGAAAGGTGATAATTTGTGAGTTTTCTCATTCCTTATGTCAGTTTGGAAGAATATAATAGTAGGGGGTGGGGTGGGGGGAGGGGGTCATAAATTTCAATACATACATGTAGATGTACATGAACATTGATGAAATGGTGTTTATAGATTAAACTCTTTTTTTCTGTGTGCTTGTATTTCTGTTGTCAATAATAGTGACCTAGATGTACATGTTGACCCTACAATGAAACATGTAAATATTGACATACTGCAGAAGTGTAGGAGAAGGAAAACAAGGTGTACCAGTAAACTGCTTTGTTTACAAACCTACTTCTTAGAATCTTGCTTGCTTGATCCTTGGGCTGTTTGACTGCTTAGCTTAACACTTCATTGTTGAATAGACAATGAAAGGTGGCTAAACCTAATAACAGGTATTATGAGCAAGGTCAGGTCTTGTGTCTGCTGTACATAGAGAGGTGGAAGAAGCCTTTCAGAGGGGATAATGGTCCTTAATGGACACCAGGATGGGGGGACAATTATAACACCTTTTGTTGTCCTATTACCTGGTCTAGTCCACATCAAATACCATTCAGGTATTAGGAATGATCAATAGTAGTTGTGTTCACACGATGGGAACTAAACTTTAAGTTTCGCTTGTAGTTTCAAAACTTGTATTTATCTTGTAGTTCAGACCGGATGAACAGACTCATAGTTTCAAAACTTATTTTAAGTTTACTTGCAGTTCTATTAGGCCAAAACCACGAGCAGTGGGTGGTCCTCTGTCACAGTCTGGATTAGCGATGACCTCGCTGTTCATGTTAGACTTTCGGGTTATACTTTTCGCGCGAATTATTAACACAGGATCTGTATGTATACTGCACATAATCGGTAGTCTACTTCGGGTTAAAGGGAGTGGCAAGTCGTAATCCATGGGCCTGACCAGTTGGCCTGACTCGGGGAAATTCGAATACAATCAGGTCCAATCGTGCGCTACCGAAGGAATGTTATTGCCGAATTCCTCGAATCCCTAAATACGTAACCGACCAATGAGATTCAAATACTGGAATAAAGAACGCGCGATCTTGTTTACTCAAATTTGGGTCAATGTGCGAACTTTTATTAGCTGCGCGCGATAAATTGAAGTCGCTTTGAACTTTGATCCAGAGAAAGGAGCAGCCAACTTTAACCACGACGATCGCTCGGCTTGTAGTTTAAGCTCATTGTTTAGGGCTTGTGTGAACCCTCGTTGCGTTTAGGGAGTCATGGTTTTGTTAACTTAAAGTTTCGAAACATTGAACCTTGTTTGTAGCTTGCTAGGGTCGAAGGGGATCTTCATGTTGTACTTTTCTTACCTTGTCCTTTGGATAACCTCTGGAGGTCTTACACTATTCACCTGAACACTGATTCGTTTATGATAAAGAGCTCTTTAATGTTATTTAATGAATTACGGTTTGTGTGCTCCAGGGTAAAATATACATGGGGGTGGTTGGTGAATTTGCCCCCGAAATGACCAAACAAAAAAGCCCCCGAAAGTCTGTGAAATCATGTTTTCGAGGGCGGCAGTATCAGATTAAAGTCCCCCCCCCCCCCCCCCCCCCCCCCCTCAATATGCTGCCGCACTATCTAATACGTTATCGATCAACAAGCCAACGCAAAAATACATTGAGCATACTGTAAGCTGAGAAGCACTCTCACAGCCAATTTGAAGATCAAGAATCGCCGTATTAATCATTGTAATGTAGACGTAATGTGCACCGGTACGTGCACTGTGCAAATGCACTCTCTTCAAATTGAGAATAAAATGTACAACCGAAGTCAAGCAGCATAGGGCCTGGTCAGCACTTGGATGGGAGACCAGTGTTCGCTGCATGTCACCGGGGCTAGTGTAACTTAGATCTAGTGTAAACAACAAAGCCATTTTCAGTCAGGGGGCGCTTACTGTGAAGCGTTCCGAGGGTGCGCACGGGAAGAAAATCACGATCTTGGGGAAATTTTTTGTTCCCTTAAATAGGGACGCGGTAAGGGAAATTTCTCCCTATTAACCGATGAATTTCTTTTGAGCAGTAATGTACGTGAACATTTACTGAGAAATAGCCCGGAACAGTCTCAAATATTGTTTTTACGCCAGCCCAATGATTTGGTAGCAGTTTATCTTCCAAAGATGCTCTTCATTTCTCAATTTTGTGCATTCACACAGGTCTGTCTTTATTCCTAGCAGGGACTATGTTTTTTTCATGCAGCACAAAATTGTTCTTCAACTTTGGAGGAAACGCACATGTGTACATGAACCTGTACTTGTAAAAATGAAACCATTTCTAAGTTGTTTAATACCTGTTCAGCATTTTCAACTGACATATTTCATTTACTGGTATTAAAAGTGGTTGTTTTCTTTTCTTGTTTTCCAAATACAAAAATATGTGTGATCAAGTTGATAGAGGATTGCATTACAGCATACAGTCAATAGAGTTGCATGTTTGAAACTTGAGAATATAATCCAGTCTTGGGATCAGGTTTATAAATGTGCTGGAGGACCTGTCTCTCTGGTCACCGAATATTATAGGTTGTTGAAAACATTCAACTCGGGTTCACACAAAGGGAGCTAATGTCAAGTTTTACTACACTTGTAGTTTGAAAACTTTTAAGTTATCTTGTAGATTTTGAGACCGTATGAACGGATTTGTAGTTTTGAAACTTTAAGTTTACTTGTCGTTTCAGAAGCACGAGCAGCGGGTGGTCTTCCTGGTCTTCTATCATAGTTATGGACCATGTGGACAGAATAAACTCGTTGTTAACGACCTCTCTGTTCATGATAAAGGACGATTGCTTGTCTTGTAATCTCAGAACTATGAGCATTGTTGTTCCGGCCCATTTGAAACCTTGTCATTGTTAGTGAGTCGTTGTTTTGTTAAACCTTAAAAGTTTAAAGTGCTGTATGAACGTAGCTACATGTTGTACATGTACATAGCCTAATAACGAGAAGTATAGAATATCAATGGGCTGATACCCTTGAACCAAAGTAAAGCCATTGATGCCAAGGCTAGTCTTCAAGCAAGACACACAAGGCCAACAAGAGAACTAGGCTGCTCCTTATTTCTGTTTTTGATCTTGGATTTCTTACGTTTTATTTCCTGGGAATGCTAAAATCTTTGGACAAGTTGTTAACCTTTCTATAAACCTTTTAAATGAAAAACGTAGGAAAGCACTTTCCCTTTTTTGTACATTTTGTGTGCTTTTTTGCACAATTGTGGACCAGATTCTACCATATTTAATAGCCAGAATGCTCTACAAAACCTGGGCTCATGCTACAACACTGTACTATGGATTAGAATTTCCCCTGCACTTTGAACACATTGTTAGAATACTGTGCAAAAGTGCTCTCAATTTTGATCAGGCTTGAAAAGCGATTAACAACTTTTGTACCATGTGGACTTTAAGTTGGTGCAGCGCTTGATTTTATTAGCCGAGTATGTCTCCATAGTGTATTGGGTGATATACATTAAACGCTGTAGAGATCAGAGTACATTATGTAGTCTTCCTGCAAGGCGTCATGAGGTCCCCTACCCTTGTTTGATAGTCACATTCTGACATTAAAGAGAAAAACTATGAACAAAGCTCTTCCTCCATTGTATTTTTCAAGAGGAGATTTTTAGCAAATATCTGAAAATGACCATTTGTCTTCTGTGCGTAAATTATTTTCTTGAATGCAAAGAAGATGCCACTTGTTTTCATTGAGAAAGAAAAGGGTGAATTCAGCCTGAAAACAAGGCTAGCGGTCAGTGTTATTGGAAGAGTTTCGGCTGATCTGAGCTGGATTTTCAATCAGGAAAATCACTGAAAATTGTTCTACCAGCTGATATCAAGGGTAGGCTACATGTACTTCAGGACTTGTACACTAGATTTCAGCCAGCAACGTGCTCAACTATACATGTTCGCATACTGTTTGTAATACTATATATTTGTTTTAGATTGATAGGTTACATGTACATACAGTACATGTATGTATATTACCGGTACGTTGTATGTTGTACAAACTTTAGCATTTCTTTGTGTTTAGAATGTTCCAATTCATCACGCCAGCCTCGCTGTTCTGAGAAAGTTGGTATGTACATGTACAACACGCATGTACAGCTTGGGAATAAATAGCAGGGCTACACGTACAATGTACATGTATCCATTTGCAAAAATAGTATAATATAAAATGTACAAGTACAAGCAGCTACCCCTCTCTCCCCCGCCCCCCCCCCCCCCTCCCCCAATCAATGGACAAACTACTACTGGGCCTGCATGCATGCATGCATGTAGAATGTATGTCTAGTTGAGAGCCTACATGTACATGTAAATCTGCTATGTACATGTAGGCCATTAGATCGTACATCCGAATGGACAGGGTGGCCTACTTCTATTTGCTTCCTTTCCATGTATCCGTTTGTACGACTGTACACGTATGTTGTAAGCATTAATTGGTTAGCAGTTTCGATACAAGGGCTGTGTTAGAATATCTCCAAGCAACCTATTACAGCGTCTGTTTGGAGCGAGAAGGGCATCCATGTATACTTCAACACAGAGTTAACGCCCTTCTGGATCTCAACACACGATATATATGTTCCATCATAAAATGGCCGCTGTTTTGATTTCTATTGTCTCTGGTACAATCCAGAAGGGATCTTCCAAAATCTAGTTATTGGTCACAATTTACAGTGACAATCAAGAGCGCACCATTACATCCTTGTTGAAATCAAATTCAAACCCCCTTGCTTCTCAGTTTACAAGCAGGGAGAGTATCAGAGATCCAACGATTTATGAAGGCTCACAAATATTTTGTCATTAGATTGTTCTTTGGAGACATTGCGAGTATAAATCTTTCTTTAAATGTTTTGACTATGATGGGGTCACGTTCTGCTGAATAGCAAGTTCAATTGTTCTTATTTGGGGAAAAAGGATGCTTCAACATTTTGTGATCAATTCCCTTGATAGTGAGATGAAAGGAACCGGCCCAGTAATTGATTCACGCAAGCTTTTTAGTTGTACAAAGTATCAGATTTTTGCAGAGATCTTTAATAGAATAATATTTATCAACAGGGCATTTCTTAAAACATTATTTCAGAAATATGATTTTACCAATAGGGCTGCTGGGAATTAGGAAGGATTATGTATGTGAAAAAAGATTCATCATGTTTGAAAGTGAATGATTTTCATCTTCAAGTTATGCTTCCAGAAATGAACGTACAAATTGGCCTTAATTGAAAAAAAAAAAATGTCATTTAAAACTGGATACTTGTCTTATGGGGTGTTGCAAGAAAGTTGCGATTGATTGCAAGTTGCAACTGATCGGTATTGACCAATCAAAATCATTGAACATTGCAAGCGCATCTTCTTGAATGGGCAGACCCTGAACCATTCAGAATGGTTGTTCTAATTTGCTTTACAATTTGCAATTGATTGCAACTTTCTTGCAACACCCCATAAGATTAAGAAAACAATGTACATAAATCCAGCATTCCCTTCGCTTTATTTTTACAGGTTATTGCTTGCTGTGCCATTGATGAGGAAACACCATCCATCCTCTCTGTGAAACAAATTCCACATTGCGGATCAGATCACTTATTACCATGACAACGAGGGCATCACCTGTGCAGCATCACAGAGGTCGAGGTGGAGGAGGGAGCAAAGAAGGATCAAACTCCTGGGAGGAATGGACCGTAAGTCACAAATGTTAAAGGGATAAGTCAGGATTGCGTAAGCCCCATTCACTCGTACACAAAGTTTGTGCGTCGAACGCGTCCGTTAGACTAAGTGGGAATACATTTCGACTGCACGAAGCCGACCGAATCTTGCACAAGAGCTCGAGCTCCAGCGGAGCTTGCATGTTTGTGCGGCGACCAGTCTATCCAAGGTTTGCCTCCCGCGGGGCAACGGCATGATCAGGTAATGATCACGGTGCCCTCTCGCGGCATTAAAACATCCACAATCTGCGGTTGAGTATCCCTTTAATTAGGAAAACTCAGTTTGTTTTTCTTTCCTTTTATACCCAAGCAGAAAGTTATTCCTAACCAATTACTAACTTGAAGTTTGGTTCCTTTTTATTCCTTCATTCATTTGTGTCTCCGTTGATTTATCTTTTTGCTGTGAATTCTTTCAAGAGATTAGTATTTTATTAAAGCTCATCGTATCAACTGATCAAGGTGGTGGCAGGTTTTGTCATTGATCAATTTTGCTCAATTTCATTGATTTGTACCCTTTTATAAGAAGTTATAAATAAATTTATTTTTGTCTTGTTCTCAATTTAAATTAAAAATGTTCAATTATTTGAGAGGCTGAGGGGGATTCTACATGTAAGTACTGCAGGTTTGTTCCTGGCTATATAGAATATTTGAATTTATTTATTTGATCAATTTGCTTTGCATTGATGAAAAGGTGAATGTATTTTCCATTTGAAGAAGAATCATTTACCTGGAGTGAGGGGGGATATGATTGCGTGCAGGTTGGGTTCCCTTATTCCCTGTGCTAGCTCAATGGATTGGATGAGAAATGAGGCCAAGCTGTCATCACATGGTCATGACTGCTGAAACATGATGATGAAGAACACCTGTGCGCAAAACATTTCTGCTCCGTCCTCATCCCGCCCCCTCCTTCATCATTCCATCGATGTAGGCCTCTCTCTGTAGATTCCACATCTAGACTTTGCAGATCCCACATCTAGACTTTGCAGATCCATCTCTGTTTCTAGCCTTCTAGAATTTACAACTACATACATGTACATGTAGGGTACATTTAAATATGTTTATTATTTTCAATATTCTTTTTGTGTATGTGTGTTTAAGAAAGTTGTTCATTTTTAACCCAAACTTTTTAAATTGTTATTGAAAGACCTGCATGTAGGCCTACATGGGAACCTACATGTATGTAGCATAGATTCTAAAATAGAGAGAGAACGAGAACGATAAATTGAAAATTAGAGAAAGAGATCGAGAGAGATAGAGATCATACCGAGTTTTAAACATTGAGGAAAATAATTCCTCGCGAAGGAGAGTGCAGGACCTGTATTACACCGAAAAGAGTGTCTGAGGGCAGCCTCAGACCTCGGACCCAGCCCTCAAACATGGTCTAAAAACTAGTACAAAAGGCACGCCCTGATTTAGATTTAGTCGTTTACACCACTGGAGGTACATGTACATATGTATGAAAAGGTAGCCCTGTCTAAAACCTGGATCAGGTTAGCTGACCTGAGGCCTGTATCATAAAGATATGCAATCTTACAATTGAGATCAGTCGTAAGTCTATGGCAAACCATGTACTGAAGAGTTACAATTGATCGTAAGAGTGATAGTACATGTACATGTATCTCTTTATGTTACAGGCCCCTGATCTTAGTGTACATGTATGCTATGCAGTAAAGGACTTGTGGCACTCTATGTACATAAACAAATGCTTAATTTACAAGTATGCATTGTTTGGTTTTTAGGGGCAGGCCTCGGACCAGTTACGTCCTTTTACACCTAGCGGTACTGGTCTTAGCCTCGACTATCTCGGATCGCATCAAGAGGTGATTTACAAAATCTATAGGTTTGACTGGACCTTTGCCAGCCATGGGCCAGTTTATTTCTTGTAACAAGGATCTAAGCTGGTTAGACAGAGCTGTGCGCTGGGCTGGCATGAAATTATTGGACCACCTTGGTAGGGATCATGGTTGGAGTAAGCCAGCTTCCTTCTACAGTAAATTTACTGGGCGCAATCTAGATCAAGACCAAGACCCCATTCTCGTTACGAGATTGGACTGTGGATACCCTATCGTGGAGCAATCCATGGCGCGCACCAGGGAGGTCCACTGGCACCCCCCTCCTCTCACGTACACGCCTGCAGTGGTTAGCGTGATCTATTGTACGCTCGTAGCATGTAGAGAGGGTCATCTAGAGCGCAATAGATCGTGCTATTAAACTCTTGTGGAGCACCCTGAAGAGATGGTCCAGGAGTCCACCATTTTGGATTGCAGTGGACCTCCTTGGAGTGCACCGCGTTCTCCCCTTTATAGAGATGGCACGATCAAGCGCGTGCTAGAGCACGCTATCTCTTGTAATGAGAACAAGGTCTAAAAATACGAGCTCTTTTCAGCCGTGTACCATGCATCTCCAGACAATATTTCGGCTATTCTCTTTTTGGCTGAGCCTTTGTAGATCTTGTGTAAAAGCATGTGTTCTTTAATGTCCCTAGGGCTGACTGAACTCTGTGGGGACCTTGAGAGATCTAGCCTAATCCTTGGATCAATGTTCCATGTTTGAAGAGACACCTGAAGCCATGTAAGATAAAGCCAAAGGTTCTTTCACCAAGACATGGTCTGTGTTTTCATACAGAAAGCCAAGGAGCGCTATGTGTAACGTAGAACTATCGTGATGATGGATGATCTTCATACATGTGTAGAGGTCTGGTAGGCACCTGCTTGCATTGGCTTGGTACGTGGTCTGACACGTACATGTACAATGTACATGTATGTAGGTCTCTTCTCCCCCCCCCCCCCCCCCCCCCCCCCTTCTCAGCCTGGAGCACAGACATTTACCAAGGAGTGATTTGAATCTTGATTCGATTCTCTATTTCATTTAGTGCCATTTAAAATGAATTTTCGTGTACATGTACATTATTGTTTTAAACACAGAGTGTTTCGCTGACACAGATATTGCAATAATTGCAGTTATTCAACCAACAAACAGTAAAATAGAAAGAAAAATAGAAAGAAAAATAGTGAGGTTCCAATCATGATCGGAATCTGACTAATCTGTTCACACATGAAATAGATGAAATTCTGATCATTGTTTGAAAATCAATCTTTGATTTTCAGTACTGTCCCTGTGTCTGAATGAACAAGCCTACACAATGCACACATACTATACATGCAAGCCTACACAATGCACACATACTATACATGTACTCTCTATGCAAGGAAAATGAAAGTAGGAAGAAATAAAACATGTACACCTTTCTCATGATAGCAGTAGTTTGATGTAGAAAATGAGATTCATGTACATGTACATGTATCTATCATCTGTTTATGTACATGTAAGAGTCATTTATACATGTACACAGAGAAATAAAAAGATGTTAAAGAGCTCATATTGAGAAAAGAAGTGGTATGCGTTTTTATCTGTGTATCAAAGAAAACAATCCTTTTTAAATTTTTCAAATAGCTCAACGAGAAAGTGCATTTTAAAAAAAATAAAAATCTCCTTTTTGAGGGGGGCTCCGCTTGAGAACTGGGCTAGATCTGATACACTGCCGTGGAAGAAAAGAACAGAGCTACTCTACGAGAATCGCTCTTTTCTTCCTAATATTGGTCACAGCAGTGAAATATCTGGTGAAACACCTAATAAAGGCTAGTTTTAACTTGTCACGTGACATTTCTTGGAAAAAACGATACTATGACTTCGAACTGAGTCCACATAGTCGGCGCAAGAACTACCATGTCGGCATTGATTCAACAATACAATTTCACAATATGGCGAAAGTTGCTCATATTAGTTCTCAATCTGACTTCAGACAGTGGTATCCTGCGGCTTAATTGTTGGTGTTTTTTAATATTTGATGCTCTGTATTGTTGACAGACATCCTTCTTCAACCTAGCCTTGTAGTTTGGGCCAGCTACATGTACATCTCCAAAGTCAATCTTGCAGTGTCTTTCGAAGGCTGATTGCTGTGTGTTGCTGCTGTGAAATTTTTCACCGAATTTTCACAAACTTCACCCACATATTCCGTTGCTTATTGAGCTTTGGAAAGGTGAAGAAACTGATGCTGGGGTTCTTTAAAGCATTGTAACAACCCCCCCCCCCCCCCCCCAAACACACACAACGCAATTTCGCATTTTGCTACAAAACGTAAGGATTCCCCCAAAAGAAAGCGACTCTCGTTGATGTTTTTTTACACACGATTTCAATAGCGCGCGTTATGCACCGGATGAATTGATCAAAACTCTACCCAGTGACATCATAGCAGGTCAACCCCGCTTCGATGTTTATCGGTCTGTTTGAGAAATCTGGCTCAATAAGGGCATTAATCAAGGGTCCATTTTATGCAAAAAAAAACTTTATTTGCTAAAATTGATGAAACCTGTATTTCAATATGTTATTTATTTACAAACCATATTCTTGCAATTGGGGGTTGGAAAAAAATCAACATATGAGCTCTTTAAATTCAATTTGAAACCACTGTCAGAATTGCTTGTGGATTAAAATCTTGTTAGGGCTCGACACTGACGGATGCCCAGTGCACATGGATCAACAATTTAACTCAAGATGCCCTCAATGGCTCAGTGGTAGAGGAGTGGTCTCGTAACTGGAAGGACCTGGGTTCAAAACCAAGTGGATGTGTTAGTGTCCTTTGGTATTAAAGGCATTAAATCCTGATTACCAAGTCCCTCAGAGAGGACTTAAACTAGCTATCCAAAGAAAATCACAAGTATGGCAATTAATGTATCACTAGAAACTGGGATGCTTACAGATGGCAATCGTATAAGTTTTATGTCAACTGCGTATCTGATGATTATAAAAACAACATAAATAAAAGCTCTTCTCAGCATCTGGAATATCCGAAGTTTCGCCAGAAATATAGCGATGTTTTGATGTCGTCACACTAGGGACCAATCCTGCTTAAGCAGACGACGTCCTATAATGAATAAACGTAATTGCAATTCAATTATTTATCAAATTATAAAGAGTTTTGTATATATAAACATGACCTTACCATTCTAAAAGGGAAAGTGAAACTGATTCTGATAACTAAAACCGTTTGATTGGAAATACACAGGAGAAGGGTCAATGATCAATGAAATAATCCCCACTTTCAAAGTGAAAAGCCCTCCGAATAATAGCATGGATGGTATTCATTCCCTCTTGAAACGCCAAACATGCCCGGTGCAAGCAGCTGAAAATACAATGGCGTCTTTTTTTGTTTACAAGTGACTGATTCCTTTATTTTTTTAACGCTGCATTTTTCATCAAAATAATACCATACACGAAGTTAAGAGTGAGGCAACAGACTAACATTAAAGGCAGACGCTAGACAAGTAAGAGAAATAAGTGAAGAGGAAATGACAAAACAGGCACTGAAAAATGTGTAAGATGTTATGGGACATCGTCTGCTTAGACAGGACTGCCCCCCGGTGTGCCGTCACACATCTCAGCAGCGTTCGAGGAGCTCTTCAGCTGCTATATCGGGGGCTGTATTTTATCGTTTTATAATTGATAATAATCATTACTTCAAATGTAATGTGATCTTTAAAGCCGTTGGTCCCCTGGATGCTTATTACAAGCATACACACGTTTGCTTTCTTAATTATTATTAGCAGTCAGGTAAAATAAACCATCAAACCATCAACAATTTCGTATTTTTGATTTCCAGTTTTAATACACAAATCCTCAATATTCAATCCAGACCTCCTGTGGAAAGATGCTAGTATGGAGTGCTGTCTCCCTTGATATGTATGGGATTTGTGTGTGTACATACACGTGAATATAAAGCCAGTTTGTAATTAATACATAGTACATATGACCCTGAAATGACCCTGAAATGACCCCTATTTGTCCGCGCATGTGCATCTGTTTTGGTAGACGCTCTACTTGTTTAACAAGTAAAAGTTGTGTTGCATGCGTACAAAATGACAGAGTATAAGGCAAAAAAAAAAAAATTTGTTGTATTGGCGTAACGGGTCACTGAAAAATAGGGTAGGTAGGTCGGGATTTTTTTTTTTTTTTTTTTTTTTTTTGTTTACGACAGTATAGTACATAATATAGTACATAATACACGCAGCTACGTAGTTCTGTCCGCAACAGGAAGCACAATACGCGACATTGATAGCCAAAAAAACCAAAAAAAACCCTAGGGTCGGCGACATTTTTAGGGTCGGGCGGGTTACGCCAATACAACAATTTCTTTTTTTGGGGCCTAAAGGTCAATTGTACTTGGTACAAATGACCTTTATACAGGTGTACATGTACATGTATGTACACGTACATGTATGTATCCGCACACACGCAAACTGTATAATTACGAAATGGCTTAATATTACCAAATTGTGCACTGTGTTTACAACAAAAGCTGTGAATGAGTCATAACTTCTGAGATACAGTTAACAACAAAATTATTCATACCCCTTGGAAAATTCTAGTTTTTTGCATTTTTCCTAAAAATTAATGGTTAACTGAATTTAATTACACATCACTTGAATACATTTAGTTATCATCTGCAAATGAATGCTGTTTCTGGTTTCACCTCATTTGCATAACAATAGAACAGGTGAATTATCCAAACTGGGTGATGTTCAAAATTATTCATACCCTTGGTGATCTATTGACTTTGTCAATCAGTATGAATCCAGTCCTTGTGATTAATGCTCGTAACACTTTCTTCACACTGTCACAATGCTTCTGGAGGTCTCTACTCCGATATCAGGCCAATACCTGGTCTCCAAAGGCCCAATCTCCTTGAGGATGTTGTCCACATATGCCATCACCTGGTCTTCAGGGGATTTGGTGGATTTAAAGCAGATTTTGTGTTTGCAGGTGGTGTAGTTTTAGACGTCATGAGGATAGAACTATGATATTGATATTTCGTTAATATTCCTTACATTTTAATGACAATTCTGTATTTCTAAGTTGAAACAAAGCACTCTTCCTGGAGGGACTTCCCTGGAGGCCTTCACTGTTGCACTGTCAAGGGAAGGTATTTCCTGATACTTTTGTTCCATTATTATTAAGAATGTTTAGGGAGGCCATGGTAGTTGTCTAAAGGTTGGATGGTGCCAATTTTATCAGTTTATTCAGTTACACTGATTGACACATTTTTGATATGGACACCTGCAAGTGGGTACTCTAGTGAAGCTTAAAATACTGATCTTTATGTTCCAGTGCACTGTCAAAGTGGTAGCATTTTGTGCACTGTAGCTGGTAACATGGAGGGCATATGGTATAAATTTGGTTTACATTCATTTTGATATCAAGGATTGTAGCTTTCATACCAAAGATACAAAGAATATACCATATGAAGAATGATATACAGTAACAGTCAATGTGGGATGTGTATGGTACTCAAAGGTTACATACTGTTATTCATGGTGACCTGACGTTAGAGTCATGCAATGACTTTAATATCACCAACATGGCCTTCCTGAGCACTCTGATTAAGAATGGGGCCAATGAATAAAGGTGAACCCTCCCACAGGCAGTGCAAAAGGGAAGGGCTCTTCAGGAATGGTGCTTTGCTTCATAAGTAGATACAGAATTTTCATTAAAATGCATGGAATAAATGACCGAAAATTTCAATATCATAGTCCTGTCATCATGAAGTCGATAACTGCATCACCTGTAGGACACGAAATCTGATGAACTCCCTGAAGGTCAGGTGAAGGCATGTGTGGACAACATCCTCAAGGAGATTGAGCCATTTGAGAACAGGTACTGGCCTGATATCCCAGTAGAGACCCCTCCCCGGAAGCCTAGTGACGGTGTATTAGAATAAAGTGAATTACAAGCATTAATCACAAGGATCGGATTCATACTGATTGACAAAGTCAATAGATCACCAAGGGTATGAATAATTTTGAACATCGCCCAATTTGGATAATTCACCTTTTCTATTGTTATGCAAATGAGGTGAAACCGGAAACGGCATTCATTTGCAGATGATAACTAAATGTATTCAAGTGAAGTGCAAGTAACTTCATTTAACCATTCATTTTTAGGAAAAATGCAAAAAACTAGAATTTTCCAAGGGGTATGAATAATTTTGTTGTTAACTGTATATATCACTTTAATCTGATTGATAACAAACTACAGTCAGAGTGTGTTGATACTAGCAGTTACGTGCTCAATGCAAATGCGTTGGTCATAATTCTTTAGCAATCCTGCTCATTTGTCTTCATTAGTACAGCTAAATAAATAAGATTTTACAATTCAAACAGTTTCTGATTCTATGTGTAGACAGAAACACGCAGACCTTCATACACTTTATTGGGTAGGCAGTTTCAATTTTTTTTTCTAGTTTACTACTGTACATATAGATAAATTTGCCTCCATTAACATTTACATGTACATGAGTCATCAAGATATTTCAAAGGTTAAAGGAATATTTCTGTTTACTCTCATGTCCCTCCCAATAAAATTATGGTATTGATAATTAGCTCAGTTTCACTAAATACCCCTTTTCTTGTTGAACAATTAAACCTAAATCTTCATCATTCATACATGTACATGTTGCTAAAACTATCCTATATTTGGCAGGGAGATCAGATAAATAATTTGCATGGAAATCAGGCGAAGACAAGTGATATTATTAAAAGAATATGTCATACATGTTACAAATGTTATTATGTACATTGCAATTTGTGAATGGACTTTGAGATGGGAAACAATTAGGGTTTGTGTGTATACTAGAGGTGATGAAACTAAACAAACTGGGATCCAAATTCTCATTAATGTCTTTAGGAAAGATAGGCTGGACTTTGGACCAGGAGTGTTGCTATGGTAACCACTATAGCTTGTGGGTAAAGAGACCTTGTTAAATGTACATGGGCATTATTGGTGAAGGTTAAAACCTAAATGGATCAAACTTTGATGCTACAATGCAGGATTTTTCAGGAAAGTAAATAAAGGTGGTTTTACTACATGTCTTTTTTTTTTTTTTTTTTTTTGATTGGCAACGTACAGGTTACACGAATGGAAGTCATGGAGGTGCAACTTTTGGGATGTGCGCCAAATAAACCCAATTAAAAACATATACTGTCAGATTAAAAAATACACAAATATTGGTATTAATTCAGAAATCTCAAGGAGCTTCACAAAATTTTGGTGACATGAGGATTTCTTTGAAAAGTCATCATTTGTAGTAATTGGGTGTTTTATGTACATGAATGTTATTTAAAAAGATATATTGATTATTCTGAAGGAGGAAGAGACCTCCAAAATACCTTCATGCAATGTACATGGAACTGAAATACATACATACATATACAGGGCTAATGTTATGAAGGAAGCAGAAGTACATCCTGTAGTGTAAATTCAAAGGGAAAATGTGTTATTCATCACCATAGTAACATGAAGCTATCTGTTCCCCTGTGTACAATTTGTTCAGATAATTCCCATTTCTTTCATAGCATTCCAAGTAACGTTAATTCCAAGGCCTCATTCGTCATAGCTGATAATGATCATGTAATGATTACTTTCCTGACTCTTTGCCTGATAGGACTGACATTTAACACAAAGATCTGACTCTTTTTCTCTTTCGTAAATCATATTGAAATAAAAACCATTGACCCTTATTGCGTATTGCTTTCATTATAAATGGTGCGTGCATCACGCAGTGTTGATAATTGATTCTCATATGTTTCTCATGGATGGATGTTCATAATGGGAGCAGTGATCTGGTAGGAATGGATTGTGGTAGCTTCCCCCTGCTGAGCTCAATAACAATTTGGAATTTCTAACCATGTTTTCGGTTACCCTGCATGGATTACTGCCCGTGGGTCTACAGTGTAAGAAATTCTAAAACTGAGAGCTATTACTGGTGTGCATTATTTTATCTTGCAAAACCTGAGAAATGTTCACCTTAACATCACTTTGGGATTTCTAACTTGAGGTAGGCCTACATGGATTACTGTATGTGGGTCTAGAGTGTAAGAAATTCTACAACCGAGCGCTTGTACCAGTCTGCATTCTTTCTTGATTGTCCAAAACCTTCTGAGAAATGTTCACCTTTTAATAGACTTCATCAGCCTGTGAGTAGCATCATTATCAGTGTTAAGAGATAACTCTTTGAGCATGGAGACAGTGTTTGCTCGCTGGAGTACTCTGCATTATTTACGGTTACTCATGACAAGGGGCCACTGCGCTATCACCGAGACTTTCATGTACCTTTGGAATGCAAGTGTTGACAGTAAATGTACTTGAGTGCAGACGATGTGTGAAATATTTTTCTGTTGCTATTAGTATTTTATTCTAAGAGAGCATCAGAGGGTTGGGATGATCACCTTCACGGATTTACGCTACACTACACTAATCATATGCCGCAGTTGGAATAGCATCAGTTTAAATACTGGTCAAGAAATATTCTGCTTTCACCACATTTTGGCACTGATATTGTGAGTATGTTACATGAGTTGGTTTCACAATAAAACAGTGCTTTTCAGGAGAGACTCAAGCCTACAAATGAGGAATATTCATCTCTTTGACTTGTGAATTTATGAATGCAGTGATGTCGACTTTAAGTTAATTGAACGATGGCCTCCTAACATCCATTTCCCAGCGTACCTCATATACTGTAAGCTCAGCAGCTGAACATGAGGGGAAGGCTTTCATGTGAGTCAAGGTCTCTTAACCCTTCAAATCTGAGAACTGAAAGCAACATTTCTTTCACACCAAGCGCCTTGTGGGACTCTTTCCATGACACCAATGCTATGTCAGGTAGGCTTGTTGAGTGGTTGTAATTGGATCACATGCCAAGGACCAATCAAAATATGAACCATCTGCCAAGCGTAGTAAGGGCAAAGATGAAAAAGTTAAGCGAGAGCCCTTGATCTAGGTCTTTGAGAAGCTTGCAAGGTTGCTCAAACTTCATCTGAACTTGTTGAATGAACCCAAAGCACAGAGCAATTGTCACCAACCCACATACTGAAGATGGAGAAATGCTGGCGACCTTGAGCGAGGTGTTCGATTTGTTTGCAGTGGAACTTCAACTTGGCAAAAAGGGAAATTTGTCTGGATTTATGCCCACAAAGGAGGTTTTTAATTTGATCAGCGTGTGCTTCTGCTGGGGTGTTCTTCAGGATCTGAATTGTTTGTTTTCTCACCATTGACCTTTCTAAACACAGAGGTCAACTTTTGTGTACGTGCCTCTATGGAAACGTGAAGCCAGCTTGTGCTACGTTTCTCCACTGTTTCTTCCTATCATTGTCGCTGTGCACATGATGGAACAATAGGAAATAAAATATCACACATTTGAAGAGTTGTTTATAATTGTCTGAAGTGAATCTACATACATGTGTAAAGCTATTGGATCAGACTGAGTTGAAGGATCAAGTAGGAATGCGCAGTAGTATTGGATATTAGACTATCCATGACTTGAAGATCTATAAATTTTGTTTTTCAAGAGCAGTCAAAAGTAGTTATGCCTGTTTCACTGTCTGAATAAATCTTCAAAGCTTATGACATCACCTGTGATTCACAGAGGATACTGAGGGAACAAGAATACAGTTGTTTCATTCAGTTCACTCGGGCAATCCAGTTGTTTGCCTTGCCGCGTCAGTTGTATTTACGCCAACTTTTTGGACCGATTAACAAGACGACAATTGCAATAACTTTATCACTGGTCCAGTGATTTCTTGGCTACATGTGCGTACCTACTGTACATGACAGTAAGCCATAATGCTAAAAGAAGGAGGAGACGAGAAGAATTCCAGTCATTTTTACAAAAATATTGACCAGACTCCTGAATGTCTACTGTGTGCTGTTACCAAGTGACTGATGAGAGGAGGGCAATAAAGAAGGACTGATGCTGGAGTGTTTGCTTTGAGGTCTTAGAAGATCTTGACTTTGCAGTGTTGGAATGTTTCTAGTGATGCCCAGGGGGATGTTTCATCATGTGCCTCGTCAGTGATTTTTACCGATAAATTTGCTCTCAGCCAATCAGATGCAAGGATTTCAGTAGCTTATAACAGTTATTGCAACTTGTCATTGATGACAAGTTTTATGAAACAGGGCCCTGATGCTCATCTCCAGGACAGGAATCAAAACGAAGTGAACCTATAGAGTACTTGGTGAGAGTGGATTTTTTTAGAGGATACTTTAACAACAAACTTGAATACTTTTCTGAGGATAGCTCAAAAGAAATGTACTTCAATTCTTGAAGTACATTGCTGTTGTTAGAATGAATTTCATAGAGGATAACTACAAACTTGAATAGTTATTCTTGGATAGCTCTAAAACATCTTGAACTTTAAGCTGAAAGTAATCCCAAGACAATTTAACTTAAAGCCACTTGATGAATTTGAGGACTCTGTGTACAGACAGAGAACTTGAGTCTCAGTATAGGCCTATGTGACAACTTTCAACTTGGACAAAATATTGGTAAAGTTCAATAACTAGTGCCAGTTGTATGAAATGTGCCTCAGACTATCCACAAAACTTGTTGCTTTCTCATCATATGTTCTTGATAAAGCTGAACTGCAGGGTTTTCCAGAGACATCCGGCGATCGCCAAAGTTGTGTTTCTGTAACAAATCTGAGGATCACTTTGACAGGTTGCATTTGACAACATCCAAAGTAGAAGAGTGTGATCCAAATCGTCCAATTGATGCTGAGTGGGGGCTACTTGCTCATTTGCTCTTCATGTTTATGGTGGTCCACCATAATAATCTGAATATGGATTGATAACTATTGGTCCAGAAAGAGAGTGGTCTCCGGCATCATGTACAGGAATATCCAAAGCGGAAGAAACAACTTTATTCAAAACTGAAGTATGGAAATATGTTATTAGGCACAGGGTTTATGTGAATTTTGTTCACAAAGTGTGTACATGTACATCATTCTCTCATGTGTCCAAAACTTTAAACAACTGTTACTTGTAGAATGTCTTCAATGGAACATACACATCTTTGGATTTCCGGAATCATGTGCATTTACTTGAACACAGACATAACACTTGTACACACTTTGGCCCTCTGACATTGTCTAATGAGAAAATGACTCTCAACGGTAAAGAAGTTTGTATATCTTGAGTGAGTAGACCAATACAAGTGTTGAGAGATGGCATTGGGAACGAAAGGTGACTTTCGCCCTGTCTACTTTGCTGAGGTAAGCACTGAATGAGATCTAAATATCAATTGCAGGTTCTATGATGGTAGCGATACCTGCTCAGGCAACAGTTTTGTGGTTAATTTCCTACACTAACACTAACCTGACTTCAACCCTTGACCAAACACTACTAGTTATGTAAACCCTAACCCTAAACTTACAATAAAACCAAATAGCAACCTTAAAGCTATATCTCTGATGAAATTAAACCCAGATTAAAATATCCCGCAGCAAATGCCGGGTTACCCTATATCATAAATATATCTTTGCCTAAATAGAGTGAATGTGAAGCAATCTAGCGTGAAATGTAGGACATTCACTCCCAAACATTTTTCATGTTTGCGATGATGAAAGATAGCGATGTGGGAGCCCGAATCCACTGATTGACATGTACGGTGTAGGCCATTTAGTGCTAAGTATGTTTGTAGGGGTTGGATGATGTGATGTGGTTTGTTTGTAAACATGAATGAGTGACATGATGTGGGTGTGTGTGTGTGTGAGAGAGAGAGAGAGGGGGTAGGGGGTAGGGGGTGGGGAGGGGGTAAAGCCAGATAGAGAGAGATAGAGAGGGGAATGGAGTTGGATTTTGAAACAAGGGAATGCTTCAGACACGGCTACCAACAAGGGACCAGCGCACAAGGATCCTCAACTTGTATAACTCTGGATCCCCAAAATTGTGAAATTTAAACAGGGGGGCCATGCATTATACATACAGGTCTTAACAATTTCAATCCAGACCCCCTATGTGTATGTAAAAATGTCAGTTAATACTGAGATGTGAGTAAAATTTTAAATAAGGTTGATTTACTGATTTTTAATGAGACTTTATCATTTAATTGATCGATCAAGAGAGAGAAAGAGAGAGAGAGAGAGCTGATGAAGAGGAATGAAAAGAGAGACAACAAGAGGATGAAACAAGTAAAGGGGCAGAATAAGGGTGAACTTATTTCAATATAATGACAGCTTACATAATTGAGATAAATCACTGCAATAATGATACATCAGAGTTTCAACTATTGTCATTGTTGACAAATATTTTTGAATGTTATCTAAGGTTAGATCTCAACCATCTTTCGTATTGTTTGGTTTGTTCAATGGCCCATGACATCACTGGAATGCACTACCACAAGATTCAACTCATATTGGCTTACAGGATATAGAGGAGTTTAATATAGAGCTTCAGACTATACCTATATAAGTTCATCGTATCTAGCTATACACATACCGAATACATACGATAAGTTTATTTTCTATAGCCTGAACATAACGAGATGTTGTATAGCAAAACGCATGGTTATGTATCGTTTCGAACAAAAATTTGATTTTGCGCCTTGATCAAAATATTTGCCTGTTGTAAATTCATGTTATTATTATTATTAAAGAATTAGATTAGCATCCCCTTGTAGTCTGAACATTGTATGGTACTATTATCGTATAACTGGGCAGGGCTTATCTTGTGTGCGTGCAGATGTGTCCAATCACCTGTAAATCTGCATGCGCCAAACACAGTTGTACACAGTTTCTTTATATGATGTTGTAATCCAGTGTGTATGCTCGTTTCTCTATACGCTGATTCTTTATATGAAGCTCGTATAATAATCATCCGTAGTCTGAACAACCCATTAGAGTCTGTGGTTCATCGCAGTTAAGTCCAGTCACCTACATGTACATGTAATAATAACAATAATAATAATATTGGAATTGAATATATTATAAAGAAAGTAATGTGAGAAAATTACAATGCCCCGACCGGGATTCGAACCCGGGACCCTGGATTACATGACCAGTGCTCTACCAACTGAGCTATCCGGGCTCCCGTCGAAGCAAAGTAACAATCTCATATAGCCCCTCTCTTTCCATCGAGCGTAGGGGGTACATGTACATCCATACCAATTCCATGCGTACGCTATATAATGGCCTACCAATGAAATGTAGCACTCATATCCACCATGAATGGTGATCAAGGCGCTCCAATGTAGTAACAGAAAGGTGTTAATTCTTTGAAAGAGTTTAGTTATAACACCCTTGCGTCTCTCAACAGATGATATGTCATTTCTTCTTTTTCTTCCTTGGGTACAACTGCCTCTTTCAATTCTGAAGATAATTGCAGTCTTTTCTATGGTACCACTTCCAGTGGTGTATCACAGACACACTAAACACTGTGTTGACATCCTACTCTCTGTGAGAAGTGTACTGTAGCGTATTAACGTGCATAGTGTGTGACTCTCGTACACACAGGGCTTCCAGTTAACGTTCTGTCCGAGGAACAGAGTGTTTTCCCCTGAACCCAAGCCTGCATCGGGAACAGGGGAGGGGCACGCTTACACACAACGCAGTGACAATTTTTTTGTCAGCTCAGCACAGGACTCGAACGCACAATTGTGACAAAAGTCATATTCAGAGCCCGACGACGATCGGATTGCGCCACGCCTCCTCAATTGGAGACGAGAGTTCGCAATGGACAACTGAACCTGTTTCAAATTAAAAGCCCAGATCCTTTTTTAAGCTCAACATACAATAGACATTTCATAGGAGTCCTGGGGAGCGTTTCATCAAGTGCGTTGTCAGTGATTTTTACCGACAACTGTTATAAGCTACTGAAGTCCTTGCATCTGATTGGCTGAGAGCATATTTATTGGTAAAAATCACTGACAAAACACTTGATGAAATGCTCCCCTGAACCATCCTGAAAGGGACGGAAGAAATGTTTACTTCTCTCCATCTTGACAAGCCCTGTTGAGTGTAGTGTAATTTCATGCCCTACTATTTTCCAATTTTCCAATTTTTTAATCAGCAGTGTCACAGACAATCAACTTCCTGAGGCTGAGTGAGACATGATACTTAGGTCTGAAGGCAATGGGTCCATTCACACAAGAGAAAACATCACAAGAAGAAATGTTACTTTTAATAAAACATGATAACAGTGAAGCAAAAGGGGTTATTCAGATATGGCAAATAGTTTGGAATGATTAAGAAAAGTATAAAAAGTATACACTGCGATATAGAGATCTCATACAAGACAGATTCTCAAACCTCTTGTTTCACTAAATCTTACAATGTGTACACCTGTCTGAATGGGGAAATCTCATGCTGTGTTTTCACACGTGAGCATATTGCTGCCCTGAGTTCTTAAATGGTTCTTGTCCTAAAGTCCTACTTGTAAAAAATGTGAAAGATAAATGTTATCAAAACATAACACTTCTTTTTGTACATTTTTTTTTATCATGTTGCTCGGTGTTTGCAAGCAATTTTCAAGCTGTGTTCTGCCATGAGAGCAGAGCATTGTATTGGAAGTTGAAAGATTACTTTTGAAATTTTAAGGAAGTGCTAGTAGCCACATCAAAGGATAATTAAAACAAAAAGGATCACATGTATCCATTTGAAGGCGACAGGCCCCGAAATAACCCCTCCGCCCATATTTTCCTTGTCTCTGGGCATAGGGAGTGGAGAATGTCCACTGTAATGTGCAGAATCGCAATTGAATCTAGTGACAGGTGTAATAATGCTGTATTAAAAGCACTTTGGTCAGTTACATTGTGACTGGTATTAGACAGTATGATATATAAGAATCAGCTATTATTATTATTTCTTGTCATGAGAGCCCCCAGAGAATAAAGGGTTACATGTACCTCTAAGGTTAATTTTGATATTAATCATTCTTGATATATATGGGCTGAAATCACTGTACATGTACATGATCTCTATTTACTGGAATAAAACTTGTTCATTTGAAGAATCTTCTTAGAAATAAGAACCAATTGTATGCAAATTAAGCAACTACATTTGCAGTTAATTGGTTCGAACATTTTTAGGATTTTAAAAGTTTGATAAGGCTAAAGACTTGTCTAGTTGTGAATAGCTCTTTTTTAAAGTGTGAAACCAGTGTGATACATCCCTAGGAGCTTGTTAAAATGTGATAAATTGAATCATGTCATGTGGTTTCATGTTTAGGCAAAGCTCAGCAGGATGTCCTACAATGAGGCAGAGTTATGGAGCCTTGAGGCACATGAGATGTAGACGATGTAGACGGCTTCACACCTGTACAGAGTGTGATAGATATCTGCTGCTGGGAGGCAGACAGGCATTAAAGTAATAGTATTTTTCATAGAGCTAATGCCCCTTATTGCTCTTAGTAGAAAATAGCTATGTTCATACTGTACTTGTGGTTTCAAAACCTTGAGTTAACGAAGGGCCGTAAAAAACAACACTCATTCTGAGATTACAAGTCAAGTGATCATCATTTAACATGAACGGAGAGGTCCTTGTTAACAACAAGTTTGCTAAACTTAAAGTTTATTCTGTCCACACTGTCCATAACTACGCTGCTCATGGATTTGGCATCAACAACAAGCTCGCTTGTGGTTCTAGAACTACAAGTAAACTTAAAGTTTTGAAACTGCAAGTCGGTTCATACGGTCTGAAATTACAAGATAACTTAAAGTTTTGAAACTGCAAACGAAAGTTTAGATCCCTTCCTGTGGACCTGACTATTGTCTGCTGAGAGGCAGATAAAGAGCTAACACCCTTTATTGCTCTTCACAGACGATAGGTGCATGTAGAGACATCTGTTTTGCTCTGTCTTGGGAATGTTCTTCTGTATGTTATAAACCATGTGGTGTTGAAAGCCAATCATATTCCAGGGACACCAATGTAAAGGATACAATCTGCTATAGGGCAATCTTGGCACTACCGGGGATGCCATGTTCATGGACCCCCAAATTTGAAAAATGTGTAAGTTACTGGTGTGAAGGCCCTCTTTGAATTTGATCAAGTCGGGCCTGAAGGCAAATACATGTATGGAATCTAGTTTCTTTCAGTTTTCACTCTCTTTTAGAAATGTGCATGTTTTCACAATTAAAGGAAATTGCCCTTTCCTAGTCGTCCAAACCAGACGAAAGAATTCAATAATCTTCAATTGATTTGTAATTTGTAACTGTTTCACTTTTCAATTTAAGTGTTGAAGTCGGTAAGACCAAGAAAAAATACATAAATGGAGTAAGTTTGTATAATGCAATACTTTCTCATCATTCTATGAATCTGAATAGCTGGAAATGTTTACATTCATCTTAAATTTCAGCAGGATATTCCAAGAATTCTCCTTACTTTTCTTGTTTTTCTGGACTTTTTAAATGTCAGAGAGCTCATACATGTACAGTATGATCATGTAGGAATGTGTTGTTTGCTATAAATGAAGTGTCTTCAACATTAGATCTAGGGGGGAAATGACAAGCACAAATCATCCTCAAAGAATATACAATGTAGTATATAGTTTCAAACTCTTGAAAGATTGGAAAATAAGATAAACAAAACCAAAGGACCCATCTAAGGTAGAACAACAACAACAACAACAAACCGATGTTGGTCAATGATTCATTATCCAATATTTACTATACATGTACATGCCACTTAAGCAACACATTAAAAAATGTAAACCATTAATATAAGAGAGTCAATTTTTAGAAGCTGAAATGTTATGTACAGTTTTTCAGAAAGTAGATATTGTAATATAAATCCAGATGTCAGTAAAATGATCAACTACGACTGTGTAAGCCTAATAGGGACATAAATGGCAAAAGTTGACATTCCAAAATTTGAAAAGTTCTTGAAGTTGAAAAGTGCTTGTGAACCAGAAGTATATGCATTTAATCGCTCATAAATTTCTGACATTGATGGGAAGTGGCTCTCGAAAAGAGATAAAAGATGCCTATAAATCAGCTAGGATGAGAGCATCAGTGTCAACAACCAACCACACACCAATTGTCATACGTGCCAGACAGCATGCCAGGAGACGGTTACCATGGTAATGGATGAATAATATCCTGAGCCTGTCCCCCACTATGATCTTTTAAAAACTATCGAGTCATCAAAGTCACTTGTTACATGATGTTCTGTCATAACTGATTTGTGTTTGACTATTGATTAGATTAAGAGATTGATTAACAATTTCCTGTCCTTCCTATACAGTATTCTTAGTTTTCACCAAAGACCCAGATGCTTTGTTCATAAATTCTTTTTCTCAAACTTTTTGAAAGCTTTTCACCTGACCTATTTCATTTTTTTTTCTTTTGAAGACACATCATAGTTGCTTCATAAAATGGAAATCTTTTATTTAGAGCAGAAGGGCATCAACTCATATTATACAACACCTGAGTAGATCCTTGTAATTTGATTGGAGAATAATAGGTCACATGTTATTAAATATTTGTTCCATTCCATGGTTTAGCGCTAGCTAGCGTGCATTTTTGTTCCATACAATTTTTTCCATTCAACGCCTCGACCTTTTCAGTGTAATGCGCGGCTGCGATACAGCGCACGTAATGATACTACCGGACTTTGCCCATAGATCTATGTGTTATTTTACGCTCGCGAGCGACCGGACGATGTTGAGCTGCTGTAGAGGAAAGAAGTGTATTTGATTAAAGTTTCTTGTCAACTTTAGCCACAACATTATGCGAGTACATCTATTAGTTTAGGTGATTGTTTGAGTGAGTGTGGCCGATTCCATGTTAAGCACAATATAGGCCTACTTTTGTGAGAGAATCCACCGAGTGAAGAGATAATTGAGAATTTGGTTGAGCGTGAACTGGGCTCTGACTGACTGTTCATTGGCAGACGCTACCCCGACAGAGACCAATTACGTTACATTTATAAATAAATTATATTTTATTGTACAAATAACAAGGATAATAATAATAATAATAATAATAATATAACGCACTTATATAGGATCTACTCAGATGTTGTATAAAACAAATAATGAATTTTTTTCATTCGTGCAATGGAAAGAATATTTTCATTCGTTGAAAGATGGAATCTGTTCCATTCAATTCGGCTTCGCCTCATTGAATGGAACATTCCATCTTTTAACTCATGAAAATATTCTTTCCATTGCACTCATAAACATTCATTATTTGTATATTATTTCTATAGTAGACAATATATTTCTACTATTTTTTTAAAGAAGAGGAGCCCCCCCCCCCCATCATTTTGCAGCCATAATGTCCCTGCACGGTTTGAACAATTTTTTGTGTGAAAATAGACACTTTACCAAAATATTAATCTCCCTTCTTCAGACCACTCGCAAATTTATCAGTTTCTTGCCCACAAAGGTTTTTTTCTAGGAAGAATGATCATGAGTTAGTTTCATTTTGGTTTTAATTTGATTTTATTTGTTTTTCAGGGAGGGATGGAGGTTGGAACAGGAATGAGAACCACAGCTTCATGTGGAACTCCCAGGAAAGTATAATCTCATAAAGACAATATTTATGAAGTTGTATCATCGCAACTTCTCAAATATGTTCTCTCTCTCTCTCTCTCTGTTCTTCCAACCTCTGTGGTGAGACCCACAACACCTCAAAGGGATTTCTGAGGATTATCCCTAGAATGTGAGAAAACCAATCAATAGAGATTATCCTAGATTTATCTCATCCTTAGAGGGAAGTGGAGCTTGACCCTCGACCCTTGTATGAGCGTCTCACCCCCTACGTGGAGAACTCCAGTGAAAATAAGCGGTTGGCATGAATGTTTTGTGATTAATCCGATATTTCATCTGACAAGAGTCATTTTCAACATTCCACTTGAATGTCTTGAGAGCCATCGAGGGTTGTGATCATGAAGGCCCCCTTTAACACTCACAGAATAATTGTGTTCATAGCCAGCTTGGCCTCAGTAATCATACTTTTATGATAATAGTGTGAAAGCACTTTACATGTATATTGCCTGGAATCTTGCTTTTGTGGGGTAGTCCATCGTGGCACATTTTCCAATCTTCAAGAGAATTCTTGAGTTCAGGCGAATGTAAAGCGTAATATCTAGTATAGAAAGGTCAATCCATGTTAAGAATAAGATGAAAAGAAATCTGGCAAGAATCCATTGAAAGAATAGCATGACCTTCAGTCGACTTTGAATGCATGATACCACAGTGACTGTCACAGATGATACATGTACCATGGAGAACCCCTTTGGACACTGTCTTCCGTATGAAGAGCCCAGTCTTATTTTGGAATGTGAATGGGTCCTAAAAGTGATATCTCATTGATTGAGACTGTTGAATGGAGGCATGAGGGGAGGTGGGCATAGTAGAAATTTACTCCAGAACCATGAGAGCTAGAGCTTGAACATCACGTAGCAAGATGCATCTGTTGAGGCAGGACATCGATGTCAGCTTTACTGAATTCACATGCGCATTCATACAGCTGTGAATGCTTTAATATACTTCAATGGTTGTTCAAATTCAACATGAGGCATTGTCCAGGCATCAGCCATTTCATTGCTTAGCTGGATAAACAAAGAGTTTTGACATCTAGTCATAGAGATATTATTCAATGAGTAATTTATTCTGCATGCAGTCTCGTTTGATGGACTGCTACAGAAAGATAAAGGCTTAGGAATAAATTAATGATTGAGATACCTGCGGTAGTACCAGCCAAGCCACCATTGCTATCCTTGAGGCACAAGAGAATTGATTGTCGGCTTGATGATAAGTTGATTGAATAAATGTGAGATGGATCATTATCACAATCGGTTTGGAGGAGAGTGTGAAAACTAATCAATTAAACTTCTCATCTCATCTTGTCCAAGAACAGCTCAGCACCTCTGCCTAAATGGTATTGATGCATTGAAGAGAAGCAGACTCGTCAAAACTGTTCAGTGAAAAGCAACCTCATCAATGGAATAGGTTTCACTTCATGGGTTCACAACATTCGTTTGGATTCATGAATCATGATGATAATGTGAATCAACTTGACTAAGGGATTAGAGGAGACAGAGTGAAAATGGATTATTGAAACTCCTTCCTGTAAGAGTATGTTCTCTTCTGAGAAGATTTTCAGCACCTTTGTTGTATTGGTAGTGATGCTTTGAAGAGCAGCCGATGAAATGGAACTGCTAGTGTAATAATACCTGGCATTTATAAAGCGCCTTTCCCAAACTGGATCAAAGCGCTGATATATTATTACCCCGGTCATTGGATTCTGGCACGCCCGCACACAGTGTATGCACATTCTCCACTCCCTGGGGAGCATTCCAGCCAGTCGCCTGTTAAGCGCACACATGCTAAGCAAAGGACATTAACTTTCGCCATCATACCGGGTACCCATTTAACACCTGGGTGGAGAATGGCAAATGTAGATTAACGTCTTGCCAAAGGACGCTAGTGCTGCAGTGGGATTCGAACCCCGGACCTCGTGGTTCACAGTCCGGGGACTTATCCACTGATCCACAACACCTCTACAATGTGTAAAGCACATTCATCAAGTTTGACTCTTCTCTGCTCATTTATATTTGCTTAGATCTTATTGAGTAGTAATGGAATTATGGTGATCAGAATTTATGATGATTGCATCAACTTGACAGTGGGATCAAAGAAGAGACCGTGAGTGAAAACAGATCGTTGAAAATTCAGAAGCCACTTTTACATATCGGCACCTCTGCTGGATTGGTCTTTATGCATTGGAGATCAGCCACTTCAGGGGAGCATTTTATCCAGCGTTTTGTAAGTGATTTTTGCCGACAACTGTTATAAGCTACTAAAATCCTTGCATCTGATTGGCTGAGAGCAAATTTGTCGGTAAAAAGCACATGACGATCTCTTTGGAGATCTATATAAATGCAACTGAACAAGTGAATGTATTGAATGGCTCACAAAGATTTTAAGATTTGGCTGAACCAAGAAGATGGAATTGAGATGTGAAAGGGTTCATTTTGTGAAGCAATTCAACATGAATTCTAGGACAAGTTGGACTCATTATATGGATTCATATCACCAGGTTAGACTTTACATTATAATTTTAATACTGTTGGTTTTTTTTTTCCACATCATAATTTATTCTATAATTCATTCAATAATTTTAGTATCTTTCTGTTATAACTTATTAATCTGTTGTCAGTGATCCCCAATTTTCTCATGCTGCTCTGTGGTCCATACATTTTATCTGAAAAGAGATCAAGCAACTTTAGAATTTTGTAATCCTTGTTTCTATGAGCGAGAGTAGTGTTAATGTTTAAACTTGTTAGGTAGACATTAGAAATTACACAGAATGAACCCTTTGATTACTTTTACATATGTTCTTTTAGATTGTCTCTTCATTTGTAAGTAGTTTATTTGCATATTCCATGAAAAGGAGTAACAAGATACATTACAAAAAATAATACCATTGCAGGTAAGAAAGAATAAAACCCATTACAGTACAGCATATTTAGAAAACAAGATGAAATTGTGTGAGAGCTATAAGGGCGTTTAACTGTGTATATGAGTTTGACCTTGTGGCTCCCAACACATGAATTTCAAAAAATGGATAAGAACCATATCAAGAACCATATCAAGATCAAGATCCATATAAATGGATAAGAACCATATCAAGAACCATATCATATAACTACCCATTCTATGAGGGGAGAAACTCGCTGCACCCAGATTCCTTCCTTTGCAGACATGCCCAGCAGTACAAGAAACAATGACTTTCAATTTCCATTTTTTAAAGATTACCCTCGACCTCTAGCTTTAAAGTTACCTCATCAAAACTTAAAAGCCCTACATGTACATATCTTAATATCATTTTTTTGTCATATATCAGAAAACTATCAATTCTAATGTAAGAGTAAGAACTTTGACTAGACTCCAATCCTTGGTAGTGTATGACTCATTGACCTGTATCCCACCGCTGACACTCATTAATAAAGGAATACATATTGATTTTATTGACTGTCCTCAGTGGTGAGGTAGACCAAAAAATGGCAACAAAAGCAAACACAAGAATCAAGAACGTCTCTTCTATTGTATTCTGACAGCAGCGATCATTAGCAACCGACAAATTGAAGAGTGTTCTCTTTTCTTGATAAGCGTCTCACTATTCTCCATCAAAGGAGAGAGATTACTCCCCATGGTTAATTTCTTGGTATTGATCTGGGAGCTTGGCGTTACCTTCTTCCCAGTTCCTTGTTTGTTTGTGGGTAAATGAAACCAATGGTGAGGCAAGAGGTGCCGTGGTCTAGTGGATACCTCACGGGACTGTACATCACATGGTTCGAGGTTCGAATCCCGCCATGGCACTAATGTTCTTTGGCAAGACATTCATCTACATTTGCCACTCTCCACCTAGGTGAAAAAAATGGGTACCCTGTCTGTTGGTAGGGAGAAATACCTTAAATGCCTTTATAGCGCTTTCATGGCAGCTTGGCTAAAGCTGGGGTAATAAAATGATACTTTGTATTAAGCGCAGTAGAGTATTAAAAGTAACTGCACTACATGTTTATAAATGTATATATTATTATTATTATTATAATTATCATGTGGTCATTGTTTGAAAGTGTCTGTTCAACACTAACTGGAGCAAAATGACCCTCTAACTTTCGCATTGTAATCTTTTTATTGGATTGGATATAATCTTTTTTTCTATACACATTATACATGTACATGTACATTTCAGAATGTTACTCGAAAGCAATGGCTCTACCCAGCATAAAAAGTGTTTAAAACATTTATTCTCTATAAAGGAAATACATACAGATGTATACAATATGTATTCCCCAGTGGAAGGCAGCTGCATTGAAATTTAACCACCGATATCATCCATGCCAGAAAGTGGTGCCAGGTCACTACTCAAAGACAGCAGTCCTGAAAACATGACCAGTGCCCTCTTGTGTTGAGTGTATGTACAGACATAAAACATTTTGTATGAGTGATCCATAGTGATACTCCTTGATCTTGCTCTACACTTTGATTGTGATAGTCTGTGTTCTATCAACAAAATAATAGCAAACGTGTATGGCAACTATATTTTAGCGCTTACCATGATTCACAAGTGAAGGTAAATGATACATGTACATTGGGTGATAAGGGGCCTGATGTTTTACTGTTACTTAACACCCTCACAGAAGTTCCTTTTTAATTTGACAATGTGTACAATTGCAGTAAAACAAAATTATTTTTTTTCAATTTTCATTTATTTTTATTGTAAAGAATACAATTCCAATCATGTCAAAGCATGTACAACAAGCAGAAATTAAACAATACATACATGTATCTGGTGGTCTCATAACAATGTAGAGATCAGTCTATGAACATTTTGTGCAACAAGAACATGTAGGATAACCAAGTTTTTTAATACAAGAAGTTATCTCCAAGAATATCCCCCAAAAGAACAGATTTTTACATCTGTTTTTTCCATTTGCAGTAAAACAATTAACTATTGCAATTTTAAAATGGTTCTCATTTTGTCATAGCAACCAGCTCTGCTTTGCTTGTGTACGATCATATTTCAAAATTTAATTAAAATTTTGCTCCCTCTCCAAGGTTTTGGGGCTGTATATGATGTTTTTCTTTCATTAAGTTGCAGCCTGTGGTATGTCTTTGGTAGAGTGAACATTGATTTTCTTACTTGTATTCTGTATCAGACTAGTCTTCATAAATAGACCTTAGGACCGAGTGTCTTTAGAATCCTAGGTTAAAAAGCATGACAATGATCCTTTTTTTCTTAGGGGGCCCTGTAAGTTACAAATATTGTCTGTATTTAAAGTGACAGTAAATGGAAGCTCCTAATGGTGCCATATTTCAACAGGATTTGATAAGTGTCTGTGCCTCTAATTTTCCCACCATGCCCCATTCGAGTTTGTAGATGCTTAGAATGTATCTGTAGGCAATTTTCCACATGTGCAACATCAAAAAAAAATAGTTTGAAATATAAAATGTACCTATTTACCAAACAGCTGTTTGTCAAAAATTCAAAATAAAATGCAATTATTTTTCAAATTATAATCTCAATTTAGCAGTTACTGTTCAAGTTTTGCCAGTTTATTGCCATTTTAAGAGATGTAAGATGCATCATTGGATACTTTTAGTAGTAATGAAGTCTGTCAACAGTGTTGGTAGTTAAATGGAATATTAAAATGGAACCTGTTGAATATAGTCTCATAAAATGTTGCACTTAAAAGAGAAGAAAAATGTAAAAAATATTTATAATCCATTCATGATTTTTGAAAGAAACGCCAAATCAAAACTTGCCGTGGACATGTAGGAATCTGTTAGTTTCATTGTGCTCTCTGAGCTGTGCATGGGTTTGCCAGTTAACAGTTATGCTGCAGTTGTTTATTTTACATGCAGTCCCAGGTTGTAAATTATTTTCACCTTTCATTTGTTTAATATTCATGTTTAATTGAGGTAATAGATTCATAGCACCTACATCCAAGTACCTCAGAAACTTAAAAAAAAGGGAAAATAATCAAAACATTGAAATATATAAGTACAGTCAAACCTGCTTTTATAGCGATCACCTGTACAGAAAGACTACAATTTTCATTTCCCTTGAAAAGTATTAAAGGAACCTGTACATAAAGATCACCTGCTCATAAAGACCACTTATGTTGTCTCCCTTGAGTGGTCTTTATAGACAGGTTTCACTGTAATATACATTTCTGGAAGTGTTAGTTATCTTCACCTTCAAAGCAGTGTTTCCATACTCTATTTAATATGAACTATGATGACCCTCATGGACATGTCATACACTTTATAGCTGGCAGGTGATGTATTGATTCTTCTGAGGCGTAAAGAAAAAGGGGAAAGGGATACTTTAGTGCAAATGTCTGGTAGAGGTGTCAGATGCTCCAATTCTTTCTTATCACAGGATTCTCTGTTAGTGATTCATTAGAAGAATAATTGGATGAGTTTGTGAATCAAGTGACAACTCCTTTTTCTGACTCTGACCCTATTCTCATTACAAGGGATAGCGCGCTAGATCGCGCCAACTCTAAGGTGAGCATGCACCGGCGACATCATTTTGGCGCAATCCACAGAGGTCCACGGCGATCCCAAACTGGACCACTTGTGGGGGGTGGTCCACGAGAGATGTTTAGCGCGATCTAGCGAGTGCTCAGATAGATCGCGCTACCTTCTGCCCCACGATAGAGCGATCCACTTTCCAATCTCGTAATGAGAATGGGGTCTCTCTCTCTCCTTTCTTTTTCTTGTATGAGAAGAATTCAGATTGTGAAGAAATGCACTGGAAGGATATAGAACATCAGCCACTTCATTGTCTAAAAAAAAAAGGTCTAGACAAATATTTGTAAAGTATGCTCCAGACTATGTTAATTGAGATAATCCCTCTCTGTAGCACACAGCAGTCAAAGAGTGAAATGATAATTCATGTAAATAATTCATCGCTTTATCCTAATCCTGACATGCACTCCTAAAATCAAAAGAAACCGATGAAGATGTGTCGTTGATGGGATTAGCTAGCGGATCTCCTCGTTACAAGCAGGAAATCGTTTAACACTTCAGTTCTAATTTGAGGAATTATCAAGATTTTTTGCACATATTGTGTAAAATATCCCCTCAGAGAATGCACCTGTTTGTATGTGCTACTTTTCATGAAAAGGCAAATTTGAGTATCTACATGTAACTGTACAAGTACAATCGCACCTTAGTTAGGAATGGCTCCTTGAAAAGAGATCCATTTATAAAATGATTTTTTTTTTTTCTTTTAGACTTAAACTGATTTCCAGCAAACTTATCAAATTGTGTGTGTGTGTGTGCGTCATTCACCAAACAATGAAAAGAAAAAAACAACAATAGAGTGATATTGTACCGGATTTTTTATATGCATGAACTCTGTGTGAATTTAGAGGTACAATTAACCATGCATTTACTTGATTTATAGTGCAAACAATATGACATATTTGAATTCATATGAACTATCAATTAGAAATGAGTACATGGTTGAATTGATACATGTATGAGGAAGTTGCTTGTGTCACATGAACGGTGAGATACAAGCAGACATTTTTTTAATTTTTCATTGAACTGAACGAGCAGAAATGTATTGGACCTGATTAATAAAAATGAGGAAGTCTTGGATGTGACCATGTGACTGTGCTGGTAAAATACATGCTGATGTGCTTATCATTTAGACTTCCATGTTTCGTTTTTATTGGAGCTTATATGTTTTGAATGAGCAGACATGAATATTGGACCTGATATGATTTATTAGTAGTGACATTGATCAGAACATGAGACAATATTGGCCTTTGATGTGACCCTAGGCTATGGTAGTATCAAAGTGCATGTTTATTGGAAGAGATTTCATTACATGCCAGGCATGCTGGAATCCAGGAATATCTGAACAACTCACCAGTGGGGAATTTGTTGGAGCCGTTTGCATGAATACGTGTACGGTGAAAATCAATTTCAAACTTGAGAAAACTCATTTGTCTTGGACATATCACTTTAGGACTGTTGAATTTTTGAAACTATTTTGAATTGAGCTGTGAAGTACTTGAGAACCTTGACAGATCCTAAAAGAGGAAGAGATTGGTGAATCGGGAATCATTTTTGTACATGTATATAGAAGGAGGACAGTTTTGATTGTTATAATGCCAAAGATATGGTGTCTGTCTTGCCTGCATCGCCAAGACCATGTAAGTAGAGCAAATGTTTAATTCTTGAAACATCTGTTACGAATGTTTTGAATAGCCATCAACGGGTTTTTTTTTGTGCTAGTGATAATAGCTACATGTACGTTCATATACAGGACTTGTGATTTTGAAACTTTAACCCCTAGACTACGGGAACCGGGTGGCTCCTGTATTGAGCGTATTGGGGTGTTGCAAGAAAGTTGCAATCGATTGCAAATTGTAAAGCAAATTAGAACAACCATTCTGAATGGTTCAGGGTCTGCCCATTCCAGAAGATGCGCTTGCAACAATGATTTTGATTGGTCAGTACCGATCAGTTGCAACTTGCAATCATGCAATCACAACTTTCTTGCAACACCCCATATGAGAGTTAAAGAATTCAGTAGTCAACGGGTTAAGTTAGTGAAGAGGGTTCACACTGCCCTGATGCTCATTGTTCTGAGATTACAAATCAAGCATCATCATTTAACATGAACTGAGAGGTCATGGTTAACAGCGAGTTTGCTAAACTTAAAGTTAATTCTGTCCACAATCTATAACTACTCAGGAGGGACCCCCTGCTGCTCGTGGTTTTGATGTTAACTACAAGCTTGCTTGTGGTTCTAGAACTGCAAGTAAACTTAAAGTTTCATACGGTCCAAAAATAAAGATTGAATAGTTTGAAACTACAAGCAAAGCTTAAAGTTCAGCTTCCTATTTGTGAATCTGACTAATGTGAAAAAGAAATGATTACAAGAAGATCAGATTTTTATGCCTCCGCCCACCGAAGGTGGGTGCCGGAGGCATTATGTTTTCGGGTTGTCCGTCCGTCCGTCCGTGCGTCCGTCCGTGCGTCCGTCCGTCCCACTTCTCGTTACCGCGATATCTGAAGAATCATTTGAGGTAGGAACCTCAAACTTGGTACTAGTATGTATACCCATACGAAGATGAACTGATTAGATTTTGGGGTAAGTAGGTCAAAGGTCAGAGGTCACAGAGGTCAATTTACCTGAAATTACATAAAAATTCTTGGTTTTTAGCACCGTTACCACGATATCTCGAACTGTTCGAGGTAAGAACTTCAAACTTGGTACTAGTATGTTACCGTATACGAAGATGAACTGATTAGATTTTGGGGTAGGTAGGTCAAAGTTCAAAGGTCACAGAGGTCAATTTACATGAAATTACATGGAATTAGTGGTTTTTACCACCGTTACCGCGATATCTCAAGAACTATCTGAGGTGAGAACTTCAAACTTGGTACCAGTATGCATACCCATAGAAAGATGAACTGATTAGATTTTTGGGTAAGTAGGTCAAAGGTCAGAGGTCACAGAGGTCAATTTACATAAAATTACATGAAATTACTGGTTTTTAGCCTTGTTATCAAATATTTCTAGTTTTATATGAAAATGAAATGAAATAAATTTTTCTGTCTCCTGTGCATTTTAAGTGAAAAGATTTGTCATTTTGTTGGACCAGTCCTTTTTAGAGTGTACATGTATGCCATACATTTCCAATCTGGTGATGGCGGAGGCATAAATTCCGACCGCGCGCGGTCGAATATTCATCTAGTTAAACTAAAATTAAGTGCAACAAAATGTCAATATCTGGTGGTTTTCTGCTATCCTTTGAAGGAGACAATGCTTGTTTATCATTGAAAGCATGATTTATACAATTAACTACCAGGGTGTAGCTACAGTAGTTAGTATTTTTGCCATCTCTATGAAGGGATGCGTAGTTATGACAACCTGCTTCATGGAAGTACACCCCAGGGTATGAGTCATACTTTGGGCGTATACATTCTCCTGCATCAATGCAAGCATTGTAGGTCCATGATAAAAGTATGGTAATGAAGGTGATGATAATGGAACAGAGCGGGGAGAGCGAGAAATAGCAAATATGTTTGATTATATAAAAGCAATATTATTTCTGCAAATTATGCATAATTTGCTGACCTTGTACAAGTACAATTTTATTCAAATATGGATTTTGCAGAAATTGAAAGGCTTTATTAAAAAAAATATATAATTAGAGTCCTGTTATTGAATTGAATTGGATTGCAATAAAAACAGTTTTTACAAATTTAAGAAAAAAAATATGTAGCAGATGTGATTATCATGAAATACAAATATTTCTTATTTTCACTTTTGTATCAAAATATGAAAATGATGGATTTGACATACATGTACCTTTAGACCTACAATTCTACACTGAACAACTTAGATTTAGCACTGCATATTGCACTGCATGTGAATTCATACAAAACTGTAGAGAGAAGCAATTCTACACCTCATACATGTATTTATAGCGATGTAGGAGCTTGACAATCAGAAAAGAAAGTGTGAAAAAAAGAATACATTTTTAAGGATTGAGGTTTTTTTTATACTGATTCCCTCATTTTAACCATGGTGACATCTTAGCTAAATTGTAAACAGGATGTCATCAGAATAGACAGAAAACTTGATATTGAGATAAAGATTTACTGGAGTGTTTGTCTAGTTTGTTTCCTGTCTGTTGTCTTTTAAAGTGGTATTGCTTTGCTCTTATTGTTGGTAGATCAGCCCACATCAAGGTGAAAAGTTTACATGTAATTACCATGATAATAAGTGTTTTATGACATCAACATTTCATGCCTGGATAGCTTTTTGTGTCAAAAGTTTGCTAATACAGCTTAGTAGTTTAACAAAATGTAAATGTACAGAGCTAGGTGTGATTAAAATTCAGGGAGATTTATAGAGAGCTGGGGGAAAGAGGATTACAAAGGAAAGAAGTGATTAGTAAACTGATGATTGGGGAGAAGAAGATGTGTATAAAGAGATAGGACTAGGAAAAAAGGAAGGAAAATGCAGAACAAGAGATTAATGCAGATATAAATAATACAGGGGCACTATGAGTATAAGGGGTGAAAATGTTACAGAAATTAATAATTCTACAAATTAGTTTGCTCTGTGAAGTTGTGTAGGTTCATTTGAAATTCTTCTGGTTGTGTGGTGTTAAATCATAACTATATTGAATTCTTTGTGGTGATATTGGAAACCAGCACACAATCTATAATTTCCATATTTCTGTAACCTCTTCTCATTCAGTGTATTATATTTTATAATAGAAACAGAGAATTCGAAAGAGGAATGACATTTATAAAAATGACCTTGCCTATTTATGATTTCTTGTCACGAGCAATGGTTCATTGGCATCAAGACATATTTTGGTAGGGTTTTTTTTGTGTTAATTCAAACCGCATACTGTTAAAATATGGTGATTTCCCATTGTTTTCATGCATGTATGATTTGAAGATTTTGAACAAAAGGACAAGGAACATTGAATCCACTTATCAAGTTTGGTTAAGTTTGAGTGACTTAAGAATTCTTTGCACCACTCATTCATAGGAATTCCAAAACTACATGTTTATTTGAAATGTATCTCAAACCCCTGTACATACGTACATAATAGAATGTGTGCACAATATACGAAGGCTCAAATGAAAAACAAACAAACAAATGCATGAAAATATGAAATTGCATACTTTGAAGCAGCAATAGCCATAGGCACGCCATAATGCAGTTGGATAGGGTCCAAGCGACGGATTTCTGCAGTGATGTTTTCTAATCAGTAATGAAAACAGGGCCCTGTTTCATAAAACTTATCATCAGTGACAAGTTGCAATAACTGTTATAAGCTACTGAAATCTGTGCATCTGATTGGCTGAGAGCAAATATGTCAGTAAAATCACAGACAAGACACTTGATGAAATGCCCCCTGATGGGGAGAAAAGGGAGACATAAGTATACATGTACACAGAGACAATATAGAGATGGAGGACATGGAATGGAAGAAAGAGGCAAGAGAGTTGGAGAGAAAGTACAAGAGAAACTTGTACAAGCCTAGCTTTTTAGCAGTCCCCTCCGCTACCAACCTACAGTTTGGTCTTGGTTTTTCTATGTCTATTAATTGTAAGTTTCATTGATTTGCTATGTACGATGTAAACCTATGCATTTTATATTGTTGGAAGTGGAAATAAATGAAATGAAAATGAAAATGAAATAGAGGTGGGAGAGAGAAAGAACAAAGAAAGAGGAAGAGAGAGAGAGAGAGAGATTGAGAAAGAGAGAGAGAGCAATATGAAGACCAAGAGAATGAGAAAGAGAGGGAGAGAGAGAAAGAATGAAATACAACTTTGTGATCCACAAAACACTTTGCACTATATGAAATTCACTGTGTTGTAATTTTTGCCAGGCTGTTGCACGTTTTACAGGATTTTTGTCAACCTTATGGCAAAAACAGCAATGAGAGGTAACCTAATTCCGAGGACACTGTTGCATATTGTATCAGGATTAAGAATTAAACCAAAGTAGGCATTATCATTATTATTGAAGGTTGATAAGTGATAGGGTGTATTAAGGCAAGGCTCTATATTATACATGTATGCTGATATTTGTGTTCCTCAGCTACACATTGTGGAGTGTGACAATGTGGGAAAATCTAGTTTTACAGTCAATCACTATATATGCAGGTGATCATGATGGATGGTTTACTTTGTGGATTAATCATGAGGAAGGGATTTGTTTGTCAGTCAGTGGATCAAGTTTATTGTCAAAATTGGAGTTAAGGAATGTGCTGGTAGTAGCAAATCAATTTTAGTCTCGTTCAGAATATTGTACCTGTGTGATTGCTTTCGATATGCCTCATTTATCAGAGAGCTGTTCTCCTGACAAATATGTTTCTTATTCAATAATTTCAAGTTTCTGTTTCCTCTGACATACATGTGCATCGATGTTTCTTTGAAAAGGAGAGTATAGCGTGATGATGCCTTTTGAGAATGTGGTGAATATTACATTATGACTTTGCTTGAACTTCACGACTTCCACATCATGTTTGCACGTATTAAACTGATGTTGCACTTGACGATTTCACCTCAAGTAGCCTACATTCACATGGATATATTCTGTGGCTTCACCATAAATGTACTGGTATTCTTGTTATGAGAAACTGTACTATCTCTCTCTACAAAACCTGGGAGTCACATCTGTGATCACTAGTTTAGGAATGAATATTAACTCATTTTAGAGTGTTTTCTAAAGAGAAAAAGAGTGAATTTCACTCTATTTTCACTCCTGGGAGTCTCATCGGTGATCATTTTATTTTTTTTTTTTTAGTTTTAGAGTAAATACCAGTATTACAGATAGCGCTTATTTCTGTGATATCAGTGGATTTGATTTCTTTTCCCGTACACGTGGGAGGAGAGCTGTCTGATTGGCTGTATGACTAAGCTTAACAGAGTAGGCTGGTACTGATGATATACCTATCAATCAAGTTCATTTGCAATGCAAGGTGGTCTAGACATATATTCACCATTCAACACCACACAGCTGTCTGAGACAGTCAGTCTGGTGCAGTGAGCTACATGTATGTGGGGAGAGCTACCTCACCGTGTTGATATTCTCTTTGTTGGTACAGTTGAGCATCAAAGCGTGTTGTGTCTGCAGATATAGATTTGACAATGTTGAGGGTACAGACATATGGGACCTACAGCTTTTGATCCTGCACGAGGGACTGAATGCTGGCATTATTGATATCCACGTACATTGTATATCTTCAATTGATTTTCTTGGGGAACAAAGAGATTGCAAACATTCATTACTGGCCGTTTCTGTTAATGGAATACATGCAAATTCAAATTTGGCACTAGAGATATTGGTGTTATAGTAATTAATAGATGCTGTATGAAATATATCTCTTTGACTGGATGAGGATGGATTTATTCTACATGTACATTTTGTTTGGTGTGTTACATATAGTGGAGCTGTCCATTTGTGTTTAGGGTCTCTGTTTTTTTAGAAAATATTCATGAACAATTTCCTCAGAACCGTCTACAAGGAATAATTGGACATGTCTAGGCTGGAGTGCACATAAATGAGATGCTACTTGGTGAGTAATTAATTGGCTTCTGAGACTCCCTGAGCTCCGTCCAGCTGGGGCATCTGGCCAACCATTAGGCACACCGATCAATGTCCATGAACCTGAATGTGCAGTGCTCGGTATGGCAGTCCGTCCGCTCTGTGCGTGCTCTATTCAGAGTGTGTCTTGCTAGCATGAGCGTCAAGTTGCTCCAGTCAAATGAGGATAAATGAGATACATGTATGCTGGCTAGATGGGGGGAAAATTTGCTGCGGTAGCCGGATGGAAATAGGAGAACTTTGAGCTGCCAAGCATTGGGTAGAATATCCACATGAAGTTGCTCCAGGCAAATGAGAATAAATGAGATAGATATACACCGGTTAGATGGGGGAAAATTTGCCATATGATGGAAATGTGAATATTGACCTTCCAAGCATAGTATGAGGAGAAATATCTTTGTGGCTACTGTTTATTAGTGCTGTGCATCCGTACTTGTAGCTGTCTTCATCAGTCTGATTGGATGCGTGTTGTGTATTGATTCATCATTCAAATATTCAGACGAACGGCTTGTACTGCTACCGGCATGGATACTAAATGAACCCAGCTGCTCGCATCTCTCTCCCGTTAATCAGACCTACATGATAAAAGTGTTCCTCCCTGCTTCTCTCATTTAAACCTGATCTGATCTTTGCCGCTCTGACGTTTTTCTGATTGGAGGGTGGTCAGAGGGTCGGCTCCTGTCTAAGATGGGAGTTTAGCGCAAGAATGGAATAACAGCGGAAGGAAGCGATGACGTGGAACTGATCTTCCAGCTATCTGGATTAGATGCAGACTTGTTTTTATTTCTACCTCCATGCATGTACCTATCATGTGTTATTGAAGTCTGTTTTTGTGTTTCCATCTCCTGTGTTATGGATAAAAATATCATGGAGGAAATTCATATCAACGGTTGTAAAATATGAGAAAGATCACTTTGAAGGGTGATATAAACTGCTGTGTATTGTCCAGTCTAGTTTTTTATAGTGGATGTCGGACATGGTTTGAAGCACCATCGTGAATAATTTTGTTTCTGTTTGAATTGGAAATGACCTCATGGATGACTTGTGAATAATCAGAAAAGAGTGGGAGATTTGTAAATTATTTCATTTTGTGGATTTTATTTACAGTACGATACAACCAATATTGTGCGTGTACGTGTATGCACATGTATGTGTACATGAAGATGCTCATCTAATACTAATAGTATTCTACATTATTAGCTGTCCTACAGATGACATTGATTCAATTAAAACGTTAAACAGAAAAGGTTTCCTTACATTGTAGCTGATTAGCATTGAATCATTCCAGCACTGTGTTTCTCTCCTCTGCCTGCATGGATGCAACACACCGTCGTTTGTTTTGGTCACATTGACAGGACAATTTACGTTGTGCCTATACATTCATGTAGGTAAAATAAAAGTAGCAAGAGCTAAAGGATTATTATACACAACTACTTCCTTTTATCTTCATACTTCTAGAAAAATATGATCAAGGCTGGTCTAGAAACTGCATTTCAAGTGTATTATAAGTGTCTAATTGGAGGAAATTTAGTTTCACATGACGAGCTCCCCTCACATTGTACCTGTAGCAAAACTTGTGCACATGTCTTATCCACACATCTGTTCTACACAAGGAAACTGGATTAATGTAATCCTGAGAAGTACACATTTTTTGTTGATGTGTTATTAGTGAACACACACTCGCGTTCAAAACAAGGAAGTCATATTTGAAGTGGATACCATCAATTTTTGAATATATTTTGTGTGAAATTTATTGAAAAGGAGATTTTGTTTGGAAGAGGAAGTTGGTTGCTGTTTTCATGGAGATCAAATCAGCATTGCTGCTGATACTTTTGGATGAGATGAATTTGTGATCAAATGCTGTGTAATTTAGATTTAAGGAATTTATTCAGGAGCAATATATTGGAGAAACAAGTGTATGCTTATTTTTATAGAAACAAGAGCAAAGCGGATTTTGAAATGCTGACTTAATAGAATTCCACTAGAACATAGATCTTGTGAGCAAATTCATTTTTTTTTGTACGTGTAGTTTGGGGAATGCACTATTTTGAAAGGACAAGATAATTTCCAAGACAGCCAACAGAATCATGACAGACCTGTGCATTCATTGTGTGTTTACAAGAGCGTAACAAGCATACTTCATAGTCAGTAATTGACACTCGTGATCCAAATCAAGAATCAACTTAAGGGAATAGTGTCGATAATTTGCTCCCATCTGCATTATCTGAATGACAAACATGGCATGTGAATATCACGTTTCTGGCAGCGAGTCTTCGTGTAGCCTGCGCTTAGAGCCGCGGCCGACCAACAACCGAACGTCTCAGCTTCTCGCACTCCTTCGAGATTTGGTGCTGAAACGTTGGGAAGTGCTTTATGCTTGGCAGATTTATCAACAGGTAGGTGGGGTGTAAGTGAAGGAAAGGTATTTACATTTTTTCTCTTTAATATGTAGTAAAGGAAAGTTAATGTGGACTGAGCCCCCCCCCCCCTCCCCTCCTCGTGACTAAAAAATGAGTCCTCACAAACATAGTTTCTTTCAATCCACAGAAGTTCCATGGTCAAATTCTAGTATGGTATACAGTAAATTCACAGAATTCAGCTATCAAGTCCAGTTTGCTTAAAAGTCGACCTTAATTTGTTTGTTTGTTGTTGCTTGAATGATAAAAAGTACATGCCACTGTTACAAAAAAAGCAATTTGTGATATCTGTATTGAATATTGAGCAATATTTTCAAGAGTTTTTAGGTTGGCTTCTTTTTTTTTTAATACATTGTTTATTTTTCAGGTAAAAACAGGCTCACAAGCAGGAGATTCAAAAAAGGAAACTTTCGTATTAAATTCAAAGATTTAACAATTTTTTTTTTGCTGCTATTCTTAACGTTAGGTCAATTCATATATATTCGGTAATCACATGCTAATCAAATATAAAGCTAAAGATATTTGTTTAGGTAAAAAGCTAAACGGTTTGTTATTGGGTGTATGTTCACTGCACATGTACATGTAGATAATTATCCCTCTATGTCTAATTGGAGGATGGCATCATAATAGCTCTCAGGCATGTATCTAATTAGAAAGATAGTCTTTAATTATTAGTACTCTTCATTCATTCAGTAATGATGATTCCTAATTAGATGCCATGCATACTGGAATTTTGTCTCCTACATGTACATTACAATACCGGTATATAGATGTTAATTTACATATTTCATTATTTTCACAGTAATATCTAGTTACGTGAGGGCTTCTCTCATTGCACCTGCAACCCCCCCCCCCCCCCCCCCCCAAGGAAAAAAAAATGGAAAGAAAAAGAAATATAGAAAGAGATGCTAATTTGGATGGGTAGCAGTATTTAAGGACCATATTGTAATCTGAAAATTTGTGAAAATAATTCAAATATTGTTTTCTATGGTCGGTATTATTGTTTTGTGTCATGTTTCTGCACACACGCATAACTAGGGCACTGGAAAAAGGAAGATAATTATATGTCACTTTGTAATAGTGTGCATACTGCGATGGGCCATCAATAATATATCAGAACATATATTTCAAAAATAGATGTATTCTTATCTCCATCACCTTATGGTAAATTTAAGTATTATGGTAGATTTGACATTTGACACCATGTTGTGTGTTTGAAGTGTGAAAGTCAGCACCATATTGTGAGATTTAAAGTGTGTTTTTTGAAAAGTCAATATCAATACGTCTGTAATCCTGGATCATAAAGGGATGTTATGTCTCTAGCTGTTCAGTCTGTTGAGATCGTTTGAGTATGATAACAGATGGGGTGATATTTGCATGTCGTATTTATCAGGGAAAGACGGATAAAGTATGTGCATGTACACACTGTATACATGTAGACAGTTCGAAATAAAGAGAGAGAGCATTAATGTGGAGAGTGAGGGTGAGTCTGATGATAAAATAGAGGGAGATATATATATATAAAGAGAGAGAGAGAACACACTTCTAAATCAAAGTAAATATTATTGTTATTCAGTTTAAATCAAGTTTGCAACTTGAAACACCTCAGCAATGAATTATATCGCCCCTCTCCTAAAAGTGTAGCTACACAATGTTTGGGTATCAGTGTTCTGCAATTTGTAAACATATTTGGGCCTGGATTTTACATTGTGTTTTTGTTGCCCTCTTGATCTCTCTCTCTCTCTAAAAAAGAGAAGATATTTGATGATAAATTTAACTGCCTATGTGATGAGGCTTTTAACCCCTACATGTATGTTATACAAAAATGTACTTGTGTATTATGTTTGCAGCTCCTGTTTGTATTACAATGTACATGTATGTCCCAGAAAAAAGTAGTTTGTTGTAAGGTGAGAGGTTTTAGGAAATGCAATAGGTTGGGTTGGAAAAGAAAATACAATGTACACCAAGTATTTGATGCTTTTCACTTGTTTCTTTCTATTCTTATTCATCAAATGCTCTAGTGAAGATATTTCTTTGCTTTGTCAAATTTGTTATTGAGAGGACATCTCTGTGTTCTTAGGCATATTCAGGCAATAGTATTTTGTTTACGAACATCATGGTTCACTTCCCTGTGACTTGTAATTGACCTGTTCACAATTATATTCAAATTTTCTGCATACTTTTAAAACGAAGGTTGTTCATGACAATCTGAAAGCTTGTCAGAGGCTTGTCAGACATAGCAACAAGTAATGTATGCAAACTGGATTCCAGGTATTGTAGTTCATTCATTAATAACATGTTAATGGTTACCTTGTTACTAGGTCCCCAGGAAAGAAATATCCATAAATTTGAATAACTTTGTGAACAGATACTGTAAATGCTGTTAAATTTTCGCGCTGAGCGACCCCAAAACATATTCGCAGGTTCTTAAAGTAGAACACTGATGATTTTAAATATTGGCTTAATACTTATTATTGCATAGATGGCATAAATTAAACAAGGTTATCCAAATTTAAAGCTTGGAAACATTTGAATTAATGATTATTATCAATTATAAAACGGTAAAATACAGCCCCCGATATAGCAGCTGAAAAGCTCCTTGAACGCTGCTGAGATGTGTGACGACACAAGAGGGGCGAGTCCTGTCTAAGCAGACGATGTCCCATAACATTATACACATTTTTCAGTGCCTGTTTTGTCATCTCCTCTTCACTTATTTCTCTTACTTGACTAGCGTCAGTCTTAATGTTAGTCTGTTGCCTCACTCTTAACTTCGTGTATGGTATTATTTTGATGAAAAATGCAGCGTTAAAAAAATAAAGGAATCAGTCACTTGTAAACAAAATAAGACGCCATTGTATTTTCAGCTGCTTGCACCGCGGCATGTTCGGCGTTTCAAGAGGGAACGAATACCATCCAGCTATTATTCGCAGGACTTTTCAATTTGAAAATGGGGTTTATTTCATTGATCATTGACCCTTCTCCTGTGTATTTACAATCAAACGGTTTTAGTTATCAGAATCAGTTCACTTTCCCTTTTCGAATGGTGTGAAATAAGGTCATGTTTAAATGTACCAAACTCTTTATAATTTGATAAATAATTGCATTGCAATTACGTTCATTCATTATAGGACGTCGTCTGCTTAAGCAGGATCGATCCCTCGTATGACGACATCAAAACATCGCTATATTTCTGGCGAATCCTCGGATATTCCACATGCTGAGAAGAGCTTTTATTTATGTTGTTTTTATAATCATCATATACGCAGTTGACATAAAACTTATACGATTGCCATCTGTAAGCTTCCCAATTTCTAGTGATACATTAATTGCCATATTTGTGATTTTCTTGAGTGTTCTACTTTAAATTCGTGCTGCACAATTACATGCTCGTATGTACACCCACTCCATTATATTAATTTACACACACGCAGTCTTATTCAAATGCTACGGCATGCGCAACAACACACAAGTGCTCAAAAATGAATTGGACACACATATACATCATAATGTGCTGAAACGCGCAATTCAACCCTCATAGGAAATCAGGCTAATATTTTCGCGAGTTCTAGAATTTGCGCCCGCCGAAAATAATGCGAAATCCGCGAAAATTAATGTACCGCGAATATTTCTGCATTGACAGTATACTGTACATGTACATGTATACATGTAGACATCTGATGAATGAATTAGAATTCAAATTTAACACCATACATGTACACATGTGCACCAGATTGTTTTCTTTTTGTACCTATTGGATAAGGTTCAGTATTGTATAACTGTGTATTTATTTACCTAAATTAATTATTTAAAGTAAGTCAGGAACTGTGTAGTGTTAAAGTATTAAACTTAAAGTATCCAAGTTGGGATATACGTGCAACTGAAAGAGGAATTTGTCCTCCTCCTCCTCCTTGAAGGGGGGGGGGGGGGGGGGGGGGGGAGAGTAATAGATACTGGATGCTGTAGAAAAAAGAAGAAAATACACACACATAAAAAACCCATTCCATTGGTTTTTCCTGCCTACATGTAGATGTCTCAATTCGTATATATAGCTAGCAAACCACAGGCTGAAAACTGAAAATGCTGACATTTTGAAAGTGTCATATGCAGTTCATCCTGGAAGAGTGGAGGGAACAGTGGAATAAATTGACATTTATCAAAATAAATGGGAGGATAGGAATATTACCCTCTAGCAGGCCACCACTGTAGAGTGCTTTTTCATCCTAATACCATGAAATATTGATGGATATAGTATGAATTTAGTTATACTGCATACTGCTATTTTAAAATCTCGCCATTGAACATTATGCACTGTTGCACAAGAACTGAGGCATACTTTTTGTGTAATACTAGAGAGGTACTCTATATACTCTGAAAAAAGTGTTTAATTAAAATTTGAGAGGGTAGGGGACAGACACCATCTTCAGCACTTTTATCATGTTAGATGCAGCCTGTACCGATACAGGATAATCCATCAATATACAACATGTAAATGATGCTATTCTGAAAATTCTGTCACTGCTCAGCTCTTTTTGATTGTTGAATTATCAATTTTTTAGATAATAAAAAATTGAACATATTCTGTATTTTAGTGGTGCAATGTCATTTGCTTTCCTGCATTTGTGAATATAATTTCTCAATATTAAATAATACACAAAAAACATGTACAAATGCGATGATACAAATTCAGATATTGTGCTAATATCATCTAAGCTGTAATTTTCAGCTGCAGTGCATGATTTGTATGAATATATTCCATGATTTAATAATGCATTCAGCTTTGCATTCATCTGGTTTGACTGGAGGAATCAATAAGCTACCATCTGCTACCACTGTTGTTCCTCCTACCAGGCCACGCCCATCAACCATTGATCCTAACCAGCATCATTCATACCCCATTGTCTGCCCCTAGCATGACTCATACTCAACCAGTGGGGATAGACTTTTGTGATGAAAATAGATTTGATATAGCATTTCTATTTTGGGATTGATTATTGTGACTTTTGCTTAATACAGTTGTTGCAACATATATAGTGATGGATGATGGGGCATTGCGATACAAATGAAGCATGACTTATCAATGCATACATTGAATTTCTTCATTAATTCAGTTCCGTTCGCTTCATCATAAATTGGTACAATACATCACGGACATGTATTTATCCACAGTCATTGACCCCGTTCTCATTGCAAGGGATAGCGCGTTCCAGCGCATGCTACATGTAGATCGTGATACCTGTAAGGTGGGAACGCGGCGACGTCGTTTTGGCGCGATCCGCGGAGGTCCAAGGCGATCCAAGGCGATCCAAAATGGTGGACCACTGGACCAACTTTAGGAGGTGCTCAACAAGAAATAGCACCATCTATAGAGTGCCAAGGTAGATCACACTAACCTGTACCAACGGACCTCCCTGGCGCGCCCTATGGGTTGACCCACGATAGTGCGATCCACTTTCCAATCTTGCAATGAGAATGGGGTCATCGCTAGGTAATTGTAATAAGAATACTTATTTCTAGGAGGGAATATTTTACTTTAAAATTTTGGTCACTGTGTCATCTCGAATCTGATTCAAAATGTTGTAAATCGGATTGATTTACACTGTAGCTGATTACCTGTACGATTTATGACAATGATGTAAAAAATGTTAACAATCAAGCAGTATGAATAACAATAATCTGAAAATAGTCATGGATATTACACAAGAAAAAAGTGAAGAGAGAGAGAGAGAGAAAGAAAAAACACTTGACCGATAAAGAGGAATAGAAAGAAGAATTAAGTTTTTTTTCTACTAAATAATAATTTTGGCTAGCAGGCAGGATACAATGTAGTGTATTATTGTGATTAAGTGGGTATCACTTGTATCGATCTGAACCTATGTCACGTAGACCTGGGTGAAGCTTCAAACTATCCCAGTTACCATGGAAACGGCATGATTTAGCAGCAATTAAGTGTAGTCGTTACACCAAGGAGTTATGGTTACACTCTGTGTAAAGGCGATGATAAAACAAAAACAGAAATATATCCCGGCTAAAAGATCCAGTATACTTGCATATCATGTATATTTCATTACCGTCCTAGCACAGCACCAGTGAAAAGAGGAATGCCCCCCCAAAAAAGTGAAATATTTCTTCACATAATGAAATTAATGGACACATACCGGTACTGAAAATTTCACAAAGCAAATATTACATGTATCTCTTATAATTTTTAAACTATTATCAGTTTACTTGAAAATATGTTTTATTTTCTACCAACATTTTAAATAGATGAACACTTTCAGTGCCGATGTCACATATATGTGACAGATAGACTTGTCATTTTCATTCACCAATTGCTCGACCACAGGAAAGGTATATGGTGGTCGATCTATATCAAAATTTTGAGCATAAATCAAGCATTCTAAATATATGATTATAATCTATGCTACCATAGAAATTTTCAGAGAAATTGCAAATTTTTAAAAAGATATTACCTTATTTCAACATTAAACAATAGTAAACAAATGAGAAACCAAAAAACAATGGACAAAAAAGAAACTCATATATATAGTTTTCAATAATTCTTATGCATAAAGTTGGATAAAGTAATACTATTTGGTATCATAAGAAATGGTAATACATTTCCTACAAGTTTTGTATACAATATTTTGTGGAGTAATAGATGGTTAATGAAGTGCAGACGTTTGAAAAGTAAGCATTGATCACGTTTCGGTAAAATTTTGAAGAAAGCTTAACCCCATGGCACAGTAAGATTTAAGCCCCTGGAGAGGACTTGTAAGACTTGAAATGATGTGTAATTATTGCTCTAAAATAGTGTCTAAATTCATTTATTAGAGTTTGTGCTTGGAGATTTGAAGTTGCTGACCGTTTATTGCATAATATTTCTTGTAAGCTTACTGAAGTGTAAATTTAAGGGCTAAATCGATCACATTCTGTTCTTTAAATTGGCAACAATATTTTGCTTAGTAAATGAAGAAGCTTGATGGGAGGAATTTTAATTTGTAAACAAATTTTTAGGCATTTTACTCCCAGTGTTAAAGATCGTATGCTCGATCTGTAATGAAAAACTCAAGTCGGAAAAAATTGGAACCAGCGGGATTCGAACTTGTTTTTTTCATTACAGATCGAGCATACGATCTTTAACACTGGGAGTAAAAATGCCTAAAAATTTGTTTACAAATATTTTTCTTTAGTGCTACATGGTTCTAATAGGGGGTAGTCTAGATCTAAGGTCTTTGAGAACAATATACATGGTTCCAGATTGATGAAAAAACAATGATTTTGAAATCTCAATTTGTTGCCAATAATTAAGGATTTTAAATCTTTTTCTCGTTTTTTTTTAATTCCTGGCATCAATCACAATATGGTCATGCAACAAAAATGGACATAGTGTGTTCAGAAATTTTTGCTCTTTCTATTCATGCATCTGGTATATTTTTAGTGCTCTGAATCAAAAGTTATTGAGCCAAACCACACAATGTGGTCGATTGTCTCGAAAGGGTTAAGGTACATACATGTATGTACCAGATTTTGTTTTGATTTGAAACTGTATGTGTACTGTACACACAATTGCCACTATCTACTTCCGGGGTTAACTACGAAGATCGCTCGGCTTGTAGTTTTAGCTTCTTGTTTCAGGCTCGTGTGAACCCTCGCTGAGGTTAGGGACTTGTGGTTTTGTTAACTTAAAGTTTCGCTAACTTAAAGTTTCGAAAACTACAAGTCCCGTATGAACGTAGCTAAGGACGTTGGTCCAGTGAACCCTCAAAAAGGTTTTGAGAAGGGGTGATGGGCGGGCTGTTGGTCCCCTGGACTGTAGCCTAGGATGCAACAGATGATATATTACCCATACACTGATTTGGTTTGAACCTGTGACCCATTGATTCCAAGATCACTAGTCCACTAAGCCATCCTGCCTCATCATAACAATAGGATAAAGGCCCGTATTCTCGAAAGTTATGTGAGTTAAGCATGGCGTAACTTAGGCCACTGATTTATAGGCGGCCATTCGTCAACCCCTAAGTCCTGTATGAATTATTATATTTATGTAACAAACGAAATAAACAAAATTATTTTCTGGCATGTAATGAGCATCAGAAATCAATTCTATCACGTCGGTTTTTGTATTTGTATTTAGTCCCAGAACTTTGATGATTTTGTAGGATTAAAAGAGGGTGACATTTGGCTCTCCATAATTCAGGGGCCTAAATCTACACATTTAGGGGCTTAAGTTGGGCGCCTTTTGAGACTACTGGCCAAAATCTTTCAACTACAGGGTGTCAACAGAGGGAAATATTTTGTCCGCTTATTTTATTCTAATGGGTCAATGAGCCTGAAAAACTTGATATAATAATATGATCCTTTTATTGTGACTACCAGGGGGGTGTCAAATGCACCTTGGTAGGTCATAAAATCCATTCAGTCTTCCCTCCCTTATCTCCTCACCCTACCTTTCTCAACAAAGTACTTTTCAGCACCTGTAAGGACAAAAGAGTAGTCTCTTTTCTCAACCGTTTAAACCATTTTCACCAAAGTTTGTATTTCACAGTTATTGTTACACGTCAACAGGCTAATATAAGAGAACTGTTAAAGGGATACTCAACCGCAGATTGTGGACATTTCAATGCCGCGAGAGGGCACCTTGATCGTTACCTGATCATGCTGTTGCCCCGCGGGGCGCAAACCTTGGATAGACTGGTCGCCGCACAAACATGCCCGCTCCGCCTGAGCTTGAGCTCTCGTGCGAGATTCGGTCGGCTTCGTGCAGTCGAAATGTAATCCCACTTAGTCCAACGGACGCGTTCGACGCACAAACTTTGTGTACGAGTGAATGGGGCTTACGCAATCCTGACTTTCCCCACGGCCGCCCGGTGGCATATCCCTTTAAGATTAGATCTTGCATATATCTAAGCTCACCTTCCCTAACAAAATATTCTGGGCATTTGAACGAAAAGCACCTTTTTGTCGACAATTGGAGTTGAAGTTTGTTTTGATAGACTAAGTTAGCACAAAAGTTTGATGGTGACAACAAAGCTGTTTTGTAGAATTGTGCTATTGGTAGACACACACATTGGGGTAACTTTTTTGTATTCTTGACATTGTATATCCGTGTGATTCAGGTAGAACTGTTTCCTCTCGTACTCATTCAAAATTAGCTGGTGGTCTACAGTGGATAGAAAAAATTTAGTGAACGTTATCGATTCCTTGTGCTGCAAATGTTACATCTCTGTGGAGAAACTTTGAACAATGTTTGCTTGTTTTGGATTAAGATCCCCATTCTTTTCATGTGATTGACAAGCTAGCGGCAAATTGGCAACATTCATGAGACAAGGGGACCGTTATGTTGTAGACATCTGCCTGCAGGAATGTTTCATGGGATTTTCTTGCTTTAGAGGGAATAGGAATGTATAGGAGGATTATAACGATGCTTCACATTTGACATCATGACATGTGGGTTAGATTATGACAATGTGTGATTTACTACTCGCTACCAGATTTGTGGTACCAACAGCGAAATAATATCCCGTTTATGTTCTCATTGGTATGCTGATTTTGAGGTGATGTTAATGCAAGACAATCTCAAAGGATGCTGATATTTCTGCACATTTTGTTAGCAAGGTAGTTCATCATCCACTTCTGCAAGTATCGAGTTGAATCTGTAGCCATACGCTTAAAGGTGTAGAAGCTTTTCGTCATAGTTACAAACTATTTTGTTAGATCCAAGTTTCCATCATCTGTGGCAACAAAATGGTCTGATTTCCACAGCAACTATCTGAGCCAGAAGGATAACTTTAAATGCTGCAGGAACGCTACTTGTGTAGCTTTCAAGAACTTCAACTGGGGGACGTTTCATCAGGTGTCTTGTCGGTGATTTTTACCAACGTATTTGCTCTCGGCCAATCAGATGCAAGGATTTTAGTAGCTTATAACAGTTATTGCAACTTGTCATTAATGACAAGTTTTATGAAACAGGGCTCTGGTTACTATTACGCAGTTGGTTGTGGGAGTGTTAATGGGAAAAATAATGAGTTCATCGAAGTGAAGACCAGAAGTGGTGCGTAAGACATAGCCTACCTAATTTTTTTGTTATCGGAACCGTCATATTGTCACAGGAAATATATTGAGCATGCCTGCATTGGATATTTGGAAACTTATCAAACTGAATTCTTGGCTCACATCGAGGGTAAACATGCTGCTTTTTGTTATTTATTAAGAATTGAGTATAAGGAATTAAGAAAGGGAAAAACAGAAAGACAGAGATGCAGAGAGAGATAGAGAGAGAGAGAGAGAGAGATAGATAGATATATATATATAGAGAGAGAGAGAGAGAGATATATATAGATAGATAGAGAGAGAGATAGAGGGGGAGAGAATGTAAATTATGTGACTGAATAAAGAAGCTAAAGGAAGAAGAGTGTAGACATTAGATTATTTGATAATCATTCAGCAAACATGACAGTTATAATTACATTTATAGAAAGAAGCCAATTCTTTTAACTACTAGTATTCTATTGATACTTGATAGGTAGAAGTGTTTGATGAAAACAGTTTCTTCCTTTCAACAGTATAATTCTTTTACCCTTTTTTTTAGTGACATATTTAATACAAGCAATTAATGTTTAAAATTTCTTTATAACACAAATTTTATAGGTCAGTTTTGGGGGTGTATTGTAAATGTTTTGGTTGCAAAGCTGTGTTGTACAGTGGTAGAAAATGCACTTTTGTATCAAATTAGAATTCGAAAAACATATTATGAGTAATCCGATCTATTTGGATTCAATATTTTATGCAAGTGTGGCATGGATCAAATTCTTGAAAAGCATGCATTAATATACAACTGTATGCATGGTTCTATGGATTTAGAATTGGTATTACTGTGGCCGTGCTGTTTATGAAATTGTTCTGCAGTTAATATACTTCCTTATAGAGGGTTGTTGTGTCGTTTCATTTCCATGGTGAGTGGAGATTTGACGTCAGTATCTTAATAGCAAGTCACATGACCATTAAGAGCTTGTTTAGCCAGAGGCTGAATTTCTCAATAACTGAATTTAAGTGCACTAGTACCGCCTATCTAGATGAGAATGTTTTCAATTCACTATGATTTTTCTTTCTGAAAACAATTTCATGATTTCATAAACATTTATTAGCATGTTTGGATTCAGTACCTCATTTGTCTATAATCGAAAATTTAAAAAGTACACTGTAGGACCTCAAAAGTATTTGACTGCATATGTACACTGTATATTATGTACATGACATTTCAAAAGCTAGCATTGAATAAATGAGTAATTTTTGCTATACATATTTATAATAATACTAATACATGATTTATAGTGTGCCATCAATCTACCAGTATTCAACATTCTAATATTTTCTGTACTGAGCGGATGGGAGAGGAGCTCGCAAGATACATGTACGTCACAGAGTTGCCAATTTTTGTTTGTTAGGTTACAACTTCAAAAATTCATAACTTTCTTATGTATTATCTGATTTTTCTCAAACTTTTACTAATCTGTGTTTCTCATTTTTCTGCTTTAATCAAATCAACTAAATACCAGGGTGGACTTTCCCTTTAATATCATTTTAAGTTTCATTTCTACCAACAAGTTCAAGAATACAAAAACAAAAGGAGAGTGTTGAATGCAGAACCAACCTTTACTCCTGGAATGCATCCCCCTCCCTTCCATTCCCCGTATCAACTGACATACAAGCCCTGGTACAATGGAGATTTTTCACTACTTTTATTCATCTTTAGAATCAATAGCACCATGAAAGCACCTTTTATTCAGATTTATTGTTATTTTTCTCCCTCGTCATCCATGACTTGTGAGACAATGATATATTTGTATGTGGAAGACTAGTTTTTGACCTTGATCAGCTGGATAGTAGTATGACTGTTGCTACAGGGATAGTAATTACTAATAGTCCATTAAACATTGCTATTAAATAGATGTATATACACGTACATGTACATGTTTGTAGAAGGCCAGTCATTAGTATGAAATATTTAATTGCTATTCAACAGGGCTTCAAAGCGGTTGTCTAATGATCCCCAGAATAATTTTTATGATAATTTATCTTAAAGATAACATTTAACAAATTCATAGTGACGAAGCTTTTGGACCTGCACTCATCGGGTCACAACGCAGGAATGAGAGAATACAAGAAAATACAAAAGTCAAGGAAGGGTGTGTCGAAAAGCTTCGTCACTATGAATTTGTTAAATGTTATCTTTAAGTTTTGTAGTACCAATCGCCTGTTTGTATAATTTATCTTGTATCTACCCTTTCAAAAAAAGGATTATGATATTTGACAAAACATAATGTACTTGTAGTCAATAATAAATACATGCTGATAAAGGTGTTAGATGTACAGCACGCATCATGTACATCTACATGTACGTTCATGTCGTATTTTCTTTACAAGTGGAGAATGGTTGTGAAAATTTGATAAAAATTATGAAGTTCAAGTAGTTTTGCAACTCTCTAAATATATTAGATTAATTTAGAAGTCCTTGACATTTTGTAAGTGATTCCCAGGAGCAGTCAAACTTGGTGTCACTTCTTCTTATTTTGTAATTATTATTAACATATCTTTATGATACACCTTTTAAAACATATACTTACCCGAGACTAACATTTGAATGATGTAATGATAATAGGAGCAAATTATAGAGTGCATTTTCCACTTGATACAAAGTGCTTTGAACCATCCTGATGAGACTGTTCTATATCTCATGTTTATATGTTTCTCTTGTTATTTTCTTTCTCTCTCTGCAGCAACAACTGCAAGCATATGTAGCATGGGTGAACTCTCAACTGAAGAAGAGAGCGGGATGTAGGATGGTGGAGGATCTGAGGAGGGACATGCAGGATGGTGTCGCCCTCGTTCATCTCGTTGAAATAGTCTGTAAGTAATCATGTTGAAGAGGACAAGCCCTCCCCAGACTTTTCATCAGATTTCTTAATGATAATAATAATAATTCATGTAATAATAAACAGTTCTTGTATATCGCATATCATGTTATGATATAACGTCATGTGCTTCCAATATTGTTACCCTGGCTTTACATGTAGTTCTGGTGGCCGTAATCAGCGCACAGTGCATTTCAAGGAATAAATCCTGCCAGGTACCCATTTAACACCTGGGTGGCGTGTGGCAAACAGGGATTAATGTCTTGACAAAAAAATGCTAGTGCTAGGCTGAGATCCGAACCCTCAACCCTTAGATTGAGAGTCCAGTGAATGAACCACTATACTATACTTAAATAGATAGCAAGACACCAGAAATACTAACCTGGTATGAAGTGTCTTTCTCCTTGATAGGGACCAGAATATTTAACAAAGGGGGTTGGGGGGGGAGGGCAAAGAATAATTAATGTACATGTACCTGGGCCTTAGTAGTCCTCTGCAGCTCTCAATAATTTAGTATATCAATGGTGCAGTATGCAACAATTGGGTTTGGGTCCTTGAAATCTCAAGTTGTCTTTCCTTCTCTTTTCGGACTTTAAGGCCCAAATTCACAAAGGAGTTTTGGTTTAAACCACGGTTTAAACACCCTCCTGGGTTTTAAAGCGTACGTGCGCACGGAATCCGATCCAATCATATAATTTCCTTTGATTAATAATAACTTTGATTCCGAAAGGAAACAAACCTAGACATCTATTAAAAAATTGGCGACCGATCTCCTTACTAAATGTAGTTTACAAATTAGCATCCGGTTGTATTGCAAATAGACTCAAGGGCGTTTTGTCTTTTTTAATACATGAAAATCAAACAGGATTTTTGAGTGGTCGCTTTATTGGTGAAAACATACGTTTATTATATGACACTCTACTTTATACTGAATTAAATGATATAGCTGGCATGCTTCTCGTTGTTGATTTCGAAAAGGCATTCGATTCCGTATCGCATAATTTTCTTTTCAAGGTTCTTGATTTCTTTCACTTCGGTCCTTCTGTAAAGAAGTGGATCAAGTTATTTTATGCAAATGCATCCTCTTGTGTATTAGTTAACGGACACTGTACAGATAGATTTGAAATAGGACGAGGGTGTCGTCAGGGAGATCCTTTGTCCCCATACCTCTTTTTGTTAGTCAGTGAGATACTTGGTATCCTAATGCGACACTCAGATTCTTTAGTTGGATTGCATATGAATGGGAAAACGCTTAAACTATTGCAATATGCAGATGATACTATTTTAACACTCAACGGTTCAACACAGGATTTACAACGTGCCCTTACAATACTTAATGAATTTGCAAATATGTCCAACCTCAAAATTAACATAACTAAAACTCAAGTGATATGGATTGGGAAGAACAGAACTTTCAAGAAAGAGATTTTACACGAGTACAAACTAAACTGGATATCTGAAGGATATTTTAGGTACCTGGGTATAGATTTTTCAGTTAAATTATCAGAAATGGTTAATCACAATTATCAAGAAAAGGTTAAAGAGATAAAACGTCAGATGGCGATTTGGCTAAAAAGAACACTGACTCCCTTAGGGAGAGTAACCATAATAAAATCCTTATTGATACCCAAACTGAATTACTTGCTTTTATCTTTTCCAGAACCAAAATCAGAAATTATGAATAATGTTAACCGATGTTTTTCGAATTTATATGGCATGGTAAACCTGATAAAATAAGTAGGAAACAAATGTGCCAATTATATATTGATGGTGGGGTAAAAATGACTGACATTTTTATGCATTCTAAATCACTCAAAATATCATGGATAAGAAGACTTATTTCTTGTCCAAGTAATGAAAATTTTACTTTCCATATGTTCCTATCATTCTTGCCTCCATCATATACGTCTCTTCAATTATTCATGGGGGCTGAACATTACAAAGAATTAGCCATTTCAATGCGCAATCCATTTTGGAAAGAGGTATTAGTAGCCTTTGCAGATCTTACTCAGTCCATTGTAGATGATATTGCATGTCAACCCCTTTGGAATAATCTTAGAATACAGGTCAATAATAATGTAATTTATTTCAAGTCTTGGTGTGCTAAGGGGGTACGTTTTGTTAACGATGTTTTAAAAACAGATGGATCATTTCTATCATACTTTGATTTTAAACGTAAATACAATGTACAAGTAAACTTTCTTCAATATTATGGCCTGTGTAACGCTATTCGATCTGGTTTTAATAAAAGTGTCATACCAAAGATCATGGAACCTACATGTATTATCCCTGAAGCATTGTCTTTAATACTGAAAGTGAAAAAAGGTTGTTCACATATTTATAATTTGTTTTTGAAACATAAGGTAAAGGAATGTAAAAGTCTTACAAAATGGAAACAGGAGTTTGATCTTGACATTATCATATGGAGTTCTTATTACCAAATACCCTATAATTCAACTGTCGATATAAACATGAGGTGGTTTCAGATCACGCTGCTGAATAGAATTCTTTATATGAAAGACGCTTTGTTAAGATTTAAGTTAGTAACAGATAACCTATGTACATTTTGTAATAACAATGAAGAAACAATCACGCATATATTTTGTTCATGTATTTATTCAAACAAAATATGGGCAAAATTTGAGCTTTGGCTGTCTCGTAATAATATGCACATTAAGCTTACAAATCAAAATAAATTGTTTGGGTTTCATGGACGTAATAATAGTGCCCTCAACTGTATTATGATTGTAGTAAGAAAAGAAATATTTGTAGCCAAATGCAAAAACTGTTTACCAGTTTTTGAAAACATCATGTCAGCAATAAAATATTACTATGATATGGAAAAATATATATGTAAAACAAATCTGAAAGAAAAGAAATTCATGAAAAAATGGTTACAGTTTACTCAATGTTTCTGATTGTTTGTTTGTTTGTTGTTTGTTTTTTTTTCTTACAAATTTGTTTGCCAAGTAGATCTTGAAAAGAATTTGCTTTACATGTAATTGATTTTTGTAAATGTATGTTCGTATATTGATGGCCAAGAATATCATTTTGAAATTCTGCATGTATATATACCTATTCTTGTATAATTTTATGTATGATATTTTTTGTAAATAAAGGAACCCTGTGGAAGGGCTAAAAAGAAAGAAAAAAAAAAAAAAATAATAATTTCCTTGAGCGCACGCATGGGCAATGTGCGCCTATTTACGCTTATTTTAATAGTACGCTTACGGAGGTTTAAACCTTTGAACCTTACCCATGTTTAAACCTCCTTTGTGAATTCGGGCTAATAAGAAAAGCCAGATTTCCTGTTTTTTCCACCGCTCAAAATCTTTCTCTCTGTACTTTGTTTATACTGTATTTTTTCAAAATTTTTAATTCTATATATGTTATGTACAGCTGGAGAAGTTCTTTCTCGAGTAGATTACAGTCCGACCTCTGCGACTGTGATGCGAGAGAATGTAGAACGTGTCTTACAATTCATGGCTTCTAAAAGAATTAGGATGCATCACACATCAGCTAAAGGTGAGTCCAGCAGACTTATGGGGTGTTGCAAGAAAGTTGTGATTGATTGCAAGTTGCAAATGATCGGTACCGACCAATCAAAATCATTGTTTCAAGCGCATCTTCTTGAATGGGCAGACCCTGAACCATTCAGAATGGTTGTTCTAATTTGCTTTACAATTTGCAATTGATTGCAACTTTCTACATAAGATTTGCTCATGTATAGTCGACCCTGCGCAAGGTCTACAGAATTTGAGAAACACATCTTCCACAATTAGCTTTGTCATTGATTGCAGCTGCTAAAAATATGTTATGATATGCTTTCCTACCTGACTGGAATAGTTATATGATGATAATGATAATGATAATGGGTACCTGGGATGAAGAAATTCCTTGAATACTTGATACTTGGACATTTTAATCAGATTCTAATATCTCTTTTACTTTAGAATGTTTTCATACTGGACAAAATTAAAATTTCCTTTTAGACATGAACTATCATTAATGGAACATCCAAATATCTGGAACATTTATCTGTTGATACAGATGGCACAGTATTTAAATATTTTCAATGAATTTCATTCCACTTTCTTTTCGACTACTGTTATTAAAAATAATAAGTCGGATTATTACCCACGCCGAACATCGGCAGGGTTATGTAAAGGGCTCCGTATGTTTGTTTGTTTGTTTGTTTGTTTGTGTACAAGATGACTAGAGAACGGGTGAACGGATTTGCACCAAATTTTCAGGGAATGTTCAGATAGTGACATTAAAGAATCGATTAGATTTTGGTGATAATTGGTTGACCCCTGCAAATTCTGTGTGACCTTGAAGTTTTGACCCCATAGCAAAGTATAGGAACTTCAGTTCGGATAGTGACAGGAAAGAATCGATTAGATTTTGGTGATGATCGGTTGACGCCTGTCTATAGCGCCGCTAAAGTGTGGTGGGTCTGCCGCCTTTGACGGCCTTTCTAGTTTGTAATATAGGACAATATTTTGTATTTTTCCAGATATTGTTGATGGTAACCTAAAGTCGATCATGAGGTTGATCCTAGCATTAGCTGCTCATTACAAACCTAGCAGTGTGAAGCAAGCCTCTCAAGCATCTCCTATGGCTGGAGGAGCATCAGCTACTCCTGGCATACCTAACTCTACCCCTCAGAGAAAAAGCCAACGCCAGCCATCGTTTACCGCCATGGCCGCCAGTGCAGCGGCAGCCATTCATGATGCAAGGAAAGAAGCAGCAGGAGCGGGAGGCTCGTTGAGAAGATATAAAGATATGACACCAACACATAAACAAGGGTATGATTGTATGGTTTGTGTCTTGTTATTAACCCATTTCATGACAGGAATTATTTAACGGCTAAATTGATCACATTTTGTTCTTCAAATTGGGAACAACCATAATTAGAACCTTAGTAAAAGGAATATTTCAGGGACGTGGGTGTTGATTTAAGTCAATTTAATTCGATTCAATTTTTTTCTTTTTCTCAATCATAAAAAAAAAACAATGACAATGGATATTTACATTGTATTATACACATGTATATTCATATAAGATTGAAGAAAAAGGAAACTACAAGAAAATGGCGTGTTTCCCTTTCAATATCAATAGAGTTAAATACAGCAAAACAGTGTTTTATTAGAAGAAAAAAAACTAAGTATATTTGATATTACTGGGTTCGTTAACCCCTACCATGCCGTGGGCGGCAAATTCCGCCCAAATGTTGGAGTGTTGAACATTTTGTTTAGGCTCAGAATGGCTTGAAAATTCTTCCTCACACTGAAACATGTGCCTTCAATATAATGTTTATTCCTATGCAATATATCTTTGCCCAGTTTGCTCAAGAAAACAAAATCATTAAAAGTTAATATTTAATTATTGAAAGTTCATTTTTGACAATTACTCAAAGATCTGGTGGCATGGAAGGGGTTACGGAATCAATCTACAATCTAATGTGTTGCCTGTTTTTCCCCTGAATGATGTTATGTTCACAATTTGACCTTCACTGTTTATTTTGTTAAATTACACACCCTTGATTGTTTTTAGCACGTTATTAATAGTTTTGGAGCACATTTTCTTTGAATGTTGATGGCGATCTGCACCAATATTCTGGATTAACATAATCTGTGTTCATTTAAATCTTAATCCAAAACACAGTTGTTTAATAATTAACCTTTTAAATAGAATGGATTATTAAAATACTACAATATTAGCTAACAACATAACATCTCTCTCCAAAGTAATAGATGAATAATAAAAAACTGTCCTTATCAGAATGATAACCCTTTTAATATTATAAAATTCTAATTTATTGGTTTAAATCTACATGTACTTCTATGTACACAGGAAGCATTGTTTTATTAGTTTTAGTTAGAGATTGAATTTTAGATGAGTGTTTAATGTGTGTTTCCTTTTGTTTTGTTTCTTTTTCTTTTCATGTCCCACTCCACCCAACCCCACACACACTAATATCCATCTCCCTTTTTCACTTTTTGATTTTCTAATTGCTTGAATTCTTTTTACACTTGTACAATTCTGTAAAACCCTCTTGATAAACACACACAAAAAAAACGTTCCAACTGAATGTAAATATACAACACTATGTCCAATATTGGATTTTCCGTTTCAATAACTAATTTTTATCATTCCTATTCAAATCGTTGTTAATATACTGATTGTTTTGTTTATTTTAATGCTAACGTTACTTTAACAATCTTCAAACTAAAATTCTACTGGACGATTAAATGAAATGCTTGACTGGGAATGCTCATGAACATCAAATGGACAAAACAAAACCAAAATGGGGCTTAAATATCCTCCTCTAGGTCCACCAACCACCATACAATGTCCCCTTCCCCCCTCCACGGTAGCCCCCATCTTGGGGCTCATCATTCAGGGATGGGGTCCCTATACCCCAGCACTCAGCATTCCTACCATCACTATACTTCAACTCCACCAAACCACGATTACCAGCACAGAGTCTTACCAAGGTACTTGTTTGTCAAGATTTATCCACCGTGATTAGTTTGCCAACAGAAGTTCCTTTCTGGGGAGCATTTCATCAAGCGTTTTGTCAGTGATTTTTTACCGACAATTGTTATAAGCTACTGAAGTTCTTGCATCTGATTAGCTGAGAGCAAATTTGTCAGTAAAAATCACTGACAAAACACTTGATGAAACGCTCCCCAGATGGCATGCGACAAAATATTCTGGCTACTGTGCTACCAGACATTAAACTTCAGCAAATTGTAAACGACGGACATTTTCACAGCAAATATTGTTTGATATATGTTGTGTCAGTCATAATTCAATAATTTTGCGGCATGAATCTTTCTCGAGTCTAAACCACTTGGGATATTTGTAAAAATTAAATCCACTCGATATTTTCTTATTTTACAGTAAATTGATGACAAGAAGTACATGTAATTTAGTGGAGGTACGTGAAAGTACATGTACATGTAGCTGCACACAAGAGTGGTCGCTATGATTTGTGTATCGTAAGATCAGGAATGTGCAGTGCACTACACTTTTCTCATTCTGTTTTTCTGCAGCAGTTTGATTTACTGCCTCGTGTCTAAACAGGGCTTGAATGTCCACCTTTGAACTATGAACATTTTAGAATTTATGTAGGCCTGTGAGGTATGATCGAGAATTTAACCCTAAAAGGGCCGGGGAACCCAGGGGCAATCCTCCCCCCCAGACGTTCACTGCAATATGTTTGAGGATAATTTCTTTTTCGCCGCAAGCTTTCATGACTTGATCGCCTACAGTCTTACGCATCTTTTGATACCAAATTTATAAAATTTTGACTAACGGGTACTGTGCAGCCTCAAAAACCGACGCACTGTGCGCGGCCAAGGTGACCATTTCTCTGTGTGTATTGTACACAATGTAGAATTGTCCATTTGTGAATATGTAAATAATCAATTAGCGATGACTCTGTTTGAGATATAGATCTGAAACTTTACAGGGTTATTCTTTATAAGATACTCTGTCTGTGTGCCCAGTTGCAGAAATTTTCGTCACTCCATGGCTGAGATCCCGGGGGGTGGGGGGTGGGGGGGATCCATCCCCCGGGGTAAGAGAGCGCCAAAATAACCCGGCCTTTTTAGGGTTAAGACCTGGGTGGGTGTCTTTATATCTATGAACCTGGCGTAAATAGTGGGATGATAAGTTTTTATCTAACCAGACTTTGATAAAATCACCTGATAGTTAGTTTAACTTACACCATTGTTAATCCTGATGATAGGTTAATGATAATGATTATTCTTTTGCCAGAATTGTATTTTGTATTTCAAGATTATCCTTTTCCTTTCATAAGCTTTTGCTCCTAATGGTTCCATTATGTCTGTAAAATATGTTATATAAAGTATATGATTTTGTTAGCTTTGACTCAGGAACCAATGGTCAACCCGTTTCATCTTTGTTTTGATTCTGCAGGGGGGACTCCAGTGACCACCCTGAAGGATCGGTAGCGACGACGAGAGATGTACATGTAAGCTCCCAACCCCCGACGGCCATGGCCCCCTCACCCAATACAACCTCTGCCTCAGCTAGCCCAATGGTGAATAGGACAGGTGGAGATCCCAGGAGAGCTATGAGTCCGAGGCAACAGATGAATTTAGCACATACTTCAGACTCTGATCAAGGTATGATGGACACCCCTATCTGACTTAATGGAGTCTTCCCATTTCTGTTTGTCTTCACTCTACATACTTACATATGAGAAGTATCCATTTATCTCAAGGGGTGGGGATACTTTGAAAAGTTAATGTTATGATCAGCAGACCTAAAAAATAATATACATGTACATTACACATCTTTTCTTTTGAAAGGGGAATTTTTGTGGTCTCTAAGTTTGCACATCACAGTTGTTTTCATCGTCTGTGGTTTGTGGAAAAAGGTTACCATTGTTAGTCAAAATCCATCTACCAATCCATGTGTATATGACAAATTTGATAGAATGGTGCTCAACAACCTAGGCATCACCTGGAATAACTTTAAATTTGTAACTTAACTTGGATAACATTATCTCATGAGTGTTGTCTGTCATCTACGACCTTTGACCTTTGATCCAAACAGGAAGTGCAGGTGAAGATGGAGGTTCCCATTCACTTTCCAGTTCACGGAGGTCATCCATCTGTCTCAGTGAAGCGTTGATAGAAGAACAAGCTCTCATGGGAGACAACATAGAAGATACTAAGAAGTTATTACAGAGCTTACAAGAGCTGGTACGTTCACTAAGGTTAATAGTTAATAAGGGGAGATTTACATGAGATAAATTCAGCTAAGGGTCACTTGTAAATGTTCAATATTTTTTAGTGGTAGTTTGTTTCATTGTTTTGTTTTAACCTCAGAAGTGATGAATTTTTAAAAAGATGATATCTTGTATTTGATAGCTTTAGTAATTTCCAAATCTACGTCTGAATAAAAAATGTTGTGTTCATATCAGTGGGTTAAAAATAGGTTTATTTAACTGTCTTAAACCATGTGAAATTGTATGCAATTTTACTGTTTGTTTGAATGAGTGTAGGTCATTAAGATGTATTAATGTTCTCTCTATGCTACAATTTATTCTATAGTTACTAATGGTTTTAATACCTGTTATATATCATTGTGTTCTATAGCTACTGAATGGTAAGATCACTGATGAAGATGGAAGCTCAGAGGCGGAGGAAGATCAGATTCAATTTGAAGGAACAACAGCAAAAGAACAAGTGGTAATGAGATTCAATAATGAAAAAATATTTTTTAACTTGTAACAAATCTGAAGTAATGTACCCAATGTTGCTCAAATTACATCCCTTTCAAGTTTGAAATAAAAACTACACGGAGGTGTCCATACTAAGTTCTTTTCTTTGGAGTCCCTATCAGAATATTTGGGGATTTGTATGCACTAGGCACCTCTTTAGATATTTTGTTGATTGGTTGAACAAATTGCCAATTTTGATGAAAAACAATGATTTTGAACCTCTCAATGTGTTGCCAATTTTAAGGATTTTAAAGCTTATTCTCATTTTTAAAATTCCTGGCATCAATCGCAATATGGTCTTGCAACAAAAATGGACATAGTACATGCAGAAATTTTTGCTCTTTCCACTCATGCATCTGGTATACTTTTTAGAGCTCTGAAAGTTATTTAGCCAAACCATAAAATGTGGTCTTGAAAGGGTTAATGTAAACTCTTGTATGCAGCTTTCTCTACATATGCTTTAAACTTAGCACACTGAAAGTCCCATCATCTAGTATTTACAATACTTCTTGTAGGTTGAACTACAAGCAAGACCAAACCAGCCATGGTACGAGTGCAATCACCTTCGTAATGAACTCTTCTCTCCTTCTCTCTCTCTCCCTCTCACTCTCTCACACTATCTTAGGTTGTATTGCAAGCAAGACTAAACCAGCAGCAGTATGAGTGCAATCAACTTCGTAATGAACTTTCCAAGGTCAAGCAGGACTGTCGTAATCTCCAGGGTACCAAGTCGGGACTACAGTCACGGTTGACTGAGCAAGATAACGCCATTCTTCAGATGAAGGCTGATGTGCTGAAGAGGGGGTTTGCACAGCAGAACTTAGAAGCTGAAAATGTAAGTTGACTTTGATGTACTCATTGAATATATTGTTGTGTGTTTGGCAGAACGGATGCAGACATTGGGTGGACATTTTGAGAAGAAACATCACAAAAAGGTTTGCAGTACAACCATGTGAGTTGGAATAACTCCACGTTCCGGTCAGAATGCTCTGGCCGTCTTCAGGAGAATGAGAAGAGCGAATAAATCAGCAGAATTTATATATGAAGCGGCAATTCACTTATTAAAATGACGACGGCCAAAGCATTCCGACCGGAACGTGGAGTTATTCCAACTCACATGGTTGTACCGCAAACCTTTTTTCTGAATTACAACTTCACCATGCAAACCTTCAAATCCTAAACATCACAAAGTTTGACCATTCATCTTCTGGGCCATTGTAAGTCAAATATTGAAATAGTTTAACATTATCCTAAGGAAGAAACTATTATCATCGTCATTGAGTATGTAGGTATTTAATGATTTATTTAATATTTATACATAGCGTATTGCTTCAGCAGTCAAAACTAAAAATATTTGAAATTTGACCAAACTATGTTGCTGCACCATTCTGACATGCACATAATCGGAATACATTGACTTACATGATATAGATAAGAGATATTGGAAACCAGTAAATCCTGAATTTGAACGGAAGTTACAGTACTAGGGCCCATCAGTAAATAGTAGAGGTGTGGTGGATCAGTGGATAAGTCCCCTGACTGTGAACCACAAGGTCCGGGGTTCGAATCCCACCGCAGCACTAGCGTCCTTTGGCAAGACGTTAATCTACATTTGCCACTCTCCACCCAGGTGTTAAATGGGTACCCGGTAGGATGCGAAAGTTAATGTCGTTTGCTTAGCAACCTGAGCGTCACTGTACTGCCCATTGCTGGAATACTCCCCAGGGAGTGGAGAATGTGCATACATTGTGTGCGGGCATGCCAGAATCCAATGACCGGGGGTAATAATATATATCTAGCGCTTTGGGCCACTATGGGAAAAACGTGTTATAAATGCCAGGTATTATTATTGATCATTGTTGATAAGACTGACATAAAATTGCTTTAATACCTACAAGGCTTTACCTTCCCAGGAAAGATTTTAGTTATTTATTCTCCATTTTTACTATTCAACTTGTCAAAAACATGTTAAAATAATGCCATTAGGATACTAAAATGTGAAGTGCATAAAAGCCAGCAATCTCAGAATAATAACATTTATTGAATTTATGTCATCTTTGATTTAAATGTTTCAGTCTGAGTTGAAGAGAACTCTTGAAGAGAAGGATCGTCAGGTGAGTGACATCAGTAGACAGCTCGGTCAGAAAGATAAACTACTAGGTCAACAACAAGAACAGATTGAAAGCCTTACTCAACAAATGCTTCATCTCAACTCATTTAAGGTAATCAGTGATATTAGCTTGGTTTCAGTAAAAGATGAAAAATGAG
>CM046854.1:66901528-67156528 GCA_025617745.1 Heliocidaris erythrogramma
GGGCTGTCAGACTGATTCTGTACTATACTGGAATCCTCTTAGTCCTTTGATCCTCTTTTGATAGTCTTATTAGGTTCTGATCAACTACAATCCCATCCGGTAGTCTATTTGGCGTCCTAGGTTCTACTATTACGTCATACGACCTACCTACCATGGAAGGGGGGCTTCCCCATCTAGGATTAAAGCTTGCCTAGCCGGTATCTTTACTGCCCGCTTGGCAGCACTTCTAATCATCCCTATTTTTCCTTTTGAGTTAACTGGTACTAGCATACATTTGTACACTAACTGCCACACAGGGTCAGTTTGTTGGTTCGTTACGAAGCCTTCTCCTAACGTTGACATTCCTTGGTTAACACAGATCTAAAATGAATTACATTTGTACCTATACATAACGGGACTTTCCGATTGTAGGGGGTATCGGGGACAATCAGGACTGGGACATCTAATTCAACGGGGATGGGGAGAGAACCAGGGAGACAAATCGAAACCTCTATATAACCCAAGTACAGGACAGGCTGACCATTGGCACCTTCAATTCGGAGTAATTCATCGATGTTACGCAATGGAACATTAGGGAAATGTGATTCATAAAATGAATTTGACATGGTAGTTACTTGTGATCCAGTATCTAGGAGACATTTACACTCATTTCCATCAACAATAGCTATTAATTGCTTCATTAGCTGTTCCTACCATTCTACCTACAGTTTGTTTAGGGGGACCTGGGGTCATATTCTTGTGTATACCCGTTTGGCCTACTGCCTGTCCCACGGTAGTGGCCCATTCCCGTTTATAAACTATGGTCAAAATTTGAGTTGGTGGACATCAAAGGGAGAATTGGTCCCGGAGGTGGGGCAAAGGATTGACGAGATTGGGGCGCTTGGAAATGGGGTCTTCCCCTTTGGACATTACACTCCCTTGCAAAGTGGCCTATGTCCACAATTGTAGCATGGCCAATTTGGGGCATTGGGGCGCATGGTTTGGGATTTCCTAGCTGTTTCTACTTCAATTTGTTTCAGTTTTTCTTTGAGTTCCTTACCCTCCTTTTGTAGGTCTGATTTATGCTCTCCTTGTGCAGGTGGGCACTATTCTATGGCGGGGGCTGTCGGGATTCAGAATGAAACTTACTGAAGTCCTCAGTTTCTTGCTCCGCTAATCTAGAGACGCGTATGAGTTCATCGAATGAACTCACATTGTCGTACTTATGGCGTATGGCTTGTTTTAGTGATTTGTCTGATAACCCCTTCCAGAACACGACGCGCAGCGTTTCGTCTTTGGCTAAGGAGGAGAGGCCTCCTCTTTGCTCGGCTTTATAAACAGCTAGCTGAAGACGCGCACTGAAAGCGGTTATGGATTCATCGGGAGATTGCTTCATGGAATAGAGTTGTTGAAGCAGCAATGCCCCAGACTCTACTGTTCCGTAGAAGCCTTCAAGTTTCATTACAATATCATCTACGCTACTGTCTACCCCCATGTTGTGAACTAACTGGCCTGCCTCACCTCTGAGGGAGCGACGAACTAGCCAGAGTAAGGAGTAGTGGGCTACATCCCTCTTCCCACCTAAGACACGCAATTTTTGCTTCCAAACTCAAATGAAACTTCCCTCCTTTAGGCTTTAGTTCCCCCGAAAAGAAGGACAATTTCATCGGGCTTTGAATTATAGTGTGTGATTGTGGCTTAGATTCTACTGGGGGCTGTGGACTATGTGTCTCTTCTAATTTTAGTATAAGGTGTGCCATGGGCACGACCGAAATTTCGAGTGCCTGTCCCTCCAACTCTTTCCCATTTAGTTGGGCGATTGCTTTCGAGGCTGTGTCTTGATCTGCATAGGCACAATGAACATTTCCTGTTGACTCCCCTGTGAGTGAATCTATGCCTAATACTAGTCTTACTACCGTTCCGACCGTCCCAAGAAAAGTTTTAAGGGTTTCTGTTGAGGTTTGAGGGCTAAATTTCCTAACTAAGACCACACAATCCCCTCTGAGATTTGCCATGATGTCTAGACTAGAAAGATATATAATACGAGATGATACAGGAAAAACAAGTCAATTTCTTGTTGGGTTTACATGCAGTACGCATATACAAATTTAGCAAATAGATTATAATGCCTAGTTTCCAATAGCACACAAAGAAAGATAAGCACTTTAACCTTAAACAGAAAATGGTAGCAAAGTCAACAAAAACTTTACAGGCGAATAGGAGAATCACAATAAAATAGCTAGAGTAACGAAATCCCAAGGGAAGGAACTTACAAGCAAAACTAGGATATTCCTGACGAGGAATTATTGAGCAAAGAATTTACAGGGGATATATGGTGATAGAAAAAATAGAAAGATTTATGAAATCTGCGATATCGTAAGGCAAATTAAGGACTTCGGGTTAAAATATCATACGGCATCCACAGCAAAAGATTATCGAAACGGAGTATCAACACACAATATCCCTGGTAAATAACTATACCATAAGTAACCATCAACATATAAACTTAAGATAATTTATTCCTATAATTATATCGCCAATGCCAGCCAATGTGAAGAAATACCAATTCCCTGAAAATGATCACCACATGCACGCACAGCTTTAAGAAAATATATAAATTATTAATTCTAGTAATTAGAGGATCGCGGGGGGCAACACCGAGTAATCTAGTAATTAATCTTCATCAAACTATCCTACACACATGAAACTGCAATTTACATATGGGGCAAAATTACATAGAGAAGTATTAAAGTTGAAAATTAATTCTTTAACGTATACATAATCTAAAATGAATGATGACATACCCAGACAGTAACACAATATCAACCGTTACCTAAAGAGTTTGCACACAATTTGAAAACGAAGCTGATTGCATATGTACAGGATTTGTTTTGTTTTGTTTTGTTTGGTTTACGGAAAAAAAAAAAGGAGAGAGCATCGTGCTGATAACGTGAAAGAAGGTCATGAGTTCGTCTAACCCTCTACCCCCTTGTGTATAGATTGAGGGCGACCAGATACAGTGGCGGTTTGATGTTAATAGTGGTCTGCTAGCTACTCACTGTACTGGTCGGGGGTTAGTTAAACATAGAAATCACCCTGCAACACAGAATCACCGTTCATCTAACAGTAAACGTTTAAAAGAGGAAAATGTTAAAGAAAAAGGAATTGGAGTTTTATAATCTCAAATGCATCTAACGGGCATGTTTATCTATAGATCCGTCTACCCACAGGCCTAACAAAAGAAAAGGAATTAAGTTTACACACACAATCAGCTTATAACAACACATAACAATAATTAATAAATTTTGTATTTTAACTCTATAATCCTATGGCATTCAAATAACATTTCCTTTAACTCTAAATAGGGAGACCATACAAACAATAACTTAAACTACAGGAAGGGATGGGATCAGGTTAGTTATAGGAAATGAGGTTAGTTGGGGTGGCCACTTAGCTATAGTTTGAGTTTAGATGGGGTGAGGTCCTTCCACATGGATGCGCTGCTCTCCTGTTGAAGACTGGCGAGGTAGGGGAGGGGGACATCTGGGGCAGCTCCCTCGGTGCACAGGCAGGTATACAATTAAGGTGCTCACAACGGCCACAGGATTCAATTACAGGAACAGAATGTAGAGAATCTTAGAAGAAAGTTTTGTAGTTGGCGAGAGAAGAAATATGGTGTTGAAGATAGTTCGCCCAAGACGATAGCATAAACGAAGAGTTCCGGATCACGAGTACAATCGTGAAGACAATGATGATGGCGGCTCAAATAATTATTCCAAAATGTCCATGAGGTAGCTTTACGTTGAAGTCCAGTCGAATTATAGTTAGTTACAGGGAGTGGATGAAAGGAGGGTTTTCAACTTAAAGTCACACTTGATCTCCAACAATTATAAAAGGAGTGCAGCCGTTTCCAATAAAAGGGGTGGGGTGAGAAGGAAGTCCAGTCGAATCAGGGGTTACTTCTAGCTTTCTGTGGTGACTTCTAACTTAGGGGATGACTTCCAACTCTTTGGGGGGGGGGGGACTTCCAACTCAGGGGGCGACTTCCAACTCAGGGGATGACTTTCAACTCACTTGTTTCATGCCTGACACGCTCTTTTATACCTCATTATTATTCAGTTTCCCTACACTCTTGTTTTCCCCTGATTGGTTAACTATTCCTTCCTAAACGATCACATGATATTTTTGCTAACCAACTATTGGTTAGTGAATTTATAGGGTGGAGACTTGAATGTTTGATTAGTGGACAGTACTAATTACTTTGTTTTTCCCAAACATGTTGATTCTGGGCTTTTCTTGGGATTAATAAAACAGTGGGAGATTACATTAAAATGACCAAGCTACACACATCTGCATGTCCAGCTTGGAAATCCATTAGTAGTTAAGGGGGAATAACAGGTGCATGGTTTCCAACAATTACTTAATCCGCTTAATAGGTGGTCGCCCTCTGCTAAAACTATGGGGGGCCTTCACACAAATAGGCTGCACTCCAAACCAACATATAATGACATATGGTCAACCAAAATACTAACAAAAATCTTACAAGATTAATAGGCAAAGACATATTTGTATCATTGTGTGGCAAACTCACATATGTACACAATAACCTACCAATAATAGTAACACAATACTACAAAAACAAATAAAATATATGAATAGGGTAACCTTTTATAATACTAACCACTAATATTGCCTGGCCAGGACCAATTTGTTTGGATATTAATTTAGGAAGTTAGCATCTTGGAGGGGTGCCTTTCTAGCCTGCTACATCACCATTGGTAACCCCAAGTCTGCCCTGGCAAGTCCATATGTGTATAGGCTAATATGACCAGTGATAATTCGCAAAGTGCGCTTAAGCAAGTGTCATCTGAGAGAGATTTGGGAGTGGTGATTGATGATAAGCTAAACTTTGAAGAATATTTACATACAAAGATCAATAAGGCAAACAGACTAATGAATTTAATCAGACGAACCTTTGTTTATTTAGATAAGGATAATTTTTCACTCTTGTACAAATCGCTTGTTCGCCCCCAAATACGTACGCTCATGCTGTGTGGAGTCCCCACCTTAAGAAACATATACATGCTTTGGAAAATGTTCAGTATCTTCCCTAAGGCTAGGTATCCCTAGGTAGTACAAATAAGGGAAATTTCTCTAAGTTTAACCTAGAACTAGATCTACATAGATCTAATGTTAGTGACAATAATTGAAGTAAATATGTTGAATTTACAGTCTAGAGACTAGAATCTTGCCTAACTTAGAATCTAGACCAATATTATATGGTCTAGGCTCTAGATCTGGACTCTGTATTACCCAGGGATACCTAGGGAAGATACTGAACACAAGCACGTCTACGCCTAGAGCTATATTCAGTTCCAATTTCTTTTTCCTCTTCAAGATGGCTGGATCGTTTCCTGGTACAGGCGATTCGTAATCGTACTTAATGGGCTCATTTTTCCAGAACCTATCCAAAGCTGGCGTATATAGTAGAAAATTGTTAGGTTCATTAGACAATTGTCTTAGTTGGAAAATTTTTTTATTCCTAGGACAAAAAAACTCAAGATTACAAAAATTCTTTCTCTGTACGAATACGTAAACCATGGAATAATCTTTCCAACGACACCATTACTGCCCCAAGTGTGCACAGTTTTGAAGTATGTCTATAGCTTTGGATAGGTGCTGGAAAAATGAGCCCATTAAGTGTACGATTACGAATCGCCTGCACCAGGAAACAATTTTCTACTAGGCCGATGTCCTCTTGTCTGATCTCTGGATTGTAATTCAAGATTTGGGGTCAGAATCGTATCAGAATCGTATTTGCCAGCTTACAAGCCGTCCCCTCCTCCCCCCCCCCCCCCCCCCCAAAAAAAAAAAAAAAATAATAATAAAAAAATTAGGCTCTTCATTATTATAAAGAACTAACATAAACAATAGACTAAAATTAATGTGAAGTAGATGGTCTAGGGCTAGGCTCTAGACTCTAAAAAAAGTCAGTGACAGGTTCAAAATTTGCAGCCATGAAGCGCAATGCTTTTTGTTTTTTGTTTTTGTTTTTGTTTGGGCGGAGCCCCTCTCTCTCTGTCTATAGATACTAGACCTAGTCATGATAGTCATATCCAGACCATGCCACCTCCGCTTGCCAGGCCAGCCAGATACACTGTCTGGACTCCTGGACCTGGACTGGTCCTCGATCGGACCAGGCTGGAGTTAAGGCCTACCTGTTGTTAGAAATTAGATCTAGGTCTAGGCCTAAGGGATAGACAGTTACATCTAGATCTACATTAGGCCTAGATCTAGTTAAGTAGATCAAGGCCGTACGCAGAAATTTTTTCCTGGGGGGGGGGGGGGGGGGCAAGATGATCGCTTTCAAAGGAACCCATAACTTGAAGTCTAAAACCCAATTTAAAAAAAGGATGATTTTGAAATTTCTGGGGGGGCAACTGCTCCCCCCCCCCCCCCGCTGCGTACGGCCTTGAAGTAGATCTAAGTTAGATCTGCATTGATCATGGGGTGGGGGACTCAATATACTAGACAGACGGGTAGACCCTATAGCTATGTGCCGCTTTGACGACCCCCTGTAACTTACTAATTAGTAGTACTCATACGGACGACCTAAAATAAAGGTTGTCAGTAATTCCCAAGACATTGCAATTTGTCGCTGCTGTTAGATCTATGCAGTTTCACTCGGCTGGTGGGCCTGTAGACGAGAGCTAACGAACGAGAGACAGATTGTTCGGTCTAACAAAGTTAGTGGGCCTGGACCTGGTTCCGTAGTTCCCAACACTCTGTATTTTCAAGGTTGCCAGAGTGGCAGAATTTAGCCCGACCAGACGCCGCGTGCGACAGCGCTGTATAGTTAGCAGAGTTCTGCTTTCTGGCAGAATTTTGAAAGCTTTAGCATCTAGCATTTTATGCTAGGCATAATTTTTTAAAATCTAGCATAATTCTGGTGTTTTGTTGTTTTTGTGTTTTTTTTGCTTGTCAGAGAATGTTTGAGTAAGAATACACCCCCAAAATTTTTGGGTAAAATTTTTTGATTTTGCAGAATTTTCGCTTTTCCCTAGGCCTAGCAGAATAGTATTTTTTCGCTGGCCACACTGTATTTTGCCCTTTAAGTTTAAGTCCGTTCCTTAATATTTAACAGACACCCGTTTCGAGGGCGGCTGCGCCACACCCCCGTCTGAACAAAAAAAAATGAATCCCCCTCCCCCCGCCGGATCTGCATGGAGCCAGGGTCAGGGATCTAGCTATAGTAAGTCATATTTAAGTTGCTCATAACCGTAGCCTAGGCTAGGGCTAAGTACAAAAGTTAGGTTTAGCCATCATTCACTCCGCAGTACAGTTATTATATTATGTTAACGTTAGTTTTGGTCTTGACTTTGTCAAGTTGGTCAAATATTGGCCTTTGTTAAGTTGGTCAAACATTAAATCTATAGAACCTCTCATCTAATTAATAGTGGTCTTACTTACCGTAGATAAAAAAAAAATTCAGCAACCTTTCAACCATGCAAAGCCAAAGATTAATCATGCAGGCAATTAATTTTGTGTAGGCCTATAGCTCTATGGTACTTTTTGTGCGGTGCGATAAACTAATTTACACGTAAAACCCTATAGAGATTTGATCTGCAGAAATGAAAAGTTTCTGCCATCAATCAACTAGCTGGGGATAAATGTGACTTCACTTCGAATCCTCCACGCTAATTGGTTGGTGGCCAAAATGTCGTTTTGTCGTGCTGGGAAAATCGCTCGCTGAGCGATTTTCTGAAACGACTAAAAACCCCTAAAAACGTCGTGCACGACGTTTCGAAAGATGTCGTGGCCAGGTCGTGGCAGTGTGCACGGTGCCATAGGGTTTGCATTAGAGCGATTTTTCAGAAAATCGTTCATATCGTGGTGTCGTGTCGTTTGTCGTTTGTCGTGTTCGGTGTGAATCCGCCTTAAGAAATGAGACCAGAACCATTCTCGTATATAATATTAAAATTAAGGTTGATTTTAAATAAGAACAACAAAAACAACATTTCATTATATGTTTGACACAATAAACTACATGTTTATTTACACATGGATACATAACATTAAATCATGAGTATCATGAGTTCATGTGTTCAAACAACCCGATCTTGTCATGGTAGGCGGCCAAGTGGGGAACTGTAATAGTCCGCCAAATAGTTTCTCAGGGTTCGGCCATCTGCACATCCTCCCTCCAGACCCCGGGGACCACGTTGCCATCCTCATCCTCGCGGTCCACATTAAGGTCCTGTAGTCCGGGCCGGCGCTTTCGCAGCCAATTGTGAAGGGTGAGGCAGCCCAACACAACGCGAATTACCTTGCGACGCTCCAACTGCAGGGTGGTTAGTAAGCACCGCCACCGGTGAGCCAATATCCCAAAACCGTTCTCCACAACACGACGGGCCCGAGAGGTCCGATAGTTCATCACCCTTTCTTTGTGGGTCATGGCACGACGACTGTATGGCTTCATGAGCCACTTTTGCAGGGGAAAGGCATCGTCGCCCACGAAGAAGTAGGGAAAATCCCGGTCGTCGCTTGGAAGTTGATCCGGTGCTGGGAGTCAAATGGTGTTGTCCTCCAGTGCCCCACGGATGGTGGACTGGTTGAACACGCCTGCGTCTGCGGATGAGCCGTTGGCCCCCACCTTGAACCACAAGAAGGAATAGTCCGCATCCACGACGGCCAGGAGCACCACAGAAAAGAAGCCCTTATAATTGTAATAGAGCGATCCACTTTCCTTGGGCTTCTTGATGGCGATGTGTTTCCCGTCAATCGCCCCACAACAGTGGTGAAAGTTCCATCGCGTTCCAAACTGGCGGGCGACGGCTTTCCACTCGTCCTGTGTGGAGGGCATGGTGAACATCTCCTCCTTATATTCCTCGTAAATGGTGGTGCAGACCTCCGGCACGAACTTGGATATGCTGTTGTCTGCCACCCGGAAGTCGTAGGAAAGGGACCTGTAGCTGTTCCCCGTCGCCAAGAAGCGAAGGGTGATGTCCAGCTTCAGGCCAGGCTCCAGAGGGCGGCGACTCCTGAAACATAAAATGTATTAATAGCATTAATACATATATATATATATAGCAAGGTCATGGCTGTTGTGATTTTACCATAACCAATACCTTAACCATTCCTTTTTCTTAAGGGGGCTCACGACCAATGAAATAATGTGCCATATCTCAGAAAATAACCAAGATAGAGACATTAATATTAATGGATTAATGGAATGTATGCGTGAAATGATAAGACAACTTTTTAAAGCAAATACAAAGCAAAAACAAGCATTTGTTATGGCAGAAATGAAGACACACACCTTGGGTCCTTGGTGATTCGAGGGGTCACTCGGAGCAGGAGCTCGGCGAAGAGCTTGGGGTCCATTCGGATGTATCCGACATAGTCCCCCCTCGATTCACGCTCTAGCTCTTGGAACAACGTTTCGTACTGCCCGAAAAGCCGCCTCCTCTCCATCCATGGGCGAACCCACCATCTCCTGCGTCGGTGTCCCTGTTGCCTCTCCCTCTCCCGTATCAAGGCAAGTAATGCCACGTCGTACTCATGCGCTGCTACTTGAAGCTGCTCTTGCAGCAACAGAACCCGGAGTCTCTGCGGTGGAATGGGTGGCATCTTGAGGCAGCAGCAGCTGGGACTTCTGGATAACCTCGGAAGGTCGTGGGAAGGACTAAAAACACGCACGGCGGGATGTGACCTAGGCTTTAGAGCTTGTCCTACCTACAATGTTAACGTTGCTGCGTTTCGCTATTTCTTTTTGATGCGGTGGTTTGTGGCTTATGAATGGGGTGACTCGACGGGCATGTGTGACGGGGAGGACGAGTGCCTTATTTATTTTGTTTTGGGGTTTTCAGACGCGCTATGGGGATGTTCACATGCCATTGTTCACAACCCGTGCTTTCCAAATGATATGCACCTATACATTTCTGATTTTCTCCATGCATTTTTTTTTCTCGTTCTTTCTTAATTATTTGTTCCGCTATATTCCAAGTATTGTGCTCTTCTTCTATAGCCATTGATATTTATTCTAAGTTGATAATGGTCGGACTCCGTTCAAGCTCGTCCATATGGGTCATGATGGATGTTATCACTTTACAGATAACTCCTACGATTTTTTTTTGTACTAGCACGTGCACTTGCACGCAACTGCACAAGCACTTTTCCATATTTCCTTACCTGTATTTCCTTCAACGAAGTCTCAATAATTCATTATTGAAATGAATAACAATCCCTTTATTTTTAACAACCTAGTGAATGGACACCCTGTTGAGAGTAAATACTATACTCCTACAGAATTCAATAATACTTTTAGAAGCTTTTTAGAAGCTTAAACAGGAATTTTGATGATTTTCAAAACCTTCTTAATTCATTAAATCATTTTAAATTTACGATATTTGGAGTAACTGAAATTTGGTTACATCAGACTTCCCCTCCATTATTCAATTTACCTGATTATACTCTGGTGAGAGCTGATCGTATAGAAAGGAAGAGGTGGTGACGCTGAAAGGTATGTATAAACTTTGTATACATTACCGAAGCGGTCTATGGGATGTCGGCGGACCTGTATTATGACGATTTCGTGTAACGGTGGCAAATGATTGAAACTATACATATTCAAATTTTATGTATACCGTTTGATAAAAGGTCGTTCCTGACAACCTACAAAGATCGAGACAAGGGATTCACAATGTTGCTTATTTAAATAGTCATTCATTTTCAACAACAAATGACGAACATCTTAAAAATGTGAAAACTTCTCATTTTTCATTCTATTTTTTGGCATTCATGATTTATTCCATTGTGCTCAAAATATCCTAATTTTGAGCCTGTCCGGTATAGTGACTCATTTTTAAAATAGATTTGATCCACTGAAGTGATGTGACTGAAATTAATCATTCATGTGCTAGTTACACTGATACCTTGTATGCTCCTTTATTAAGTCTTGTAAAACAAGAAAAAATCTGCAGCGGATTGCCAGGTGAAACGAATTCAAATGAAAACTGACAAAAAATGATTGGACAGGTATTTAACATTAATTGACCATTGACCAACTTGAAAGACAAACGACTAAATTCACTTCGACATTTGCATATTCCAGGATTCTCCGGACACAACTTAAGTGAACACTGATGTCATTGAAAAAAAGGTGTTAAAATTTAAAACGTAAATGTTAATGTTTAAAAAATGGTTATTATATAGACACCAAATTGCACCTCAATATGTTTTTGTTGTGTCCTCAAAACATTCATACTCACCAGCTCCACTCCCAATACCCAGAACTCTTAGTGGACCCTTTGTAATTATCCGTGAAGAAAGTCCGCTAACAACAACTTCATTAAACTTGTCCTCACTCCAGTTCCCAACAGGACCACACTTGGTGGCATAACGTAGGTAGGTCTGATGGGATGCCGAATAGTAGTCTAAATCATCCAGGATGTTAGTCAGGCTTGCCATTTTAGACTGTCAGTTGCAGATATTTTTGATCTGTAATTACAGTCTGAATTTAGTCTCAGCGTTCTTGTAACCCGTTGAGCGACTCTGAGTTTTCAGATAATGCAAAGCTTGACTTAACTCGACCCTGTCACACACGAGTGACTCTGCTTCAACTGTTCAAAGGGGGACCAACCTGATATTGAGTTGATTTTAATACAGGCAGACAGATGAGAAGCAGATCAGTGAAAGTTGAAGCAAAATCCTATAAGAAATAAGAGATTCATTATTTTTATAGTTAAAATCAATCAAACTAAGACTACGAGGCCCTCTCCCATTTGCTCTGTACAAAAAAAACCTAAAACAATCATAAATATCTATTTTAGAAAATAAATGATCCTTCATGAACCCTAGATATAATAATTGCAATTATGGTTTTACACAACCCTGGTATAAGAAAAAGTGTATTCCTCTGTTGGAATTGGGATTTGCCCTTATATTTTATGCAGATGACCTTTTTGCAAATTACATAAAGTTGCCGCTAAAAATGTTTGCGAGCAAAAATATAGTTCCTTGATTTAATACTTAATGTCAATGGTTAATTGGAGTAAGACATTGAATATTGCTATTTAAAGTTTGTTGAATTTAGTAAACAAGGTTTTCATTAATGTTCAATACATTTCGTTTTAATTCAGAGGGATTCTGTAGTAAAACGAGGAGTGGAGGGATATTTCGATTAGAGTAGTCGTGTTAGGTACAGTTGTACACGCACGCTGGTATCTGCCTGACCTTGCAGCGTACACAGTTCATCGCGTCTCGGTTTGGTGATGATATGTGTGTAGGGCCGTGTTTAAATCCTCGCCCGAGTATTGGGGAAAAGTAAGTTGTTTTCCTGGATTTTAGGAGTTACAAAAAACATTAATATTTGATCTTAAAGCAAATATGAAAAGATTCTGAATGCATTTCTAAAATATGTTTAATGTCATTAAGGAAAAGAAAAAAAAATAAGCGATTTCTGGACAAGAAAGTATTTTACTTTAAATTTGACTAGTAATGTAAGAGACAGAATGTGATAAACTTTACTAGAGTGCTACATTTCAAATCGGTCATTTATAGGAATATTACACTGGACAGAAAGTGTGTTAAAGGATACATTGTTGTGAAGGCAAAGGTTGTTCGATTTGTATGCATGAAATCGGTAGCTAAGATAGAGCCTGGATAATATTGGAGATCCTTGAGTACCTTGCATGGTGGATATGAGCGCCAAAAATGACCAATAATATCATTATAAACGAAGAAGCTTGATGGGAGGAATTTTAATTTGTAAACAAATTTTTAGGCATTTTATTCCCAGTGTTAAAGATCGTATGCTCGATCTGTAATGAAAAACACAAGTCAGAAAAAATTGGAACCAGCGGGATTCGAACCTGTCATCTACTGCTTGCCGGGCAGCGACTTAACCACCAGGCTATTCTGGTTCACGGCTAACCCCAGTAGTTTTCGGAAGTGTGAAAATATATTTTTTCCCTATTTTATTCCTATTTAAACGAAAATAGGCCTATTTTTTGGCTATTTTTTATTTTTTCCCTATTTAATTCCTATTCTAAGGAAAATAGGCCTATTTTTATTGTATTTCCCTCGGAAATAGGAAGAAAATAGAAGTAATTTTAGACTATTTTTTTATTTTCACCTATTTTCTTCCTATTCTAAGGAAAATAGGCCTATTTTTATTGTATTTCCCTCGGAAATAGGAAGAAAATAGAAGTAATTTTAGGCTATTTTTTTTATTTTTCACCTATTTTCTTCCTATTTCAGGAAAATAGGCCTATTTTTATTGTATTTCCCTCGGAAATAGGAAGAAAATGGAAGTAATTTTAGGCTATTTTTTTATTTTTCACCTATTTTATTCCTATTTCAGGAAAATAGGCCTATTTTTATCCTATTTCCCATTTTTTAGACCTCATTTCTCTCCGGACTATTTTTTCCCTAGTTTTTGCACTTTTCATTTTTGTCAAAAAAATAGTTTTATCCTATTTTTCAGGCTAGCTCTAGTTTCATCCTAGTTTTCTCATTATTCTAAAACTAGTTTTGTACTATTTTCCAAACTTTTATCTTTCCCCATGATCCAGCACTAGTTTTATCCTATTTTCCAAACTTTATTTTTTCCAGCACTATAGTTTTATTCTAGTTTCCTGACTTCTGTACTTTTGCTAACACTAGTTTTATCATATTTTCCAAACTTTATCTTTTCCAGCACTAGTTTTATACTATTTTCCAAACTTTATCTTTTCCAGCACTAGTTTTATTCTAGTTTCCCAACTATTGGTTTCTATAGGTCCTAATCAATCATGAATATTCATGAATTACAATCTAAAATATGAAAACAAGTGGAAATAGATAAATACATTTAGATTTGGGATTAAGATTTGAACTTTGATAGATATTTTACTTACATTAAACTATTGTAATGTTGTACACAATTTCAAAATCATTTTCATATTTCATTAATAAAAGTGTAAATCAATTTTAATAATAAAAGTGTAATCTAGTCAGTAACCATTTTTTTATAGCACTACAACTATGTCCCTATATATAATGAATGTGATACAATTGCTTAGTAGCTAGGTATAGGACATAGGATGTAGGCTATAGGATTTATAGGAGTAGGAGAGGATAGGATAAGATATGATTACGAGATAGGATTAATAAAATAATAATCAATAATGTCATGTGATTGTTCCTGTAGAAACCCACAGCATTTCTTCTTATATTAATCTTCATTTTCACCCTATTTTCATTCTAGTTTTTCCCTATTTTTATTTTCTTAATCAAGTTTTATCCTAGTTTCTCAATCTGGTTTTCCTATTTTCTCCCTAGTTTTTCCCTATTACATTGCATTTTCTCAATTAGATTCAATCTATTTTCTGCCTAGTTTTCCACTATTTTATTCCTGTTTTTGTCCTTTTTTTTCTGTAGTTTTAATTCAATTCCTATTTCCTCCTATTTTATCCTATTTCTCAATCAAATTTTATCCTATTTTCTGCCTAGTTTTCCACTATTTTATTTCTATATTTTTCCTATTTTCCATCTCCCACTATTTTCTTCAACGTGTTTTCCCCTATTTTCTACCTAGTTTTCACCTAATTTAATCCTATTTCCATCCTATTTTTGTTTTTTTCCTATTTCCGGAATAATTTCGAAGGACTATTATCTTTCTGGTTTTATCCTATTTTCTTGGAATAAAAATAGGGAAAAATAGGGGGGGAAATAGGAAAAATGTGTTTCAATCCTATTTTTATCCTATTACAAGTAGCTATCTCTACGCTATACAAAATAGGGAAAAAATATATTTCCGTTGGTAATTTTTTTGTATTTTTTCCCTATTTTTACCCTATTTCATTTCGACTTGGGTAAATCACGATGAAACTGGAATCAAATACCCAAGATCCTCTTCTTTCTGACTCATTAATATTCAAACGGTCCGCCGTAGACAATGGTTAGTAAACGAAGAAGCTTGATGGGAGGAATTTTAATTTGTAAACAAATTTTTAGGCATTTTACTCCCAGTGTTTTTTCTGACTTGTGTTTTTCGTTACAGATCGAGCATACGATCTTTAGAGTAATAAGCTGAGCCGCCTAAATGCATGCACTTTAAAGGATAATGACCTACATAGTTGCTTGACATGATTGTCCCATGAGAGATTACAATCGACTACGACACCGAGATATGTAACATTGTTTACTTGTTGCAATTCATTACCATTGAGAGTAATTTTAAGCTCTCCTCTACATTTGGATTTAAGCGTAGAAATAAGCATAATATTTGTTTTGGAAGCATTAATTTGAAGACGGTTATCACTGTACCAGTCATTGATGCTATTGATACATTCTTGTAGGTTTTCTTCGATAACTCCTAATGTTGATTCAGTGGTATATATTATGATATCATCGGCAAATATATTACATATCCCATTTGAAACACTTTGAACAATGTCATTTGTGAATATTAAAAATAAATCTGGGCCTAAAACCCCTCCTTGAGGAATTCCAATATGAAGATCAACTGGTTGAGATTGCTTACCATGACAATTTACAGACTGTCTTCTGTTGGTTAGATAACTTTCAAACCATTTGAGTTCATTACCAAGTATACCATAGTGTCTTAATTTAAACAGTAATAAATCATGATTAATAGTATCAAAACACTTAGATATGTCGAGGAAACATGCCCCAACCATTTCATGATTATTTAAAGTATCATACCAATCATCTACCACACAATGGAGGCAAGTTACAGTAGAGTGGTATTTCAAGAAGGCAGATTGATCCACTGTAATTAGTTCTTTAGAGATAAGATACTCATGCAAATTTGATTGAATTATTTTTTCTATAATCTTTGCTATATGACATACGACCTATATTGGTCTATAATTTGAGCACAGCTCTTTAGAACCTTTACCCTTATAAATGGGAGTAACTCTGGAATATTTCCAATCACTAAGAACTATCCCGTTTAGTAGGGAATAATTAAAAACAGACGTCAATGATGTTAGAATAAGTGGTGTGGCAATCTTAAGTAATATCCTAATAATTATAATAATTTCCAATATGTGTAGATGAAAAGTAAAACGTGACTTGAGCCATACGCACAAACAACAAATCTTGTATCGCTCAGCATTCTCTCAACTTAATTATGCATAATTATGCACACTCATATAACGTAACTTTCATTATAAAATCTGCCTCTCGAGATTGAATCAAGAATACTATATTACAATTCTTTTATAAAGTTTTTATATATTACAAATTGACAGGCACAGTGAAAATGTATTTTATATCTATTTTAAGTAACGCATGCATATTAGTAAGTGTATGTTCTTCTGGGAATTACGAGGAGAGCTCTTTTCTGTCTTAAAACACATTGGCGATTCATGCAAGCGTATTGTGTACGGGTAAAATACAGGCCCTGGGAACGGTTTGGTTTGTTTGTTTTTTTGTATGCAGTTGCTTATTTATGAATGGCGCCCGGGGCAAACAATGAAGTTGCTTTAATAAGTGCAAGGGCAAGTGTCCCCTATAGAAAACTGGGGTGACACAGCCAGTGGCAAATTCAGAATTTTGTGAGGCAGGAGGCTGGATCATCCTCAGCCTTCTAGGGGCCGGACAGAATACCAATATTAGTTGTAGGACTGTTTTACATCTTGGTCTGGCCCTAAAACACAAAGTTTTGAAAGTGATCGCACGATTGATGTTTGCAATTAATTGCTAAGCGTTGTGTTATGAGGAACCGGTATTCTGACTTCCCATCTTGGCAGGGAAACATGGGGACTGGTTGTTAGGTCTAGGTTGGTGTGACTTGGAATTGACCAAGTTTCGAATGTTTGCGACTGGACACCACCGTTTTGGTGTCTCTGTCGCGGCGGCAGCGCGTCGCTGCGATGCTGTGCCAGTGGTCTCGATCACGGCAACGGAGCATCGTTTTGTTGATGCCCTAACATACATTATGGTATGTGGAAATACACACTCAACTAAGTATCGACAATACCTGAAATTATCACGGAAAATGACAACCAAACGCCTGGCCCCTATTATCTTGGGCTAGATTCCTATCGAAGTTGGATCCACGGGGCGTCTTTTGGGCCTGAGTTTCGATCCCAACGCTGCCACCACGCCATTAAACGAAAGAAAACACCAGACGATTCCAAATAAAGTGTTCAGTGAAGTTTATTACTGTGACCGAGTCGTTGGTATAATACAATAATCATACACAAATAATCCTTCTTCTGGAATAATATTATTGGTGTAAGCACACCTCAGTTCAATAACTCCTCTTGGTTGGTTCATCTAGCTGAATAAAACCTGCCAGCATAACCTGTCCTTTGTTGGTTTATCTAGCTGAGCAAACCCTACCAGCGTAACCTTCCTTTGTATTAGTTTGCCATTAAAGGTCTTTTAAAAGAGTAATCCCTCTATAGAATTAGTTACAATAGATGTTTATACAGGGAGTCTCATTCTCACGCTCCTAAATGTTCAGTGGCTTCCCCCTAATAGTATAAATAGTTGAGAAATTATGTTCTCTGGGTCCTTTTAAAGGTTCCCTTTTATGAAATTCTAATTCTTGGTATTTTGTACATGATACTCATCTAAATTGAAAATGACATCCGTTTGCAATAAATACGTATCAAAATATTTTTTAAATAATATTTTCCCTAGGTATTCATGTCCAAAACAGTCTGCTAAGCTCCGCCCCCTTTTAAACCCGAATTCTCGTTCCGCGAGCATGATTGACGTGTGACGTCACAAACCGACATTGTCAATGCTTGTTTACAATATTGCATATATATCACATGTGCAAACTAACTTGCTGTTGTATATACCACCTCGAAAACCACCTCTAAAGCGAAGTATGCCGCAACGCTGCGTTGTTGCAGGTTGCAGCAACACCACAAAGGGTGTCAGTCTACATTTATTCCCTAAAGACCCAAATATAAGAAGGAAATGGACCATAAAAGTAAAATAAACTCGCGCCCATTGGAAGGGGCCGAGTGACCGCAGTGTTGTGTGCTCCGAGCACTTTTGTGCGGAGGACTTCGTCGATAGCACGGGGCTGCATGCAGCGTTTGGCATCAATAAGAGGCCGTCTATCTATCTATTGTCAACTATAACGGTACCTACACTTACTTAGTGTAGCAGCACAAAGAAAACAAGCAAGATAACAGGAGAGCTAAGAGTTTTCTGGATATCAATGTTAGAATTTACTAGAATCAAATGCTACCACCCCATGCACCAGTAAAACTGCCCAAGCGCAAGCCCAGGCAGGGTCAGCATGCGGACGACCAAACGGCGCGGCGTGTACCCCTGCGCACAGCACATCGAGCTCACTGCCTCGATCAGCGAAGTATCAGCTCAGCCTCTCGGGCAATTTGCAAGCGTAAACAAGATTCATGATACGTGGATATGCGTGAATTAAACTTTAATCGGTAATTTATTATCAAAAATGAATTACCAGTTGTTATTCCCATTTCTCCCGTCGATATCCTCTCCATTATTAAAATCAGGGACGTTTCTGTCACCCGGGGGGGGGGGGGGGGCACTCACATATATATGTCACACATGTATGTGCCGCTATGACTTCCCCCATTTTTCAACCTTCTCGGGTCGCTCCCATGATATGCGATTTTCACTAACCGCACATAGATTGGCTTCCGACTCGCTCCCTAGAATATGTGAAAACAATGCGCACAGCCCATTGTCCGGGAACGGTCGCTCCCTAGCCTCCCAGGCCAGCGCAGCGGGGGAGCTGGGCGGCCTAGTGCGCCCTAAGTGCTAGCGGCGGCTCAGCAAGACCAATCTACATGCGACATCGAGTCAGTGCAGTGGCGCGGCATGTACAGCGTTAAAAACAGCGCTGCGACCGCTGACTCAGCTCATGCACCGTATGTGTACCAGAGTAGTGAGATCGCGAGCAGCTAAAATTAGCTCTGCCCATGAGCACTTTCGCTCCTTAGACCCTCAAAAATGAGCTTCCTCAATTAACTATTTAGGTGCTTAGCCTCCAGTTTTGATATTGGCAGCGACACACCCACATCCAAAAACAGGTTGAGTGCCCCCCCCCCCCCCCCCGGACTCTGTCATCATCAGAATCTTGCCCAGAATCCGACATGTCTGGCTCAAACATATAAGGCCGGGCCCCTAATTCCTCTTCAATTTCTTCTGGGACTTGATGCTCCAAATCAGATATATCTGATCCTGAATAAGTGTCCTCGCTATCCGAAGAAGATGCCATCGTTGATGTAGGATTTTGTCTTTAAAAAGCTAAAATGAAGGGCTGAAATGGCACGAAGTCGAAGGGATCTACACTAAGTTCAATAGCCTATAACACACACATCGATACTGATCCAGCTTGTGTGAGTCGAGCGTTCTGCGTGTGACGTCACATGACGTCATCGATCGCTGGACCGATTTTCCAAAATTTTTAGGGGCGTTCCCAGTTATTTTTTTATTTTCAAGTTTACACATTAATGAATGGAATTCAGGTAATATGGTTGACAGATCTGGATTCACAGTAGAAAAGTCTATTAAATGAAGTTCCTTTGTAATTCCATAAAAGGGAACCTTTAAGTCTTCGGACTTCTTCTTTAGTGGTGTGCTCCTGCCTGTGCGGGCCTTGATAGGGGAGTACCAAGTCTTCATACCAAGCCTTTTCGTATCACTAATATATATATATATGTACCTTTGTTCAACTGTGATACTATTATCTGCTTCTCCGATATTTATATTCTACAATAAATGTTGTTTTATACATTTATATTTCCACGTTGTGAATGGACTCTCCTTCGTCGTGTCATGAGCTTTTAGTTAACACTCGCCATCATCCACGCTACTAAATCTAAGAGTGTTACATTTATGGATCAATGTATGGCAAGCCAACGCCACCTCTGTATAATCACAATAACCTTATCATGGCGTAGTACCTGACTGTGAAGTCTCGTATTCGACGGGTTGTCAAAACAAGGTTTGTTTAGATTCTATAAAGCATTTGAGCAAATGGGGGGATGGATTATTTGTGTTAGCCCTTGTTAAGAGTAATTAATAATTCATGAGCACAACGTTTAAACGCCCGTGCTTTTTTTATATGATATATTTATTTCTTATGTGCTACTATTTCAAGAGACGTGTTATATGAAGATACATCTAACCAACTATCTTCATGTTCGATAGACAACTCCACCTATATAGGAACGTGGTTTTAAGTTTTTCCTATATTTTTTTTTAATACATAGCTTGGTAATATTGTGTGTGTGTGCGTGTGTGTGTGTATATATATATATATATATATGGTTCCATGACATATGCTCCGCCGACATATGCTCCGCCGACAACAGCTCCGAAAAATGCGACAAGTGCTCCGCGACAAATGCTCAAGGACAATTGCTCCGCCGATATTTGCTCCGCCGACACTTGCTCCGCCGACATTTGCTCCGCCGACAATTGCTCCGCCGAAATATGCTCCGAAATAACGACATTTTCTCCGCCGACAGTTGCTCCGCCGGCAGTTGTTCCGCCGAAATATGCTCCGAAATTACGACATTTGCTCTGTTTGCTCCGTGGGTTCCATGACATGCTCCGCGGACAAATGCTCCGCCGACAACTGCTCCGAAAAATGCGAAAAGCGCTCCGCGACAAATCTTTTTTTCCCCTCTATCTTCTTCTCTCTCTCTTTTCTTATGTTAATCTTTGCTTTATCCTTCTCTCGTTCTATCTTTGCTTATGTTATTATTTGCTTTTCTTTTATATTTTCTCTTAGTTATTTCCTTGTTCCTTTTGTTATTCTTTGTGTGGGGGGGGGTGGGTGAGCCAGCACCTGATCCTTTGTCTAGCCCGACCTTCCTATGCCCACGGTTGCCACCAGAAATTGTTGAAAACTTTCACAAGCAAAAGCTCCCCTGTTACCCGCTCGGTCGCTTCGCTCTCTCTCTCTCTCTCTCTCTCTTCGAAAATTTTTGCACGTCCTACCCCCCCCCCCCCCGGAAAAAAACGTTCTACGCTCCAAAAAAAAAGGAAAAAAGAACAAAAGGAAAGAAACAGAAAGGGGAAAAAAGGTAACAGATGAAATTATTTACCAGATATATGCTATGATCTATGACATTAAAATTAAAAAGGTCATTTTTCCGCTAGCTCTCTTCGCTCGTTCGCAACTATTTAGAAATTGTGCCCCATATGCCATGTTCTACCCCTTCAAAATTTTTAGCTCATTACGCTACTGATAATAGGCCTACTATCTTAATGAAAGCAAATCGGTTCGCATCTTGTCTTTCTATCTAATAACATGCTATTCTTATAGTCTATCCTTCCCGTTTGAACCGCACACGCTTTCTCCGCTTAGTCGCTTTGCTCGGCGTTCGAGGATATTCCATCTCCCCAACCACGAAATCAACAAATCAACAGCCATGTCTTCATGTTCTACTTCTTGCGAAACCTATTCCGTTTGCAATATATCATTAAATCAATAACTTACATCATTCAGGCAAACTAAGTCATTTCTGCAGAAAAAAAAATGTGCGTGTAGTAAGCCCTCATTGTTCACTGCACGATATAAACAGATGTGAAAATTTCTAGAACTTGAGAACTCGACAGAGGATGCCATTAACATTATTTGAAATTTTATATACTTTACAAAGATAATTACTTCAAACTTTAATTCATCACATCATTTTAGGATTCAGAGAGCAATAATTATCGATCTTAAAAGTGTCACTAGCTGACGAGAAAATTTAGGCCGAGAGCTCTTTTCGAAGCATAATTTCATGCACATGGAAAATGTGCTATATAAATACATTCTTCTTCTTATTATTATTATTATTATTATTATCATTATTATTATTATTATATTTCGGTGGAGCATTTGTCGCGGAGCAATTGTCGGTGGAGCAAATGTCGTTATTTCGGAGCATATTTCGCCGGAGCAATTGTCGCCGGAGCAAATGTCGGCGGAGCAACTGTCGGCGGAGCAAGTGTCCCGGAGCATTTGTCGCGGAGCACTTTTTCGGAGCAGTTGTCGGCGGATCATATGTCGTGTCACCATGAATTACATGTATTATCATGGGCCGTGGGTGTCAGTTACTAGAAAGAAAGAGAGATAATTGACAGAGGTAAGCAAATAAAGAGCAAATGAAGAGAAGTTCATCGAGGAAAATACACGCGGAAGAGAGAGAGAGAGAGGAGGGGTGTTGCGAAAGGAGGTATAGACGGATGGGAAATAGAGGAGAGAATGGACAAAAACCCATCTTGCTTGATTGCTTGCTTTGTTGATTGATTGACTAATTCATCGATCGATTAGTTAACTATTTTGTACAAGCAATTCACAGGTACTACTTGATTGTTTCAGCTTTAATGGAACATTCATCTAAACTGGTTGGAAAATAAATATCACTGGCATCGCTAGACCATTATGAATGAATGGGGATGTTGAACCATTTTTGCTGACAAGTTAGCAGGACAATTTTCAAGAAGATATAGAAACAGGAAAAAGTGGGATCATCAACTTTGGAGATTTGGCTACTGCCTTTCAAAAATATTACACCAATTACACCATACCAATCCTCGTCAAAGATGGAGGCATTATCTCCAACTACCAGAAAGTTTCAGCCAACGTTCTGTACATGGCTTCCATGTTTTGACAGGCCCATGATTTTCACTTTTTCTTTTTTTTTCTCGCCCTCATGGTCATGAGGGTATATGCATTCCATTTGCAGCTTCATTGGTGATTTTGTGGACTACTATACATGCTATTGTGCGTCTACTATGTAAGGCATAGCTGTATCTACAAAGCACGGTTGATGTGGAGACAGGTAGATTGTAAGCTCAGCTGCATGCAGAGCAGGGCCCTCTCTTATAAAAAGTTGCGATTGATCCGAACTGATCGCAAGTCACCAAATCAATCGCAAACACCTATTGCAATATTAATCAATCGCAACTCTTTATATGACAGGGAGACTATACAACCTCTCGTCCGTAGAATCAACATATAATCCGTTGTCAAGTGGTAAAAAATACCCTTTTTGGAAAATTCGAGAGAACTTTTGGAAACATACATTTTAAAGGGATACTCAACCGCAGATTGTGGACGTTTTTATTCCGCGAGAGGGCACCGTGATCGTTACCTGATCATGCCGTTGCCCCACGGGGCTCTAACTCCTGACAGACTGGTCGCTGCGCAACATGCACGCTCCGCCTGAGCTCGAGCTCTCGTGCGAGATTCGGGCAGCTTCGTGCAGTCCAAAATATAATCCCAGCAGTCCGACGGACGCGTTCGACACACAAACTTTGTGTACGAGTGAATGGGGCTTACGCAATCCTGACTTTCCACACGGCCGCCTGCTGGCGTATCCCTTTAAATAAGATAATGTCATAACTAAAAGTATAAATGTTGTTTCCAAATTTAAAGTGGGTCTAAAATTACGTTTCATGTATTTTTAGAAAGCTGATTTTGGTCAAATTTATGTTTTTTTTATTATTTTTTAGAAAATGCTCTTCAGTGCAATAGGGATAATAATTTCCACTGTTACCATATTATATTAGAGATGATTTTCATGGAAAAATATTGCAGAAAAGCTTTTAATTATATATGCTTGTATTCATATTTTATTTCATACGCCCTCTACGATAATTATAAAGCATTGTCTTATGCTGTAATGACTGTTTCCTACAGCGTAAACATCAAGTCGTATATTAGTGACCAATAATAGATCAATGACATAATTCATTGTATTATATACTTTGAAAATGTGTTGGCTCATGAAGTGACAGTCAAAATCAACAGTGGTATAAAAGAAGGTATCAACATGATTAGAATAGTGATTATGTAACAGGATAAACACTGATCATACAACAAACAATTTTCGTCTTGATATAGCTGACTCTCTTTTAGTATTGTCTCCCCTTTTTCTTGGAATTCTTTCTCTACATGAATTGTTTCCAAAATTACGATTCATCACAATGTTATCTGTCATTCCATCCTGGCGTTGGCCTTATAATAATAAGTTTTTTCTTGATCAATGCCAATGATCTACAACCTATTCTGATCAAGAGTTAATTATCATATTGATAATATTTCCATTTAAAACTCTTTGCAGAGAAATGGATGATAATTCTAGATTATATAGAAACGATGCAAGCCCTAAACGAAACAGACTTAAAACAACTTTTTTTTTAAATATACCTATTCTATACAAATGAAAGAAGGCAAATATTTGATTCATAGTGAATAGCGCGGGGTTTAAAACCATAAGGATTACATGTATTTGGATTTCGGAGAAAGTGAAGGAGGAGAGAGAGAGAGAGAGAGAAAGAGTGAAGAGAGGTGGAAGGAGAAGTTTGATAGCGCATTAAGATTAAAAATAGTAATAATTCTAATTACCACATAGATTTATGATATTTTCAACGAGCATTTCCTACATTCAGTCACTTCCGTGATGAAGATTTATTCCACAGCTTCAGGAGATTCGAATGAAATTAATGTGAGTGGTATGAGCCTGAAGCTACGGTCACAAAGATTCCAACGAACAATGCGTTCGTACGAATCTCACTGTTCGTACGAATTCAGGAGTTCGTAGAGATTCTTAGATGGGGCATAGATTCTTACGACCTTATTACGAAGTTCGTACGAACGCCGTTTAATTCGCAAGAACAACTTAAGACCTTCTTGAGAAACGAAGTGATTTTCGGTTATACAATGGCCTGGAGTTCGTACGTTTTTCGTAAGAATGCCTTGAGTTATTTTATGGTCAGACTTACGGCCGTCTTACGATTTCGGTTGGCGCAAGATAGCCGTACGTGCAACTCACGGCACTCTCACGTCATTCGTCAGAAGAGCTTAGGAATGTTTGTATATTTTGTCGGGTTGCAAAAAGGCGTTGCCGTGTACTGTCGAAAATTCTGTGACTATTGAAAGTTTGATACTTTAAAAATGTCATTATTGCCAAGGAGACTTGGTCCCATATTTATTCGACAGGAAATGCTTCCTCGTCGAACACCATGAACAGAGTGAGGATTTGAACTTCGCGCGTTTGGCTTTATACCCCCTAAAACTCAACAATTGCACAAATTGGTTACCTATACCCCTTACGAACGCCTTACAAAGAGTCGTTCGTAAGAGTGCCGTACGAATATCCGTTCGTAAGGCGTTCTCACGAACGCTGTAAGAGCCCTCTATGAACAACTTAAGGCGTTCTTACGATCATCGTGGAATTCAAGGCTTCTAGAATTGTCTCTCGACCTACAAAATATTGCGTGATTCTTACGATGTGCTCACGACCGCCTTACGAAGAGGGGGTTTCGTACGACATTGAAAAAATCTTGGACAAGACCATCGACCAGGCTGCGAACTTTACGAACGGTCTGCGAACGCTGGTTTCGTACGGCTTTCTTCAGAAGATCTTACGAAATGGTCTAAAAATCGTTCGTACGGCGTTCGTAGCCGTTCTTAATGGTATTTGTGACCGAGGCTTCAGGTCCAAGAATGTAGAAGCTGATGCCAAAAAGCCTACAGCTCAAGGGACCAACATTCTAAGAGGTCGATACCCACCATGTCTCCCTGGCCTTCTGACAATTTTATTCACGGTTCACTAGACGGATGCCCGGGGGCACTCACATATAATATTTCACACATGTATGTGCCGCTGTGACGTCCCCCATTTTCAACCTTCTCGGGTCGCTCCCATGATATGCGATTTTCACTAACCGCACCTCGATTGGCTTCCGACTCGCTCCCTAGAATATGAGAAAACAATGCGCACAGCCCATTGTCCGGGAACGGTCGCTCCCTAGCCTCCCAGGCCAGCGCAGCGGGGGAGCTGGGCGGCCTAGTGCCCCCTAACTTAGTGCTAGCGGCGGCTCAGCGAGATCAATCTGCATGCGACATCGAGTCAGTGCAGTGGCGCGGCATGTACAGCGTTAAAAACAGCGCTGCGACCGCTGACTCAGCTCATGCACCATATGTGTACCAGAGTAGTGAGATCGCGAGCAGCTAAAATTAGCTCTGCCCATGAGCCCTTTCGCTCCTTAGACCCTCAAAAATGAGCTTCCTCAATTAACCATTTAGCTCCTTAGCCCCCTGTTTTGAGATTGGCAGCGGCACACCTACATCCAAAAACAGGTTGAGTGCCCCCGGGGACGGATGGCCAATAAGAGACAGAAAGTTTACCTTTTATGTAAGTATATTGCTTTGTTTTATGGTTCTCGTTGGTTAAGGGAACCTTTTGTAAATGTCGGTCTCGTGGGCTGTATGTCTACTGAGATGAACCCGATATACAAGGCTGGTTCTCATTTAGAAACGTAACGACAGGATGCAATGCAATGAAACCAATGAGATGAAAGCAATGGGAAAATGGGCACACCGTGCACTGGTGCGCAAGAGATTGGTAGAAGCCAAAAAGAGGGGAAGAGTACGCTGTTTAAAAGCATATTTGCACGTTAAGAACTCATTGCACTATTCGTACAAGAGTAGGGGGAAACCCCGGTGTAGTGGTACACCTGCGCATCACAGTCAGTTATATCGGGAGGAGAGACCTGAGGATTATTAGTTTGCTTTCCATTCCCAGGCACAGGAGCTGGTGACGCCAAATCATAACAAAATACTGAGAGAAAAAATAGTAAATTGTTGGTGTAAGTGTGGATCGTGTTGTGTAGCACTCTTTTAGTGATTATTTTTACATATAACTTTTTATTTTGACTGTCACTGAATGTGCCAACATATTTTCAAAGTAGATAATAAAAGAAATATATTATACAAATAGTGAATGGCCATGAGTGCGATGGTACAAGATTTTGCACGAGGTGAAAGATAAGAGACGCTCTATTCAACGAGGCGCAGCCGAGTTGAAAAGAGCGTCTCATCTTTCACCGAATGCAAAATCTTGTTCCATTGCACGAATAAAGACCATTCACTATTTGTTTTATACAACACCTCGGACGTTAACGAGCTTAAAACATATTTTTAAAGAACGGTTTTACTAGTCCAAATATGACCGACCAGATTTAGCGATCGATAAAATTACCGATAGTACAGTGAGCGCGCAAACGTACGACTGCGCTATACAGTACCCTGCCGATTCGATAATTATATTCGAGTGTAGAGAATGAGAGAGAGAGAGAGAGAGTTTAGAGAGATAGAAAGAGATAGAAAGAAAGAAAGCAAAATTATCAGTTCAACTTACCAAATATTTGTAGCTTGCTGAATGACTTTAATGAACTCCAATAATCCATTTTATAGAATCCAAAACGATGGGGAAAAGGATCAATCAGATAAGAATCGAATCCAATCAGAAACACTTAGAAAACAGTATCACTATCAACAAACGCTGGATTTTTATCTTTGATCATTGTTTGGTTAAAATATTACTTTCTATGGTTAATTAACAATTTAGGAAGAAAGTACATTTTGAATGTTGAGATTTGTTGCAAAAATCAAGAATTTAACCAAAATCTCAAATTGGCAACACTAGCCATTGTTAATTCTGTTGCCAAATTGGAAATTTATCATATTGGCATCACAAACCCTTGTTATTATTGTTAAATGAGCAGTTAATTAAATGTATCAAATTGGCAATACAAATCTTTCTTTTTTTCAGATTGTTGACAAATGTTTTAATCTTAAAATGTTAAATTGGCAACACAAGCTTGGGTCAGTCTCAGATTTACTGTCCTAGAGACAGGAGGTACAGAAAATGTGATCAGGTTACATCACATCAATCCTTTTGTATCCACTGGTATTTTCAGCCAAGTTTATGTGCTCGTCATAGAAGTAAGTGTTATATTTTGTTTTTGAACAAATAATCAAAGTTTTGATGTAGATTTGGTGTATTTTGGAGAACATTATTTTCATGTAGTCCCACATAGGTAAAACTCATGTTACCATGTGCCTGAATGTTATGTTCAGTAGTTGTTTGAAAATAGTGGTGGAGGCAAATATATTTTTAACTAATTGAATGTAATTTGAAATGAACATTTCTATTTGGTTTATATTAATATGTCAAGCACAAAATTTGGTAAACAATTGTGATTTGGTTAAGTCAGTAGTACTCTATGAATAACTTGACTATTAAATGGTACACACTAGGTGTTTCTTTACACTATTATTTTGGATGGATAAAACAACTGTATACATGTACTTATAAAGAAAATATTTAGTTTACATATTGTATTTAACTAGATTGGTGAATAATTAAACATGTAAACAGTTTGGATGAAGAATTATGAATAGGATTGAGTGACCAAGTAATATTTGGGTTTCCAAATGGATGTTTGCTTTATTGTATTTTGGGTTGTTTCAAAGCTAACTCAGTTTAATATTGCTAAATACATGTATGTGGGAAATTGAGCATTATGAAAAAGGTTTCAATGAAATGTAAACATTGTTTCTCGTTATATTGTGATATTATTTTGATCGCAAATTTAAAACATTGGATGGACAATAAAATGGTTTATAAATGTTTATATTTTCACAAATATGAAAATATGTATAAGCAAAAAAGGTGAATTGAAAGATTTAACCAGTTAATTTTGGAAATTAAATATTGTCCATTCCAATAAAATTTCGACCAAGGTAATCGATCACAAATGTGTTGGAATCGATCATGAAATATTAACTAAATGATAATACCTTTATTACCGTTTTGTTACAGAAATCGAATAAAATCATTGCCGTATCTCGGTTGATGAGCACATCGGTTGTCACTCGTTCTTCGTCAATTCATAGCATTCGATTTTTCTTCGCCAACGGGAATTGTAACGGAGATTAGGACAAGAATGGCTGAAACGGCAAAGGACTTAAAGATTAAGCGGCGCACCGCCAAGGCAAAGCTGACCAGATGTAGTAAAGCTCTCCAGTTGCTTCTTGACAGCGACAGGGGCGTCACGGAAGTTCAGCTTAGCTACAGCAATCTTGAGGACGCGTTCAATGATGTACAGAATGCTCATGACGCATACGGTGAACTTCTTGATGACTCTGAGTTTGAAAGTGAGGAATGCTGGATGGACGAAATTTTGCAGGCCTTCACAGAACTTCAGATGAAAGTGAAGGACTATGAGAAAGTGATGGAAGGTCATAATGATGCACGTGTTGGATCCACCTCTTCTACTCCATCAGCTTGTAAGGTGCAGGTAGAGAGGCCGAAACTTCCACGCTTTAAAGGTGACGTACGGGAATATGGCACGTTTCGGTCTGACTTTCGGCATCTCATTGATTCAAGGTATGATAAGAGAGATGCGATCGTTATTCTGCGCACTTGTTTGGAGGGAAAAGCACTGGATCTAATCAAGAGTACCGGCAACAACTACGATGATGCATGGGAGCAGCTTGATTCCATTTACGGGGATCCACGTTTTGTGGCTGATGCGATTATGTATGATCTTTCCAGATTTAAGCCATTGAAGGAAGGAGAAGATAGCAGATATTGTGATCTTGTACACTTGGTGAAACAAAGTTACAACACACTGGAGCAGATAGGTAAGACGGAAGACATTAATAATAGTCATATGTTAGCCTTGATAGAAAAGAAACTCAGCATAGAAGATCGGAAAATATGGTTCAGACAACAAAGTGGCACACAGGCGCCTTCCTTCTTGGACCTATTGAAATGGTTATCTGATGAACTGAAGACACGTCTTCGTGCTACAGCTCCTCTACGAAGTGGAAAGTCATCTACCAGTTCGGTCGGTCACATAGCCGAAGAGGGTATGCATGCATTCACAAGCAACCATACATCTACAAGCAACCCTACAGCAAGAACACCGGATTTTAAGTGCTGGTTGTGTAAATCTAATGAACACTGGATCGACAAATGTAGCAAGGTGATAAGCAAGTCACAGCAAGAGAGATTCATACTGATGAAAAACAATCATGCTTGCTACAGTTGTCTGAAACGAGCAGGCAAGGACCATAACATGAACACATGCAGAAGGAGGAAGAGATGCAACAAGGAGAACTGTTCTTCATTCCATCATCCTTTGTTGCACAGAGAAACTGAGCATACCAGCACTGTGGATGTCGCTAGTGTCTCGGGAGATAAGGCAATACTACCAGTCATAAATGTTAAAATTCTTGGGCCAAGAACTTCAACTGTTGGGAGCTGCCTTCTGGACTCTGGAGCACAAATTTCCATTATCAAACAGTCGGTTGCAGATGATCTCGGGCTTAGAGGTAAACCGATCAAGATAGATATAGGCAAGGTTGGTGGAGATACGGAAACAGTAAATTCAAAGCTCTATCAAATGAGGATTCGGTCGCTAGATGGTCAGAAAGCTTTTACCATTGAAGCAGTTGGACTTGAGAAGATTAATGACAATATAGCAGCGGTAGAGGTAGAGGAATTGGCGAAAGTGTTCCACTTGGATAAGACTGTCTTGCATCGAAGTGGAGGTTCCATAGACCTTTTGGTAGGTGTTGACTACGCAAAACTACAAGCAGGCAAGACCAAGCAGGAAGGAGATCTGGTAGCTAGGTGTACTCCCCTAGGTTGGGTGGTATTCGGAGCAACACGCCAGATGACAATGCACGGCATGCATGATATCATGAACATTCAAATCATGAAGAATCCAGTTGATTTGCAAGACTTCTGGACAACTGAAGCAATGGGAGTGTGTAGTAGGCAGGAGCATGATGAACAGAAACTAATCCGCAACTCTTGTGAAAAGGTTGGTCGACAATGGTTAGTACCTTACCCATGGAGAAAAGACCCAGCCACACTACCAGACAATAGACAACTCGTTGAAAAGATGTTACAAGCTACAGAAAAGAAACTTGCAAAAAATCCACAACATGCCGAGGCGTACAACAAGCAAATTCAAGAAATGGTAGAGATGGGTTTTGCCCGCAAACTAACAGATGATGAGTTGAAATCCTACAATGGTCCAGTTCATTATATTCCCCACCACGCAGTCATCAGACCGGAGAAGAAAAGCACACCGATACGCATTGTGTTTAACTCTTCGGCACGGTATCAGGGTGAATCGCTGAACGACTTTTGGATGAAAGGCCCCGACCTACTCAACACGCTATTCGGAGTTATTCTCAGATTTAGAGAGAAACATGTGGGTCTCTGCGCAGACATCTCCAAGATGTACCATAGAGTTCTCATTCCACCATCAGACCAGCAGGTTCATCGCTTCCTATGGAGAAACCTCCGGCCTGACAAACCACCAGATGTGTATGTCATGAAAGTCGTCACGTTTGGTGACAAGCCAGCTCCTGCGATGGCGCAGACGGCATTACGTCGCACAGCAGAGGAAGGTCGTGGGAAGTATCCAGAAGCTGCAACTGTCATATCTAGGGACACGTACATGGATGACATTTGTACCTCAACGGAGACACCACAGGACGCAAGCCGTTTGACGAGGGAAATTGACGAGATCCTATCAGAGGGAGGATTCAAGGTCAAGGGCTGGATTTCAAATGTAGCTTTGGATGAGACAAGAGAACAGGACCCAGACAAACACGTATTGGGTGATCTAGCAGAAGAAAAGGTGTTAGGAGCAGTCTGGAACCACAAGCAAGATACATTCTCCTATCGAACCAAGGTAGAGATCAAAGGAGAGGGAAAAAACTTGACAAAGCGAATAATTTTGAGTCAAATAGCACAAATCTTTGATCCAATCGGATTCACTGCCCCATTTGTCATCCGAGCAAAGATTGGACTTCAAAAACTTTGGGAAGCCGGCTATGAGTGGGATGTGGTTCTTCCAGATGACTGTCAAACTGAATGGAGAAGGTTCTTCCAAGAAATGGGAAAGCTTCAAGAAGTCAAATTAGAAAGATGCTTGACTCCGAACAACGTTGCAGGGTTGCCAACACTATGCATCTTTTGTGATGCATCCCTTGATGCATTTGGTGCCTGTGCATACTTAAGATGGGAGACCATCAATGAAGTACGGTTTGTAGCAGCCAGATTACGTGCTCCTTTGAAGCAACTCACTGTACCTCGCCTTGAACTTCAAGCAGCCGTATTAGCTAGTAGATTGTACAAGACAATCAAGGACGAGCTCACCATCAGCTTCAGCGACGTAGTCTTCATGACGGATAGCATGATAGTTCTGGCATGGATAAAGAGTAGAGCTAAGCGTTACAAGATATTTGTAGCTACACGAGTTGGTGAGATACAGAGCAACACCGATCCAAGTCAATGGAAGCATATTCCAGGAGAGATGAACATTGCCGATGCTCTATTGAGAGGATTGAAAGCGGATGAACTGAAAGGGGTATGGCAATATTGTCCCAGTTTCTTGCGCCAGCCGAAGTCGAAATGGCCAGTAGGAGTCAATGAGAAACCAGCAGGAGTTGGATGAGAGACTGGTAGGAATTGAGGACGAGAAACGCAAGGAACATTCGGTGCTTGTAGTATCACAATCCAAAGAAGAGCTGATAAACTGTGAAAAGTTCTCCAGTTGGAGGCTTCTTGTTAGAGTAACGTCAAACGTTTTGAAGTTCGTCGAGAAGCTAAAGGCTAGATGCAGAAAGAGAGGGGGAAAGACTGGAGATGAAACTAGCAACACACTCACACCAGAAGAGCTACAGAGAGGAGAGACATATCTGATCAAAGCTGCACAGACAAACTTGAAGGAAAGACTTGAGAAGGGTCAATTCAAAGCACTCAGTCCTTTCATTGATAATGAGGGAATAGTGAGAGTTGGAGGAAGGATAAACAGAGCTAACATAGCATTTGAAGTGAAACACCCTATCCTACTTCCATATGAAGCTTGGATATCAACATTGATAACACGCAACATTCATGAGATAGGCCATGGCGGAGTTGCTGTAACTACTGGTAAAGTTAGAAGGAAATACTGGATTGTGAAGGGACACAAATTAGCGAAGACAATTAAGTACAGATGTGCGGTGTGCAGAGCCTTCGAGCACAAAACTGAAACACAAGAAATGTCAGAATTGCCTGAAGAAAGGTTAGCACCTAAGACACCGCCATTTCATTTCTGTGCTTGTGACTACTTTGGACCGTTAACTGTGAAGATGGGGCGTAATAAAGTGACGAAACACTACGGTGTTATATTCACTTGTTTGAATACAAGGGCCGTCCACCTTGAACTTGCAGAGGATTGTTCTACCATGGAGTTTCTGAAGATACTACGTCGCTTCTTTGCTATAAGAGGTCAGCCTAGAATGATATTAAGTGACAATGGCACACAATTTGTAGGGGCTGAACGCGAGCTAAGAGCTATGGTCCAAGGAGTATCTGATGAAACGCTGAAAGACTTTTGTGCTGAGCAAGGTACGCAATGGAAGTTCATCACACCAGGGGCCCCACATCAGAACGGATGCGCCGAATCTTTGGTGAAGAGTTGTAAGTATGCACTGAAGAAGGCAATAGGAGAACAAGTACTTACGCCCTTCGAACTTTATACTTACCTTCTTGAAGTTGCCAATCTAGTCAACCCGCGACCTATCGGCAGAATTCCTACCGACCCGGATGATGGTACTTACCTGTGTCCAAACGACATGTTGTTGGGGCGAGCGTCAAGTCATGTAGCCCAGGGCCCTTTTCGAGAGACCAGAAATCCGCGACACAGGGTGGAGCTAGTTCAACGCACTGTCGACTCATTTTGGCAACACTGGACTCGAGATGTCTTACCTTTGTTGACGCCACGACGCAAATGGAATGTGGATCGCCGAAATATATGCGTTGATGATATCGTGATGTTGGCCGATGCAAATGTCATACGTGGTAAATGGACAATCGCTCGTGTCATTGAGGTCTATCCAGGAAAGGACGGAAAGGTTCGCAATATTAAAGTAAAGACAATGAACCATGAATATCGTAGACCAGTCACGAAGATTGCTGTTATCGTTCCAGCCGAAGGTTACGATACTTGAATAAGACAATGAAGACTATTTGGACAAAATTAAATAACAGAGGAATCCATAGTAACATCTTTGTTAAAGACATAGACTTTTTTTCCCTATTGGGTCGTAGTTTAAATGTTAAGAATTGTTAAATTGAATATATTTTTTGAAAAGTTAGTGTACAAGTTTGTCATGAGGAAAGAATTCCCTCATTGGGCGGGGGAGTATGTTTGGTTAAAATATTACTTTCTATGGTTAATTAACAATTTAGGAAGAAAGTACATTTTGAATGTTGAGATTTGTTGCAAAAATCAAGAATTTAACCAAAATCTCAAATTGGCAACACTAGCCATTGTTAATTCTGTTGCCAAATTGGAAATTTATCATATTGGCATCACAAACCCTTGTTATTATTGTTAAATGAGCAGTTAATTAAATGTATCAAATTGGCAATACAAATCTTTCTTTTTTTTTCAGATTGTTGACAAATGTTTTAATCTTAAAATGTTAAATTGGCAACACAAGCTTGGGTCAGTCTCAGATTTACTGTCCTAGAGACAGGAGGTACAGAAAATGTGATCAGGTTACATCACATCAATCCTTTTGTATCCACTGGTATTTTCAGCCAAGTTTATGTGCTCGTCATAGAAGTAAGTGTTATATTTTGTTTTTGAACAAATAATCAAAGTTTTGATGTAGATTTGGTGTATTTTGGAGAACATTATTTTCATGTAGTCCCACATAAGTAAAACTCATGTTACCATGTGCCTGAATGTTATGTTCAGTAGTTGTTTGAAAATAGTGGTGGAGGCAAATATATTTTTAACTAATTGAAAGTAATTTGAAATTAACATTTCTATTTGGTTTATATTAATATGTCAAGCACAAAATTTGGTAAACAATTGTGATTTGGTTAGGTCAGTAGTACTCTATGAATAACTTGACTATTAAATGGTACACACTAGGTGTTTCTTTACACTATTATTTTGGATGGATAAAACAAGAACTGTATACATGTACTTATAGAGAAAATATTTAGTTTACATATTGTATTTAACTAGATTGGTGAATAATTAAACATGTAAACAGTTTGGATGAAGAATTATGAATAGGATTGAGTGACCAAGTAATATTTGGGTTTCCAAATGGATGTTTGCTTTATTGTATTTTGGGTTGTTTCAAAGCTAACTCAGTTTAATATTGCTAAATACATGTATGTGGGAAATCGAGCATTATGAAAAAGGTTTCAATGAAATGTAAACATTGTTTCTCGTTATATTGTGATATTATTTTGATCGCAAATTTAAAACATTGGATGGACAATAAAATGGTTTATAAATGTTTATATTTTCACAAATATGAAAATATGTATAAGCAAAAAAGGTGAATTGAAAGATTTAACCAGTTAATTTTGGAAATTAAATATTGTCCATTCCAATAAAATTTCGACCAAAGTAATCGATCACAAATGTGTTGGAATCGATCATGAAATATTAACTAAATGGTAATACCTTTATTACCGTTTTGTTACAGAAATCGAATAAAATCATTGCCGTATCTCGGTTTTGATGAGCACATCGGTTGTCACTCGTTCTTCGTCAATTCATAGCCATTTGACATTTGAGAACTTTATTATCTCAAAAATGTCGTGCTGCCTCATATGCTATAATAAGATTGGAAAACTGCGTGAGTTCTTGGACAGACCGACCACTGAAAAACTAATCCATGCCTTTGTTTTGTGCCACATTGATTTTTGCATATAGCCTTCTTTCAGGACTACCACACCGACAAATCAGAAAATTGCAGATTATTCAAAATTCAGCTGCGAGATTGGTAACACGAACCCGGAAATATGAAGCTATCACTCCTATTCTACGAAATCTATATTGGCTTCCTGTCCATTCCCGTATCAGATTTAAAGTTTTAGTTTTTGCACATGAATGTTTTTACAAGATTGCCCCTTCCTATTTAACTGACTTATTATCATACTACCGTCCTTCCCGAACTCTGCGATCAAGCTCAAAAGCGTTATTCATTGTTCCTCCCATCTCAACTAAGTCATTATGTGAACGGACTTTTGCACATGCCTCCGCTTACTCTATGGAAAGCACTTCCTGATTCCATGAGGTATCAAAGTAACTTAGATAAGTTTAAAATCTCCCTCAAACAATATTTATTTAACACTTAGATTATTTGCGAGTGAACTTGGTATCCATTTTTTTATTGTATGTACCTCTAAGCCTCTATACTTTCATTCTTACTTAATACTTTCTTACTTCTCAGCGCATAGAGACATGAAATTTTGCTATGTGTAATGCGCTATAAAAGAACCAAGTATTATTATTATTATTATTATTATTATTATTATTATTATATGTATATAATATATATATGTGGTACAAATCATGCAAACATGCCATCCGCCTTATTAAGCGATGGTCCAATACTCTGTCAAATGATTTCTTTTTTCTTTTTTTTAAACCATGTTGGACTGATAATGTTATGTTTACCTTGTGTATTGTATTCTATTTTTCTTGAATAAAGAAATGATATCAACAACAACAAATTGGCTCTGGTTTTCCTAGCGGTCCAGCTGAGTAAATAAAAACATAATCGGAGTTTATTCCCTTATTTTGATACCCTCCCCAGTCCAAAAAGGCTGCACATAATGCTGGCCATAGATTTCGTAAGGACTATAAAAGGACTAGGATGCAAAGACTAAGGAAAATGGGGAAAACCCATGACGCAATGCGGAAGTTATTACGTCCAATAAATGCTGCTGTGTCCAATACACGTCAACTGATAAGGGCCTTGTCTCCAACTACAAGAAAGCTTCAGCAATCTCTCTATTAAGATGATGACTACGTTTTGATAGGTAAATGAATTTCCTTTCTTCTTTCTCGTCCGCTTGGTCATAAGGGTACGCGTAACTGGATATATATACATATTACGCTAAGGATTTTGGACCTTTTTTCTGGTTCGAATAGGCGCCTCCCCTGGCTCTTTCGGTCCCCACGGGCGGGGAATGGTTCTTAGAGGGTTGGGAGGCACTTTTTAAGGGATGAAGTGCCGTCCATATATCATAAATTCATTTCTAAACATTGAATTTCCTGAGGGAGTAATAATTCTGCCAACCCATGAAGCTGGTTTGTAGCTTCATGCCCAACCCATACACTTTACCTGTGAAGGGGAGAAACCTCAATTGGTGTATTGCCAAAGAACAGCGTGACGTGTGCCCTACATAGGCATAGCTCAACATGTTGTAGTGTGCATACACGTTCAATGTCTACTACGGCGCAAACATAGTACACGCATGTATGTATGCCTTCAATGTATACGACGCATCAACACACGTGTTATTCGTTCGCACAGCGCACGTGTATTTTTACATGTACTGCATGTACTATGTTCCACGCAGTTACATCATTATTTTGTAGCTTCATGGTTACGGGTAGGGAGGGCATTTCTCATTGAGGCCGGTACATCAGACATCATCCACGTACAAGAAGACGGATAAAAAGGGTACCTTTTCAGCAATAAGCGCTAACCCGGGTTACGCCTTTAGGATATAAAAAAAGCAAGCAAAAATCAAGAAAAAGGGTATCAAATTCAGAGATGATAAGAAGAAGATCCGCTGAAGGGGGGGGGGGGTATAGTTTGGTAATGTGTTCCAAATGATGATAATGTAATTCTCAAATAGGTATAGGATGTCAAATACCAAGCAAGATATAAATCGCCATTAAAATGGTATAAAAATCAGAGATAGACGGGTTTCCCTGTTTAGGGTATCAAAATCTGCCCCTACTGCAACCTGCTTTTTAATTCAACAAGTGATTTAAGCGGATGACGTTCAGGTCTTAATGAACATCCCCCTGGAGCGGTCGTCGCGATCGATTCGGATCGATTCAGGTGCCTGTAAACTTTTCTGCCTTTTATTTGTGAAAATTCGGCTCCTTTGGATGTTTGTGCTTCTTTCTGTGCTTCAATTGTTTTTGTTTTTTATTGTGGGGATTCATGTTCCATGAGACAAAGTGAAGGGGAGGAACACGTAACTGGTACAATGTAAAAAAGGGGGATTTCGGCCACTAATTCATATTTAATATATTTCTACTTTTTACTCATAAATCATTCCTATTATCAACAATTAATTGACATGAATGGGGAGAATGGCCCTCATACCGTTGGAAACATGTTATTCTATATGGCCGAAAATATAGTATTCATTCCCTTATAGGACAGAGTAAACAGATCTGTAGACATCATTCGGGGGAGGGGAGGTGTAGGAGATCACGTCACTTAGGAATATCAGTTGCCACGGTGTATCCTAATTTACTAGGGACGTACCGCTAATTATGCATGTTATGTTTTCAAGGCCTTAATTTCTCTGAGTATTAAACCACAGATACAAGGCAAGATTAAATCGCTCCCTCTAGCTCTATGCATGGATATACCGATAATACTCGAACATAATATTATATCAATATCATTCAGTCTTCATCAAAATGAACATGGATTTTCTTTAATAGAACTCATGCAAGATTTGGATAAATAACATATACTTAAATGTTGTAAATACTTCTCGGTAAAAAAATAACAATTTTACCCGACTTATTTTGATTCACTTGATTATTTTGACAAATAAACGGTACGGTGATTAATCATTTATAAACACAGCTAGCACCAGTGGATGTCCACGGGCTGCTTCTGCTATTTTATATATATATATATATATATATATATACGAAAGTTGAAATACTGAGTACTTCCAAAGAGTGCTCTATGCCTTACAGCAGAGCATATTAATCAATGGTGTACCTGCTCAATCCGACCTTAGGTTTCGTGCCTCTCTCAAGACACTCCTCAGGGATAATGAGCTTGGCTTTGGTGTTTGGTATCTGCGATGCTTCCTGGATCGATTTCACGGTCTGGTGGTTTTCTTTTGGGACATTGTGTGTGCCTACATCCTGTTAGGATTTCAGCTCTTTTGTTTAGTGATTGCATCGCCTAATCCCTAATGAAAGGAAAAAATCAGCACATATAGTGAAGGGTTATAAAGGGACGATGGATTAGCCGTTCTGAAAAAGACCACGGGCAGTAGGGCAGATAGGGCCAGAAAAGACTTGATCAGTATCTTCAAAAACATGGGATTAAAAATCACAGTCCAAACAAACCTTAAAGTGGTCGATTATTTGGACGTCACGCTTGATCTAGACAATGGATCGCATCGACCATTTAGAAAGCCGAATGATACCCCACTCTACATAAACCGGGAATCGAATCACCCCGCTCCAATAATCAAGCAAATCCCCATAGCTGTGGAAAAGCGCATTTCATCGTTATCATCGACGAAGGGCATTTTCCAAAATGCGGCCCCCATGTACGAAGATGCTTTAAAAGCAAGCGGATACGATAAGAAAATGCAGTACATCGAAGAAACCAAGAACCATGAAAATAACAACAAAAAAGAAAGAATCGAGGAAGGAAAGTGACTTGGTTTAGCCCTAGATATAGCATTAATGTTAAAACCAACATAGCGGGCAAATTCTTAAAACTGGTGGAAAGGCATTTCCACAAGGGGCACAAACTCAATAAGATTTTCAATAAGAATACTTTGAAAGTGGGCTACAGTTGTATGAGGAATATCGATTCGATAATAAAAGGACATAACAAAAGAGTAATAGAGAAATCAAAAGCGACAGTCACAAATGAGAGAAAATGAAATTGCAAAAAAACCGCATGTCCACTCAATGGAAAATGTTTGGAGAAAGCTATTGTGTACAAAGCGACAGTGCGCCATGGGAATACGGAAAAGGCATACTTTGGTCTAGCGGGAGGGCCCTTCAAGGAGCGCTATAGGAATCATATTAAATCATTCACCCACGAGAAATACAGTAAGGAAACCCAGCTATCTAAATATGTATGGGAATTGAAAAAATCAAACACGGGTTACAGCTTATCATGGGAAATTGCTAAAAAGTCAAACCTGCTTAGGAGAAAGAGTGGCCAATGCAATTTGTGCATGGATGAAAAGCTTCTGATCATAGAAGAATCACTAAACAAAAGAGCTGAAATCCTAACAGGATGTAGGCACACACAATGTCCCAAAAGAAAACCACCAGACCGTGAAATCGATCCAGGAAGCATCGCAGATACCGAACACCAAAGCCAAGCTCATTATCCCTGAGGAGTGTCTTGAGAGAGGCACGAAACCTAAGGTCGGATTGAGCAGGTACACCATTGATATATATATATATATATATATATATCACCAAAGCATGGTTAATATCGAGACAGGTAGATTGTAAGATCTAAGCTCAACTGCATGAAGAGCTGGGCCCTGTCTTATTAAAATCTGCGATTGATCCGAAATGATCCCATATCCTCAAATCAATAGCGAAGTTTTAACTTTGGTACATATAATTTATTATTACAATAATAATATGCCTATTTCTATAGCGCCTTTTATGGCAGTTACCCAAGCCTAGTCTCAACTAACTACATTTGTATGATATCCAGCTTCATAAAATATGCCATATTTTATGATTTCATTTCATGTCCCATTAATAATGAAAGTGCGGATCTTTACTTTGTAACAAAAAAAACCTTATATATAATTCAGAACTCACAACTAGCTTAGAAAGTGTGTGGGGGCGCGCGCGTGTGAGGGTGCACTTGTGTTCACCGGCAACCGTGGGACACTAATATGAAAACACACCTTCGAACCGAGGACACACACGAGACCGAGGACCGTCCTCGTTCTGATTTACAGTTTGTTGGCTTTATTTTTAGCTTCTAACTACGCTGTTGACCTTACGCACTCTATCCAACAGACGGGCACGCCCGGAAATTGAACGGGATTTACTTTTAGTCGTCCAGGATTATTCTCTTCAAAAACAATTGAAAAATAACTGTGAATAGTTAATTATGAATAAGTCCACGGTTGGGTAATGTTGACACACAGTCCTCGTTTTCCGGTGGAAACACGTATGTGTGTGTGTGTGTGTGTGAGTTAAAAACAACAAAAAGTGTTAGAGAGAGAGAGAGAGAGTCCGGAAGGGGTTATTGGAGGAGAAGATGGGTTATTAAAATCGATGAACTTCGTTAGGGATATGAGATTCAACAAATCAATAAGCTCAATAAAGAGAATGAGTATGTAATAAAAACTATTAAAAAAAATACGTATATTAAGTTTTCATTTCCCTTCAAGAGTTTGAATTGATATTTGGCTTGTTTTGTATGTTGTTTATTTCTTCTTCAGCAATATTGACCGTACACAGATAGTCACACACACCAAAAAGGATAGACAAAATAAATGTAAGGGAATCTGCACTGGTATTCCAGTGGTAAGTTTTTAACACTGCGTCGGGAAGTAGCGTAGTAAATGCATGATATACATTGGGTGATTTCACGCTCGGTGTTGGTGTTTGGGGTTAGTGTTTATTTTGCCGCGATAATTATGATGATCTAACACCGACTTTGAAATGAGGAAATAATCCGTCGGTGTTAGGTGTTAACCTCTGATTTTCTGACGTAGTTCGGGTTGCCGGTGTTAAATTTTTTCAAAACTTGTCTGCTGAACCGAGCTCGGCAGTCGGTGTTTAATTTCATGTACAAAAAAATCCGTTCACTAGCACTATACACCCAGGGGTTTAGAAATTTTCATTTCACGTTTGGTGTTGCTACTTGAATGCTAGATACGGGAAATTTTGGTGATTAGTCGTGAGAAATAAAGTCAGTATGCATCATTCGAAGTGTAATTTTGCAGGTGTTATGAGGTAGTATCTTCATATAGGTCTGAAATTAAATCTAGGCCAACATTTAGTCTAACGTTCCGATCTAGAGCACACGGAAACGAACTACATGTCTCTTTGCTTTTTAAAGGGACGGAAGTAGTGCATAAAAATCCTACCTATTTTTTTTTTTACAGATAGATTTGATAAATATGATGTTAGATATTCCGTAGTAAAAGACCCAGAGAATCCACATTATTAACTAGAATGAGCTCTACATCAACAATCACAATACAAAAGTAATGAAACTTCACGGCTATTCTGAGCCAATGCCCGAAAACTTGGTCGTTTGCCATGTACATGCACGCTGCGCTATCCGATCCGGCATCTAGCTGCATTAGCTACTGCAGCATTTTCTGCTGCAAGTGAGAACTCGAGAGAAATTTAATCTAAACTTACTGTTAATGTCAAAACTATCCATTTCTGTGAAGTTTCTTACCGGTCTATAGATCAAATAAGGATTGCTTTTAGAATTACCGGACTACTCGTGCAATGTTACGAAATTTTCATGTGATGTGTTGTTAATAAACTCAAACTCAAACTCAAACTCAACTCAATAATTCAGAAGTAAAAAAACATTATTTTTTTCTTCATTGTTGAGAATGGTGCTGACACCATTACCAGTGTTAAGCTATCGATGCGCTTTGTCAGGATTTTGTCAGGATATCGGTATCGGCTCTTTAATCTGAACAGCGGTGCTGGAGCTCGATTTTAGGAGATTTTTTGCTCTAAACACCAACACCAAACACCAACACTGAGCGTGAAATCACCCACTGAGCATTATGTAAACATTAGTGTACACAATTTGCACATAAATGAATACCAGAGGAGTATCGAATGCATTGTCGCTTGAATGAGTAGCTATTAGCCGAGTATTAGGCCTACGGAGTGTAATATGCTCTAGAAAGGAACATTTTTAGCTAGAAATAAAATTACAGATCTATTTCTAGGATTTAGAGAGTATTTGGGGGCATGAATTATCTAAAAAGGTTCACAAAATGGATATTAATGCCTTATATTATTTTATACATGTCTTCCATTTTTTACATTTACCTACGTGTTCTTAGAATCCTATTCGAGACCTGCTATGGCTTCCAAGGTGAAAGGTCTGGAATGTCCTATATGTCTAGATGTCTTCAAGGACCCTACCATCCTTAGCTGTGGACATACCTTCTGCAAAGGCTGCTTAGAAGCATGTGATGAGCAAGAAAAATACTAAATTAGGAGAAACTGGAGTGTCTGGACTGACCCCAAACATTTCAGTTAAAGGGCTAGAAGACATTTTAGATGTAGATGTAGATAAACGATCTCAAAATTTCTGTTCATTGCACAGTCAGCTTTACAAAGACATTTTCTGTGAAGATTGTGGGGAATTCATCTGCCTTACTTGTTACATTGATCATCATAAACATCACAAAATTAGAAAGAAGGAAGAATTAGAAGGCTATTTGAGAAACAAGACGGAAACACTCATTCAGAATAGTAAGGCCAGAAAAACTGAAATTGAAAAGTCTGTAAACAATGTTCAACAACAAAAAATAGACATGCACAGTCACTTCAATAATGTAGAGAAAGCAATTAGAGCAGAGTTTGCTAAAAAGGTGGCAGTCCTTCAGAAAAATGAGGAAACTCTTCTAAAGAAGTTAGATAGTATTCGAAAGGATACAGAGAATCAGGTGGAAGGTTGCATAGCAAACCATAGAAAGGTAATTGATTCCATAAACAGGTCCGCAGTACTACTGAGAGGTTATACAGGTAAGAACTTAGATGTTCATACAATTAAAGCACAAGATTCACAATATAATGATCTCGAAGAATCATTGACGAAAATCATAGACGAAGGGTCCATGGTTAGCCTCAAACAAACAGCAGCGAGTACACGGTTTTGTCCCTCGGATAAGAAGCTTCTTGTCCTAGGTCATATAGAGGTGGGAATGAAGGGAAAGAGTAACATTCAACATGTGAAGACTGCTGCTAGTGCGAATAAGAAACCAAATCAGGTGCAAACAAGTAGAAATGTAGCCGTTATTCCATCACTTTTAAAGAGTAAGTCGTTAAACATAGTAAAAATGGTGATGGTTAATGTATCAGATCTAGTTATTGGAATGGCAGCTCTATCCCAGGATTCCGTAGTAATAGGATACGGATATAACGAACATGGTACTGAATGTTTCTCTGTGTCAGGTGAGAAGAAACAACATCTAAATAGTGAAGTAGGTGAGGTGTGGGACATTGCATTCCTTACTGATGGTAGATCAGTAGTATCACAAGATTGCCATACACTCAGTGTGTACAACACTCAAGATACCCACGGCAGAGCTATGCAATACACATGCAAGAAAGGGGAAATTCCTACTAGGTTGTGTAGTGACCATCATGATAATATCTTTGCTGTTAATGGTAATCCAGAGGTCTACATCTTCCATGGGAGAAAAACCTGCCCACAGAGAGTAGTCCCTACTGGTGATATCAAACCAAGACAGATCTGTGTAACCAAGACAGGTGTAATGATCACCAGTACCTGTGACATCACACCTAGCACAGTGACCGTGTTTGACAGAGAAGGTCATGTAGGTAGCTCCATCACAGCGAGTGATGCTGATGAATACCTGTATGCTGCAGTAGACAGCCAAGATAAAGTGTTAGTAGCTAGGGTGAGGCAGGGTTATCATGTCTTTAGATTGACCAGGTACACACTTCAGGGTACGACACTCATCGAGCACATGTCATGTAAAGAACTCACACTTCCATTTGCCATTAGTATGCTTAGTTCTTACTGCTACATGACAAGTCTAGCACCCAAGTTGCTTGTATTTGATAATTGTAACAATCTGTATTTCATAGAGCTTAGTGCGTAGCTCCAATACCTTAATTACCGAAAACTTATTCCATTGATTTCAATCATAGAAAGCTATTCGCTTAATATCTATGTATACCACTTTACACAAATTTCATATCATGGAATACGTTACCTGGTTACATTATATGCATACATATTCTGTAGGATTAAATTATATGGCCTATCTTATTGAAACAAGTGAAGACAACTATTAAAATATCTAGGCTTCATTCACAATATGTTTACTGATGATTAGAATTATGTAGTACGGTATGTCATATTCTTCAAGGCTTACTTATTTCGCAAATAGTGTTCACTTTTATATAAATTACCCCCACACCTCACATTCTTTTTTTTTATTTTATGTCAGGTCATGCTATCGAACCTGTTGAATAATTTAACTATAACAAAATTTGTTTAACACCCTTTACGTGAGAAGTCAGTCAGGGTTCACGAATAGTGTATTGCAAATTAAGTGAGAAATAACCTGCAGAAAACAAATTATATGGTTATAAAATCGAATTTTGATGGATACAATATGTATACATCGTAAGTGCTCGCAGAAAATATCAGGGACAGAATCAAGGTGGTATTCATTGCATCAGTTAATTAAGATATTTCGTTTCCATATTTTATGCCCAACTAGTGTTATAATGCTAGTAAATAACCTTAAATTTCTTCTTGTAGCAGTGATAACAGAAACTTGATTAAATTCGCTTGTCCGACCTGGAATTGAACTGGTTTGAAACACACTTTAGAAATAGATCCCAAAAGGTAATTATAGATGATGTGTTGTCAGAACCTTCAACCAACCGAAGGTGAACCTCAAGGTTCAGTCATGGGCTCACTCTGCTTCATAAAGTACACAGCACCATTAGAGCATTTGATCGAAAAGTATGGTATTGATAGAATTGTATATTAGTAGACCAGCCAAACATCCAAAAAGGCTCTAGAAAAAGATTCGACGGCATTTTGGGGTAATGCTCGGCATCCATGTTTAAAGTCTTGCAAAAATACTGACGAATAACGTACGGGCGGATGCCACGCGCATTTTTGCCTAAAAATGCCATTTTGGGCTCAAAATTTGAAAGAATGTCAAAAATCACGATTTTAATTTTTTTGACCTAATATGTAATATCCGATTAAGACTTTTCAAGTGATATCAGATTTATTTTGAGTTTCAACTTATAAACCCTATTAATATACAATTGAAAGTTGGATATTACACACACATGTATGGCATAATGAAACATAAAACTGTGATTTACTCAAAGTAATAGGTTGTTAAAACTACCAATATGTCAAAGTTTTTTACCCAAAGCAATTTGTCATTTTAAACACTTTTTCTTGATTAAACATATCATGTATATTGTCATGTCACACACAGAAAAGAAATTATCCGATAAGGTGATAGATAACTCATTTTATGTTATCCCAAATGGAACGATGTACATGTATTTTTACTGGATGCGCATTTCACTGAAAAACTCTATTTGAAGGTACATCTAGAGTGTACATGTACAAAGGCAGTTATCCCATGTATTATCAGTGTAGTCTATGGGCCAAAAACTGAAGTGTCCCCACCTCCTTAGAAATAATCTTAAATGAGTTTTTTTTCTGTTAGATGGGACCATTTACTCTCAAAATGTGCTTCTTTGCCCTAAATTAAAACGTGGGCGTGACCACAAGGGCTATTACCATGGCAACGGATCAAAAACAATAGGATTTAAGAAATTGTCATGTATTCATGATTAAGAAAGCACAAAAACACATTGTAACATTCTAAAGTAATGTATCAAGAGTTTCTCACTTGATTAAAACCCAAATAAGAGTTATACAAGGTGTCCGTCGTGTTTGAAAATGGCTGTTTCCATGGAAACAGTAAGAACAAGAATGATATTTGAGCAAAATCCCTTGATGCTACCTTAAAAAGAGGTAAGTATTGATATTGACCATTATTATTTTCTCTTTTACAGGACACTCACTTATACATTTTTTAGTAAATGGGTGATAGATGTGACTACGACATGTGTAGGCCGTTACCATGGTAACAAATATATTATTGTGTTGTATTTCTAACAAAATACTATGGTTGTTTTCAACATGAAATAATGGTAAACATCTAATAACTTTTGCCGTCTGTTTGATTATATTAAACATTTTAGTTAATTGGAGTAGAGCTATATTTGATTTATAAAAACTGTTGCCATGGAAACAGAATGTTAATGAAGATGAAATCTTTCAGAGAAAGAAATGTAACCTACCAATACAAAATAAAATGTTAAACTGAATTTCAACAATATCAAATGAATCTTATTATTTTTCACCGTAGCTATCAGAATCAGCTTGTTTGTCTTAAAGACCTGGTCCGAAGCGATAAATCAAATAGGTGAATTATATATCAATCTGAAGCTTAGGGGACACAGAAGAGGAAAATCACCACTATTTATCCAGAAATTGCCATGCGGATGCGAAATAGTGGTTTGAAATCCGGAATTCCGGTGGAATTCAAGTGCTTCAAAACCCTGAAGTTACATCGCGAATAAGAGCCTTCGAGCGGATGACGTCATGTTATGTAGCGATCGCGAGCCTGTGATCTTTCTGCACACAATAGGCGATGTCAATACGGAATGCTACGTAACTCGATGAGACTTTGTGTCTTAATTTACTAATTAAAATGATTATTTTAATTAAAACTGAATAGAATAGATATGAATGGGGATTAATCGTCGTTCCATTTAATTTTGGGGCTGTTATGAGTCGATTATGCTCTTCACGTTTGTAGGCATGTCTCGCACAATAATGAGTGCATTGCTTGTGTTAGGTTTTAACTTTGTCATGTTTGTTAAACTTTAGATTTGGTTTAGTCTAGATTTAGCAAAATTATAGCCATCAAAATGCGAAAGGAATCATTCTTACCATATATTTAGACGAGATTCTTCGATTCTTTGTAAAATATTTATTGCAGGAATCTTGAAATTGCATTTTCGGATGCATGGACTGCATACGTGGCTGGCCTGCATCAGGGCTATCATAGCATGTCTATGCCGCCCGCGCTGCGGGTAACCTACCTACCGGGAGCTGCCGCGAACGCTAGGTTAGTAGGTATACTATAGCTATGGCCGCAGTTGTCGAAGTTGACAGTCGACGATGTCCTCGCGTTAAACTTACAACCAAGCTCAAAATATTTGTTCATTTTGAAGAAATTAATACTTTATATATAAATCACAAATGGCCAAATTCGCTAAGCCCAGTCGCCATTTATATCCGCCAGATCAAGTTTAGTAAAGTTTCTTGCTTTATTTTGTGATAGTAGGCCTAGTAGTACTGAACGTCGATCAAATTTAGTCTTGCTCTAGGTGAACATGGTGAGAGAGTTTGCTGATTCTAAAAATTCTGCTATAGTTTCAGATCATTATTGAAATCATCAATAAGAAATCACAAAACTTACCAATCTTCTACATTTCCATGCATTCTGTTGTCACGGTTTTGCAAATCTCTATCTCAGTCCTACATTTTCTCCCGGTCCTCCTCTTGCGTTGGCAGTGGCTCATACTCCCACGCTAATACCCCTAACCTTGCCCCTTCACATGCGGCAGCATCCCCGTCTTTATCACCGGCCAGATCACTATTGTCCTCGTCACTGTCACTACTGCCGCTGCCAGAACTCGATTCACTTTCATAGTTTCCCTCATCTTCTCCTCACCATCCTCTACCTCCTCGTATTCACAGTCCATCAGCAAATCATCCTTATCTTCTTCGATCACAACTGACGCCATGACAACTCAAAATTTTTGTAAAAAAACTTTATTATTCAGCGTTCAATGGACTTCTCCCCGCTCAACTTGTGTTGTTTATGTACAAATACTAAGTTCAAGTTCTAGCGGGTCTTCATAACATGACGTCATAGGTTTGCGATTTATTTCGGACCGGCTCACCCGTAAATGGCGGGGAGGCTGAAAATTATTTTTTGTTTTGCTTATTGTGCAATTACGAAATGTCTCATTGGTCTTAATCATATATTTTTGTATTCTACGTCCAATAAGCTTTCCATTGATGTATAGTTGTTCAGTCACCGGACCAGGTCTTTAAAGGTCCAGTCTACCCAAATAATGAGTTTAGTTGAATCAGTAGAGTTAAATTAAATAAACGAAACAGTAAAAAATATCAATATCGGATAAAAATAAGAGATTTACGGCATTTTGAAGTTTTGCATTGTTTCGTAAAACAGTGGTATGCTTAACATGGGCTGTATGCAAATTAGTGATCCGGTGATGTCATGAGCTCACATTTCGTTTTGTATTTTATTATATGATATTTCATTTTTTCATCGATGTTTATAAAGATTCTCTTCATTGTATCACAATAAGTTATAATAATGATGATCGTACACATTCTACGAGGAGTCAAACTTTGTTTTACATTCTTCGAGAAGAAAACTGAAATATTTGAAATTTCATATAATAAAATACAAAAGGAAAAGTGACCTTATGGCATTATCGGCTCAATAATTTGCATAAAGCCAATGTTATGCATATCATTGTTTCATGAAACAATGCAAAACATTAACATTAATATTTTAACCTTTTTTTTTGTTTAATTTAATTTTATTGAATTAACTGAATTTTGGGGTTGAACTTGTCCTTTAAAGTCGGCTGCGGATGTGTTCCTCATGGACGTTGTCATGGTTAATAATGAGTTACATATCACGAAAGTATTGGAATTTGAAAATTACCACACATTCCTAATTGAACAACATGCAAGCAAATGTCCATTCTTAATATATATATTCTGAGCTTTCAATTCAAATCTTTCTAGATATTAGAAAAAAGTGTTTTGACTAAACAGTGTCAAAATTGTTGCTCGCTCACAAACTTTAAAAGCTGTAAAGCTGATTTTGAGCTATATAGCACCCACCCCATCAAAATTACTTCTGCATGGCTTTCATCATTTGGTCGACCATTCGGAAGTCGGTCTTGCCAAGGTATATTGATAATGTACCAAAATCATGGGCCAGGATGGGCCAGTCACAGAGCAGTTCCCTATAACCGAATTGCACTCCCAAATCTGCCCCTGGCAGTGTCCAACTATTTTATTGTAGTGCAAGTGGTTAAGTCTGATCGGGCCTTTACTGTCAGAGACACAGAACTTATGGATGATAAAACCCCTCTCTTTTAACATGTTATGGTTGATGCTAATGTGAAGCTTATTATCAGACCAACAAAGTACACTCATGCATCAAGTTAAAAGAATAAATGAATAAATAATCAATTAAAGTCTACAAATGAAATGAATATAATCATTATGCAGAATTATTCAAGGATTAATCATCAGTTTTTAACATTATACTTGTAATTATTTAAATAATGCTGAATCATATTTACCCCAAAATTATAAGTTACAATTTGCTATATTGCATACTAAATCAATGGTTGAAAAATTCTTTGATATCTCGGTTTTTCTTTTAATTTGTCGTGAAAAAGCCAAACTTTATTTCATTTTTATTATATAAGTTTTCGTTAACTATATCTGGAAAATGATATATGTTATATGAACATTATAACATTAATACATATCATTATGGTTGATTATAAATTCACTGTGCGGTCCACATAGGATTTTCCTTTAAAAAAATATAAAGTCATGTGAATGCAATGGGTCAATCTCCAGGAGGTGGAACATCATATCAGAAAGTGAGAGAAATAAACAACAATATTCATTGATGATGTGTCACGTATCCATATAGAGATAATGGAATTATACTCTTGGGAAGAGCAGACTTAAAGGTAATGTACTACATTTTCATCCTAAAATCTGACTTTCCAAGATTGTTGTGTTATGCTGAAGATTACTAAATGTGAGAAGTTATCACCAATCAATTAAGCAAAAAGATTGGTAATTATATGCGTATTTTTAATTATTCTAATAATAATTCTTTTATTCGCGGCCTCGAATTGAATCAGCGAAATTCAAAATTATTTTCGGCCGTTACTAACGGCCGAAAATAATTTTGAATTTCGCTGATTCAATTCGAGGCCGCGAATAAAAGAATTATTATTAGAATAATTAAAAATACGCATATAATTACCAATCTTTTTGCTTAATTGATTGGTGATAACTTCTCACATTTAGTAATCTTCAGCATAACACAACAATCTTGGAAAGTCAGATTTTAGGATGAAAATGTAGTACATTACCTTTAAGTATTAAGAGGGTTATGTATGATATTGTGTATTGTATTATGTAAACACAGTAAAACAACCGGGACTCTAGTGGAGTAATGTACATTTATTCTAATATGCAAGTCAATGAATGTGCAAATCTGTGCAAAAAGAAATTACCACACAGTCAGCACATTTAATCTTTGATGGGATATGATTTTATATTTTCATAATGAAAGACAGAGATGATTTTTATCTTGTAATAGATAGTATATAATATTATTACAAAATAAATCCTTAGTTGTATACATGGAATCTAATTTAAGGTCATTTATTATAACTTTCCTTGGGATCAGGGGTGTGGATCTGTGTTCATGATTGGGGGATGACCGGCGAGAGGAAGGTGCGGGTGCGGGGTATCCCCCTCCCACACCAGGGACTTTTTCAAATATCTGTCTATAAAACTTGCATTTAGAGCATCCCGACATGGTTTTCTGTATGATTAAATGTTGTTAAATAATGAATTTGGATAATTAGTAGTTTTAAGTTGATGTATCGTAATTCTCACATCCAAAAATATTGGGGGATTATACGGGCCATCCCCCACCTCAAATTTCAGGGGGAATATATAACCCCAGCCCCCCCCCCCCCCCCCCCCCCCCCCACCCGCCCGGGATCGACACCCGTTTTTGGGAATCTCGATACCGCTTAGCTATCTCTTCCCTTTACATGAAAAATCCCTGCTAATTGTTCCATGTTCTAACCAATATTGTACATCTGACAGTCGGAGACATGCAAAAGTGGTACGTTCTGGGCGTGAACAGTTTCTCATCTTAAAAATATCCCCAAAGTACCCCTTTTTCTTTATAATGTGTGCTTATTCAGTAGAATTGTTGGGAGTTCTGTTACATTACATCACAGCACAGCAGAATAACTAATATAGTAGCTATATATATTTATCTAATTATTAACAAAATGTTCTCTTTTCACCTCTAAAAATGTCCCTTTTGTAAATATACGTTCCTTTTTCATAAAACCCCTATTCAAATCTGATACGTGCCCCTTTTCCTTCGATAAGTGTTTTTTTTTCCCTTTGCAACAACATTTTTTTTTGTGCATTCTCATAAGCTGATAAGTACCCCTTCATCTGTTATCCCCCTATTCTGAGAGTTACCTGTTTTACTTAGACAAATACCCCTATTCATTTTTTTTCAATAAAGTGATCCTTTCCTTCTAATAGGTGCTCTTTTTCATCTCGGTTGAGTGCCATATTTATCCTCAATATTATTGCCCCTTTCATTCTGATACATGGCGTTTTCCTTCCATTAAGTGCCCTTTTGACCCCTAAAAAGAGTCATTTATTTTATAAAATATCTTGTGCCCGCCCCGCTTCGGAGAAAGAAGATCCCGTTTATGCTACCAATTATTATTTTAAAAAAAGTTTAAATAAAATTTGCATTCCCTTAAATACGATTTGCCCCCCCCCCCCCCACTTTGTAGAAAGAGGATCCCGTTTATGCTATACATTATTATCAAAAGACAAGTGTCAACAAAGTTTGATCGGTCGCTACGCTCGCTCGCCTAATCAAAATTAACATTCCCTTAAATACGATTGTGCCCGCCCCGCCCCTTGCGAAGAAAATTCCGTTTATGCTGCCAATTTATTTCAATGAGAGATATTACTATTTTTTCCGCTCGCTCTCTACACTCGCTCGCCCAGTCAAAACCTAACATTCCCTTAAATATGATAATTATTAAAATCGAACATTAGAAAAGGGGCTCGCTCGCGAATATGAAATTAACACTCATTTGATGTGGAACAAGTGATTGTAGGTCGTGCTTTAATTAGATATTGGCAAGGAAAAAAAAAATTATTCGAATTAGCCGGGGTAATAATGTGATACTTTGTATTAAGCGCAGTAGAGTATATTCATATAGTGGCTTCGCTATATAAATGGAACATATTATTATTATTATCAAATAGAGGTGTCGTGGGGTCTAGTAGATACGTCACCAGATTGTGGATCTCATGGTTCGCTGTTCGAATCCCGCCATGGCACGAATGTCCTTTGGCAAGACATTCATCTACATTCGCCACTCTCCACCCAGGTGTAGTAAATGGGTACATGGTAGGAATTTATTCCTTGACTGCTTTCAGCGCCTTATAGGGCACCTGGGCTAAAGCCAGCTTAATAACACTACTTCGGCGCTTAGAAACATATGTATTCAGCGCAATATAAATGTTATGTATTATTATTTATCATTAAATGAAAATACACTCACGGTTGATATAGGTTGAGAACAAATTATTCAGTTAATTGCTTCTGCACATGCCCCTCCCCCCCCCCCCAAAAAAAAAAATAATAATGTTGTCGTTCACAAACAAAGGTTTATCGGTTATCGGTGGCACACAGACTCAGGTTCGTCGGTAAATTAGTGATCTCGACACCCCCCCCCCCCCCCACCTCCAACTCAGAAAGGCCTAGGGACGCCCACGAGTCTATCCAGTCTTTCATGATGACATTGTACTTTGAACTCCACTAGGATGACCTTTTTCCTTTTCATAAGAATCTGATGTCACCGGCGGATCCAGGATTTTCCAAAGTGGGGGGAGTCTCGATGTGAAAGAGATACGCGAAAAAACGAAAGAAAAAAAGGAAAGGTCAAAATAGGGGCTGAAGTCCTAGTTGTCAATCAGGGATAATTTAAAAAAGCTCCGCCAAAAGCCCCCCCCCCCCCCCCGATCCACCACTGGGTATCACAGCCCGCTATGCTCGATTGGAAATTAAAGGAATATACAGACCCTCACACTCAACTGCACTCTGTAATGTAAAGAAAGAAACAAATAGGATAATTTGAATCTTTCCGAGATGGCTTCAAAATGTGGGGTATATAATGTCTAAAACTTATGTATTCACTTTAACGTTTTATGCCTTTCCCTTTTCCCTAAAAAGTGCCTTTTCTGTTATTGCCCCCTTGTGCATGCCCCCTTTCCCACAGAAGTTCTTTTTCTGCTAGTGTCTACTTTACCTCCCCCCCCCCCCCCCCTCCCCAATCACGAGACGCTTTGCCGCCCTGGTCTGTTACCAATATTAATTAGTTGCCAACTCGTGATTTTAAGTCGCTACACTCTACATCTCTACCGTATTTAGTCGCCAGCTAACCTTAATGAATATCATCGATATACATGTATGTATATGATCTTTGTGTGACTTTCAATAATAAATTTCCAAAGATGACTTTTTACAGTTCTTATTTTAGATGACAATCGACAAAGTTACGGGTCATGTTTTTTTTTTGTAATCCTGTAGTCTCATTAGTACATGGATGTTATCCACATTTCACATTCGGCTTAACATTACATAATATACTCAATTTGTTAGTTTTGAAATATTCATAGCCGTTTATTATTGTTTTTACTTATTATTTTATTACTTATATTTTTATTATGTAACTATATTTTTTTTTGTTATAAATTGTTACCAATTTATGCCATACCTTATTGTTTATTCCTGTTGCATCAGGAACATGATGCAAAACAGTTTTATACTGATCATGCTTTTATCCTGTATGAATAAGTTCAAATAAATCGATACATAAATACAGTGCTTATCAAAAATAGTATACAACTCTGATAGCTTCTAGTTAAAATGTTGTAATCGATGTGACTTTAAAATTTACTTCATGGTGAAGAATAGCTTATTGTCTGTCTAGTAGTACCTCATTCATGACATTTCTACCATGGATGACTGAGCACCAGGGTTTTTAAAAAGAGCCAAACAATCAAAATCTCCTTGCAGACGCTGATGCAACGAATGTTGCTACTTTAGTCTAAAATATTTTGTAAAAAGTTAAATTCTCCTTTGTGCTTCAATGCTTCATTGTTTAAAGTGATGTAAGCTTCTTGTTCCAAGTGTGGGCTGACGCTGATGCAACGAATGTTGCTACTTTAGTCTAAAATATGTTGTAAAAAGTTAAATTCTCCTTTGTGCTTCAATGCTTCATTGTTTAAAGTGATGTAAGCTTCCATATGACCTTGTTGTCATGGATGACTGAGCACCAGGTTTTTTTTAAAAAGAGTCAAACAATCACAATCTTCTTGTTCCAAGTGTGGGCTGACGCTGATGCAACGAATGTTGCTATTTTAGTCTAAAATATTTTGTAAAAAGTTAAATTCTCCTTTGTGCTTCAATGCTTCATTGTTTAAAGTGACGTAAGCTTCCATATGACCTTGTTGTCATTGATGACTGAGCACCAGGGTTTTTTAAAAAGAGTCAAATAATCACAATCTTCTTGTTCCAAGTGTGGACTGACACTAATGCAACGAATGTTGCTATTTTAGTCTAAAATATTTTGTAAAAAGTTAAATTCTCCTTTGTGCTTCAATGCTTCATTGTTTAAAGTGATGTAAGCTTCCATATGACCTTGTTGTCATTGATGACTGAGCACCAGTGTTTTTTAAAAAGAGTCAAACAATCACAATCTTCTTGTTCCAAGTGTGGGCTGACGCTGATGCAACGAATGTTGCTATTTTAGTCTAAAATATTTTGTAAAAAGTTAAATTCTCCTTTGTGCTTCAATGCTTCATTGTTTAAAGTAATCTAAGCTTCCATACGACCTTGTTTCAATCCAGATGACAATATTTAATTTATTTCAATAGCCTTCTATCTTCCTGTCCCGTGATAACTAAAAACTGTCTGCTCATTCGTCAATAGCACCATTCCACCTGCATACGGTGCACACGGTTATGGCAAGCCTAATGCCCAATAAGTCCGATAAACTCAGTTTTTCGCCGATAAACTGAGTTTTTCGAGCGATAAACTGAGTTTTTCGAGCGAAAAACTAAGTTTTTCGAGGGAAACTCTGCATATCAACTGATAAACTTAGTTTTTCACGATTAACTAAGTTTTTCACTCGAAAAACTTAGTTTATCACCGATAAACAGGGTTTTTCTCGATAAACAGAGGTTTTCATTTGATATGCAGAGTTTCTCTCGATAAACTCTGTTTATCACTTGAAAAACTCGGTTTTTCGGTGATAAACTAAGTTTATCGGCGAAAAACTCAGTTTTTCAATTGATAATCAGAGTTTCTTGATAAACTAAGTTTATCACTTTGAAAAACCCTGTTTATCGAAGTGATAAACAGGGTTTTTCGAAAAACTATGTTTATCAAACGATAAACAGAGTTTTTCGGTGATAAACTAAGTTTTTCAATTGATAAGCAGAGTTTCTTGATAAACTAAGTTTATCACTTTGAAAAACCCTGTTTATCGAAGTGATAAACAGGGTTTTTCACTCGAAAATCTCTGTTTATCAATTGATAAACAAGGTTTTTCGAAAAACCTTGTTTATCAAACGATAAACAGTGTTTTTCGCCTTTATTGAGCAAATGGCGTGCCATAGGCACGCCATTTGCTCAATAAAGGCGATAAACACTGTTTATCGATAAGCAGAGTTATTCGTCCACTGTCGTAAGTGGCGCAGCGCAGGGCTCCTGCATAGAGTATACCTATGGATGCACGAGAACCGTTCTTCATCCCTAGCCCTCAGAGCCATCTATTACAGAGTTTGACCAACTCGGCTCCATGTATTTACCAATATGGCGCTTGTTGCTTTGTTAGGCAAGCACTAAACAAAGGAATATACGCCATGTTGTGCCCAAATAAACCGAGTTGGCCGAAGTCTGTAATATGGCTCTGTAGATGGTTTCCAGTTATTATTATTATTACAACTGTTATTATGAAGTGGACTATACCCAGAATTACGATGACGATGTCATTTTGGATGGAGTTATGCGACCAGACTTAGATTTTGCACCGGTTACTCTACTATTGCTTCTTTTATTTCCCTTGTCATGATCATATAATTGGCCTATAGCCTATACGTATCAATAATATGCTTGTTATAATATGTTGTGCTACTTGCCAGGCTATTTATTAAACATAGCAGTGACTCCTTTATGAACTCTCTGTAATATTATGTTGTTATTTTTATTGCTGTTGTTGTTTTGGGGACCGGAGGGGAGGGCTTGTAAAACCATCTACAGAGCCATATTACAGACTTCGGCCAACTCGGTTTATTTGGGCACAACATGGCGTATATTCCTTTGTTTAGTGCTTGCCTAACAAAGCAACAAGCGCCATATTGGTAAATACATGGAGCCGAGTTGGTCAAACTCTGTAATAGATGGCTCTGAGGGCTAGGGATGAAGAACGGTTCTCGTGCATCCATAGGTATACTCTATGCAGGAGCCCTGCGCTGCGCCACTTCAGTGGACGAATAACTCTGCTTATCGATAAACAGTGTTTATCGTTTGATAAACAAGGTTTTTCGAAAAACCTTGTTTATCAATTGATAAACAGAGATTTTCGAGTGAAAAACCCTGTTTATCACTTCGATAAACAGGGTTTTTCAAAGTGATAAACTTAGTTTATCAAGAAACTCTGCTTATCAATTGAAAAACTTAGTTTATCACCGAAAAACTCTGTTTATCGTTTGATAAACATAGTTTTTCGAAAAACCCTGTTTATCACTTCGATAAACAGGGTTTTTCAAAGTGATAAACTTAGTTTATCAAGAAACTCTGATTATCAATTGAAAAACTTAGTTTATCGCCGAAAAACTGAGTTTTTCGCCGATAAACTTAGTTTATCACCGAAAAACCGAGGTTTTCAAGTGATAGACAGAGTTTATCGAGAGAAACTCTGCATATCAAATGAAAAACTCGGTTTATCGAGAAAAACCCTGTTTATCGGTGATAAACTAAGTTTTTCGAGTGAAAAGCTTAGTTTATCGTGAAAAACTAAGTTTATCAGTTGATATGCAGAGTTTCCCTCGAAAAACTTAGTTTTTCGCTCGAAAAACTCAGTTTATCGCTCGAAAAACTCAGTTTATCGGCGAAAAACTGAGTTTATCGGACTTATTGGGCATTAGGCTTGCCATACACGGTGCTTTTGCGAATAACACATGGACTGAAAGGTTTACTGACCTCAAAGACTAAAAGAAGAAAAGAAGGATACACGTTGAGAATTAACAATGTACATTTTTAATGACTCAGTAAAAAGGCTTTCCTGAAAAAAGGGATGCAGATGAGGCCAACATTGTGTTATCAAATGGCCAAAAAAAATCTGAAATTTAGCTTGTAATGAGCCCTTTCTTGAGTTTAAGTTGATTTTAAAACCTCTTCTATTCAAATGCACAAAATCAATTGAAAATAACTCAGCAATTGTTTTCCAACTGAAGTAACTAATGCATAGTTGGTTTGACCCACACTCGCTACTTCAGCCCAAACTTGGTACAAGAGGAGTTTGACAATACTGTTTGAAAAACCTGCTGCTGAGTCATCCGTAGCAGCAAAGTTATGAATATAAGGTATCATTGCACAGAATATAAGTTGTTCTTTACTATGAAATAAATTTCAAGCTCATAGAGGTTATAAATTTATATTTTAGAAGCTAATTAAGTTGGGTATACTTTTTCATGATACGCACTGTATATAAATAAAATTTGCAATGAATCAAGTAGCAGGCCTTGTCATCATGTTCAATGTGAAAATTTTGGTATCACCCATTTAATAGCGAACACAAATCTTCTGGATCTAGATTGGAATCAAGTAAACAGAAATTCTGGTAGAAAGACAACACCACTTTTTGTATTAGCTACCAAATTTTGGTAACAGCTATTATGATAGTGGTCACATTCACAACCAACGAGCAGATTCTAATCGCTGACGGTGTTTGTTAATCTAATTGCTATATATTTTATATTGGTTAGTTACATTTCCTTCTTTAGTTGAAAGATGTCATCTTCATTAATTCTGTTTCCATGGCAACAGATTTTTTTAAATAAATCAAATTCCAAACTATATTCCAAACTAAATTTGTGAATATAATCAAACAGGCGGTAACAATAATTAGATGTTTACCATTATTTCATGTTGAAAACAAATATAGTTCTGTATTTCATTAGAAATGCAATAAATTTATTTGTTACCATGGTAACGGCCTACACATTTAGTGGTCTCCTCCATCATCCCTTTACTTAAACAAATTTTGATAAGTGAGTGTCGTGTAAAAGAGAAGATAATCACGTACAATACAAATATATTAATATTTACTTTTTTCGGTAGCATCGTTGTTTTTTTTTTTGCTCAAATATGTTTTTTTTTGTCTTACTGTTTCCATAGCAACAGCCATTTTCAAACATGATGGACACCTTTTGTTTGAGTTTTTATCAAGTGAGAAACTTGTGATACATTACTTTAAAATGTTATAATGTGTTTTGTCCTTTCTTAATCACGAATACATGACATTTTCTTAAATTCTACTGTTTGATCCGTTGCCATGGTAATAGTCCTTGTGGCCACGCCCACCTCTTATTTTAGGGCAAAGAAGCATATTCTGATAGTTGATGGTCCCATCTAACAGGGAAAAAAAATCATTTTAAGATTATTTCTAAGGGGGTGGAGACATTTCAGTTTTTGGCCCATAGACAATACTAATAAACATGGGATAATTGCCTTATACACTCTATAGATGTACCTTCAAATAGTGTTTTTCAGTCAAAATGCGCATCCAGTAAAAACACATCGTTCTGTTTGGGATATCATAAAATGAGTTATACATTACCTTATCGGATAATTTCTTTTTTGTGTGTGACATGACAATATACATGATGTTTAATCAAGAAAAGGCGTTTAAAATGACAAATTTACGTTGGGTAAAAAACGTTGAAATATTGGTAGTTTTCACAACCTATTATTTTGAGTAAATCACAGTTTTATGTTTCATTATGCCATACATGTGTGTGTAATATCCTACTTTCAATTGTGTATTAATCAGGTTTATAACTTGAAACTCAAAATAAATCTGATATCACTTGAAAAGTCTTAATCAGGTATTACATATTAGGTCAAAAAAATAAAAATCGTGATTTTTGACATTCTTTAAAATTTTGAGCCCAAAATGGCATTTTTAGGCAAAAATGCGCGTGGCATCCGCCCGTACGTTATTCGTCAGTATTTTTGCAAGACTTTAAGCATGAACGCCGAGCATTACCCAAAAATGCCGTCCAAAGTAAAAAAAATCTTCTTGGCTGGTCTACTATATCCAGATGACACTCAAATATACATGATATTCTCAGAAAAGGAGTGTCTTACATTTATCCTTAAGTTAGAATTATGTCTGAATGAAATTAAGGAATGGTTGAATCAAATAGTCCAAAATTTAATACAATGACGACTGAGATTATCGATATAAAATTTCGTCACATAAGTTCATTAGACCTATCCTTCATAAATGTTGCAGGTTCTTCAATTTTTTGCCAGTCGTGAAGGCTCGTGATCCCGGTACAAAAGTTGAAAGTGATCTCAGCATGAGATGTCATGTCAGTTATGTTTGCAAGGTGGCTGCCATGGTTCTGATTAAAATTGGTTAAATGAGAAAATTTCTGGACAAGAAAACAACAGATAAACTAGTTCAAGCTTTCATTTCAAGACATTTAGATAACGAATTTACAGATAATTATAAAAGTCTGCTTTTTGGAATCCCAGAGTCAAAAGGAAATATAAACATATATCTCCCAACCTATCTGAACTTCACTGGTTACCCCGAAGATCTAGGATTAAATACAAATTCCTTGTATTGGCATTCAAACGTTTACACGGCATCGCCCCTGTTTATCTCCGTAAGCTCATTCAAGTGTATGTACCAAAACGCAATCTTCGTTCAAATTTTAAAAATCTCTCTAAAAGATCGATACAGACCAAGTATATTGGGAAAGGGCATTCCAAAACTCAAGTTCAATTTCAAGTAATGACATCATACATTACAATACATTGTAAATTACTCATTATTACAAATATGTTCCAGTACAACGATTTGTTTAAGCAAATGGTCGATAGATATAATACTGCAGTTCCATAGGTGTCACAGATTACGACGTGAATTGCACTCTAATACTTCGGCTGCTTATTCAAGAAGCATCTTAAAACATACTTACATTGTACCTAACTGACATATTTATTACATTTTTGCAAGTTTTCATGTGATGTTATTGGTTTTGTAAGTCGCTTTGATCACTTTTAAATTAGATATTGATAAAAGATACATAAAAGGAACAATTATTATCTAAAACTTCACAGTTTTATGATGAGGCTCTGAATGTGGGTAAGCTGCCCTCACTCCACTGTGGCCCGAAAATGATACATTCTGTCAATCACAGACGTTAATTATGTATTCAATGTGTATTTAATCATGTATTCAGTTATGAATTCAATTATGTATTCAAATGTGTATTCAGTTATGTATTCAATCATGTATTCAATTATGTACTCAATTATGTATTCAATTATGCAATTATACATAACAAGTATAGGTATAATACTATGGATGAGATATGCCTGGAAAATGTTTGTTAAAAAATGGTGGAGAAATCACGGTCCCTTGTTTATTATATGTATGCCTTTGTGGAATATTTTTCTGCGTGTGCGTAGGTGTGAGTGGGCGTGTGTGTGTGTGTTGGTTTGTACATGTGTATACTATTCAGTTACCTATAAAAATGTACTTTATCTGAAATATGTATATAAATGTCATATGGCCTGTATATTTGCATTTGTTTTATTGTTCCTGTCATTTTATGATTTGTATTGTAATATTGATTGTCATATATTTATGTGTCTATGTTGCCAAATTTGTAAACTGATCCCTTCAGCTTGCTGCTGATCGGTAATTTTATATTGATACCAAAAATTAAATAATAATAAATAAATAATAAATCATCACTATCATTGTTATACTTCTTATGGTTATCCACATTTCTAGTTCTGATTGTGCCTTTTGTTGAAAGGTTGTCTATTGCGTTTCTCATTTCACTGCTTGGTTTCTGATTTCTAAGAAGTAACATGACACGCTGTTCTTTTGTACTAATGTATTGTTACTCGATTATACAGTTTTACATGACAGACTTAGCATTATGTTTTTTTTTTTCTTGTGGGATTCGCTTTATTCTTTATGGTCACATTCTTTTAACGTGGAAATCTTTTTCGTTGAATTTGTTCACTTCCTGCACGTACAGAACAATTACTCTGTTTTTAAATCAAACTACATCTTCATTTAATTTGTACAATATCAAACAAATGCCTGGAAACAGACTTGCTTTTATTATGTGTTGCTATAATGGTATTGTACATAAACAGCATTTTAGCTTGAACGAGTTCTATGAACATCAAAATAAATTGTTTGTTTTTTCGGGATTTTTTTTTTATGCTTGGTTATTATTGGATATTACAAGGTGAAAAATTTGCATTCTTTATATTGCCTAAACTTATGATTGATCAGGGCCCCATTTCATAAGAACTTCTTATCAATTACGAGTTACAATAACTGAAACTACTGAACTACTGAAATCCTTGACTCTGATTGGCTAACAGCAAATTAATCATATAAATGGGGCAGTTGTTATTGATAACAAGTTTTATGAAAAGGGGCCCAGAATTACCAGTAACATGACTTGCTGCTCCTTTGTATTATTTTAGTTATAAGCTCGATTAAGATTTATTAAGTTACATTTTCTATTGTTACTTTAATGGCATTTTATATAAAGGACAAATCATTAAACGTGGAGTTGGTGGAGTTGTCAATCGAACAGCGCGAGTCGATGTTTCTTAATCACGTTAATATCTTGATATAAGAAACTTTAACTTTTAATACATGTTGATACATTTCTAGAAATAGTAGAACATGATAAAGAAATATATTATATAAACAAAGCAAACGCCAAGCGTTGTCTCACCTGCGTCTCGCTATAATAGATATGTGACGTTCAAACGGGGTATATCCAAAAATATATACCCCATTTGACGTCACATATCTAAGTTCTTCATGTTGGAAGTTTATGTGATACATCCCTGGCCTATACATGGGAAACTTTTGATTTTTTTAATCATCCCCACCCACCCACATACCCACTCAAACACACAAACATGCCCACATACACACACTCATACATGCTTATCCAAATTGGTTCTAGTTTCTACTTCACTCCATCCTTCTTTTATATTGGGGGGGGTAGTCAGAATTGACTATTATTCGCTAAAAAAAATTGTTTTTATTTAAAATACATCAATGCCTTTTTTTTTCAAAAAGTACGAAGTACTAGGTACAGGGCCTTTTTCTTGAATGTTGCCACTTTTAACCCGTTGACTACTAAGTTCTCACATTCTCACAGACTTGATATAAAGAGGCCATCCAGTTTACGTGGCCAATGGCTTAACTCACATTCTCATAGGCTTGATAAAGAGGCCATCCAGTTCACGTGGCCAATGGCTTAACTCACATTCTCATAGGCTTGATAAAGAGGCCATCCAGTTCCCGTGGCCAATGGCTTAACTCACATTCTCACAGGCTTGATAAAGAGGCCATCCTGATCACGTGGTCAATGGCTTAACTCACATTCTCATATGCTTGATAAAGAGGCCATCCAGTTCACGTGGCCAATGGCTTAACTCACATTCTCATAGGCTTGATAAAGAGGCCATCCAGTTCACGTGGTCAATGGCTTAACTCACATTCTCATATGCTTGATAAAGAGGCCATCCTGTTCACGTGGTCAATGGCTTAACTCACATTCTCATATGCTTGATAAAGAGGCCATCCTGTTCACGTGGTCAATGGCTTAACTCACATTCTCATAGACTTGATAAAGAGGCCATCCAGTTCACGTGGCCAATGGCTTAACTCACATTCTCATAGGCTTGATAAAGAGGCCATCCTGTTCACGTGGTCAATGGCTTAACTCACATTCTCATAGACTTGATAAAGAGGCCATCCAGTTCACGTGGCCAATGGCTTAACTCACATTCTCACAGGTTTGATAAAGAGGCCATCCTGTTCACGTGGTCAATGGCTTAACTCACATTCTCATAGGCTTGATAAAGAGGCCATCCAGTTCACGTGGCCAATGGCTTAACTCACATTCTCATAGGCTTGATAAAGAGGCCATCCAGTTCACGTGGCCAATGGCTTAACTCACATTCTCATAGGCTTGATAAAGAGGCCATCCAGTTCACGTGGTCAATGGCTTAACTCACATTCTCATAGGCTTGATAAAGAGGCCATCCAGTTCACGTGGTCAATGGCTTAACTCACATTCTCATAGGCTTGATAAAGAGGCCATCCTGTTCACGTGGTCAATGGCTTAACTCACATTCTCATATGCTTGATAAAGAGGCCATCCAGTTCACGTGGTCAATGGCTTAACTCACATTCTCATAGGCTTGATAAAGAGGCCATCCAGTTCACGTGGTCAATGGCTTAACTCACATTCTCATAGGCTTGATAAAGAGGCCATCCAGTTCACGTGGCCAATGGCTTAAATTGTTTTGTGCCTCCACAATTTTAATCTTAAAAGAAAGTACACACTTTCAGGTACAAAACTGAAATTTGAACATGCCAACCAAACTTTTTACTGAGCTTCAGTTGAAAATTACACTGAGTGACTCTTTGTTGGTTTTGTGGTGCCTGGTCACAAATGGACTAGAATGCAAAGAATAAGGAAATTGGGGAAAACCCAATGACGCAACAAGGAAGTTATTACGTCCAATAAATGCTGCTGTGTACACCATACCAGTCCTTCTCAACAGATATGGGGCGTTGTCTCTAACTACAAGAAAGTTTCAGCAATCTCTCTCTCTCAAGATGATTTCAATTATTTGATAGGTAAATGATTTTTATAACTGTTTGGTCAAGAGATTTGTAACTGCAGCTTCATTCATAATATTGTATAATACTATATGCCGTGTCTACTATGCAGTGATTGTTGACATTATCTACCCAAACACGGTGGATACAGGTTGATTGTAAGACCTGAGTTTCATGTAGAGCTGGGCCGTATAAAGGGTTGCGATTGATCAGCTGCAAACTTATGAACCCCTGACTCTTTGGTACAGAGGTGCGATTGACTTTAAACCATTTATATGACAGGGACATGCGGACTCTAAAACCCATGGTGCCTATAACCCCAACAAAGGACATTTGTACCGTATGCAGCCCTTGGAAGTAAGCAATAGTTTAAGATGATATCTTTTATAATGAAAGTGCCAGATCTTAATATGGTTGAAAAAAAATAACTTCTAAGAGGAAGTAAGGGAAAGAGGGAGTGAAAGTGGCCTTAATAGGTGAGGATCCTGTCCCGCAATAGTTACCCCATTTTACCCATAATATTTGAACCCTAGATTCTTAAAGTTATTCAGACCGTCTAAGTCAGTGAAAGATGGCTGTCAGCATTAAATGTAGCCGTCGGGTTTAGTTCCCAGAGCCCCCGGAGACCCCAAAGTCTTGTCGATTTCACTCCATTTCCGCCATGCACCAAATTGTGTCAGTAGGAAGTAGTAGGACTGAATATTACAACCCCCCCCCCCCCCCCCAACAAAATAAAGTAAATAAAAATAAATAAATAAATAAAAATAACACAAACTTTCCGTCGGGATTGGGTGGGTGTCAGACGCCCCCTAAAAAAATTGTCAGAAAGAAGAGCTAAAAAAAATGACAAAATTGTCCATCTCGAAGGGGGTGTCAGATCCCCTCAAACAAGAACACAAAAGTGCCCTTAGACAAAATTTTACCCCCGAAAATGCTCTCTATATAGTAAAAGCCGATTTTTTTTTTTTTAACTTCCGACTATATACATAGAAGTGTTTTATTCAATTCAGTTAAAATCTGAATAATATAATTTTGAGTATTATAATTTTCTTGAGGTGATAACTTCAACTGTAGTTAGCTAGCATGATCGCGGAGCAGTTAGCTCAACTAGCCCACAAGCTGTGAGTGGTAGCTAGGCCGATTGCTACGTGTCTGAGTTTAGCGAACTGCAACTCAATCGAGTTAGTCAAAAGGTTGGGGTCGTCTTTTCAAGGCAAGCTATAGTCTTTATGACACCCATACCGTGAATGAAATTAAGGAATATAAATTCCATAAGGTCATGGCATTACGGCTTATTTTACAGTCCTAAGATTTTGGATGGTATTTTTTTACCCTAAAGGATCATTCCTGACAAGACTAGTTTGACATTTTGTCAATCGTAAATGCACCATGACATCATCATTGTTAAAATTTAGATAATTGCGAGGCATAAATCCAGAAACAGAATACCTAATTTGATTTGTTTTTATATACTTTACTGCAATAAAGTAATGAACATGATGAATATAGCGCGAAACAGCGTAAGAAGCCAAAATAAATTAGTCTAAAAGTAGTGCATCTTGCTCGCATGTTAAGATGGTACATTTACTTACACTATGAATGTGATTGGCTTTCTGTATGTGATGTCACAGCTGGAAGGGCGATTTCAGGGTCGGTATTATTTTCCGCATTATTATTCTCCCCAGATATACATTATTTTGTAGATGGTCATTGCCTGTTTGTGCATTAGCTTTAGAGATTTGAAACTCGCTTACGTTGTTCTGGGTGCTCTAATCTTTCTTGTAATATATCAATCCTTATGTTTTTATTTATTGGATGTCTAATTTCAACAAATCTTATTTTGAAAGGGGACAAAATAATCCCCTTCCTGCAAAAATATCAGTTCCATACAAACATACACCATGACTGATCGTCAAGTCTAATCGAGCCCACCTTTTCCTTAACGATATTCTTTTTTTAAATACCAAGGTTTGGGTAATCTCTTAGCATGGACAATGAATAATAAGCTCTATTTCGGATTATGACTGCCATCTGATAGATATAAAGCACAGGTGAATAAACATTGTAAGGTGAACACAACGGGGATTAACGCGGATAATCAGTTTGTATATATTAGATTATTTTCTTAATATTCCCTACTTAGAATTATACTGTTCGAGACCCGTCATGGCTTCCGAGGTAGAAGGGGAACAACTCCAAGGTTTGGTTTGTCTTATGTGTTTAAATGTCTTCAAGGAACCTACCATCCTTAGCTGTGGACATACCTTCTGCAAGGGCTGCTTAGAAAGATACGATGAGCAACACAAAGACCTTGATCATATAGTCTGCCCAGATTGTAAGAAAAGTACTGAATTAGAAGAAACTCGAGTGTCTGGGCTGACCCCAAACTTTTCACTTAAAGGTCTAGAGGACAAGTTACATTTAGATGTAGATAAACAATCAACAGATTTCTGTTCATTGCATAGTCAGCTATACAAAGACATTTTCTGTGAAGATTGTTGGGAGTTCATCTGCCTTACATGTTACATTAATCATCATAAAGATCACAAAATTAAAAAGAAGGAAGAGTTAGAAGGGCACTTGAAGAAGAAGACAGAAACCCTCATTCAGAATAGTAAGACCAGGAAGACTCAAATCGAACAGTCCGTAGGCAATGCTGAACAACAAAAAGTAGACATACATTGTCATTTCGGTAAAGTGGAGAAAGAAATTAAAGATGAGTTTGTTAAAAGGGTCACAATACTACAGGATAATAAAGACGCACTACTGAAAAGGTTAGATAGCATTCGGAATGACACAGAAAGTCGGGTGGAAGCTTACATTGCGTACCATAGACAGGTAATTGATCTTATGAATGGTTTCACTGAGGTACTAACAGGCTACACAGGCAAGAACTTAGATCCAGATACAATTAAAGCACAACATTTGCAATTTAGTGATATAGGAGAATCATTGAACAAAATCATAGACGAGGAATCCATAGTCCATCTCAAACAAGCAGCAGAGTGTACACAGTTTCGTCCCTCGGATGAGAAGCTTCTTGCCCTAGGTGATATAGAGCAGGATGTCAAGGAAACAACCACCATTCTACAGGTGAAGACTGCTGCTGGTGCGAACAAAGAAGAAGAACATGTGGAAAGAATCACAACTGTAGCAGTTATTCCAGCACCAGTAGAGAGTAAGCCGTTGAAAATTGTCAGAAAGTTTGATGAACTGCATTACATGAGCGGAATATCAGCTGTGTCACAGGATGAGGTAGCAGTAGGATACGGAGGCCACAGATCAGGCTCTGATTGTTTCTCTGCGTCAGGAGAGAAGAAACAACATCTAAAGAGTGGAGTAGGTAAGGTGTGGGACATTGCATTTCTTCCTGATGGTAGATCAGTAGTATCACATGACTGGGGTATATTCAGTGTGTGCAGCTTACAAGATACAGGTAAAAGTACGCAATACAAATGTAAGAATGGCAGGTATCCCGCTCTGTGTTGTGACCAACATAATAATATCTATGCTGTTACATCTAGTCCAGAGATTTACATCTTCCATGGTAATAATCCTAACTCAAAAGGAGTGGTCCCTACTGGTGATATCAAACCAAGACAGATCTGTGTAACCAAGACAGGTGTAATGATCACCAGCACCTGTCTGTCTACACCCAGCACAGTTACTGTGTTTGACAGAGAAGGTCATGTAGGTAGCTCCATCACAGCGAGTGATGATAATGAATACTTGTATGCTGCAGTAGACAGCCAAGATAGAGTGTTAGTAGCAAGGGTGAGGGCTGGATCGGAAGTGTTTAGACTGACCAGGTACACACATCAGGGTACGACTCTTATCGAGGAAATTACATTCAAAGAACTCCAACTCCTGTGTACAGTTGACATATTTTTCCCCTACTGCTACATGGCAAGCCTAGCACCCAATTTGATTGCTTTTGCCAATAGCACGCGCATGTATTTCATACAGCTTCCAACTTCCCAGCCCAACGTTTCAGGTTTAACTTAATATTGCTCCTCTTATTCTGTGGAAACTTCTTGATCACATCTTTTTATACTTTCTTTCACGTAACTATAATGTTGTTTTCGTTTTATTTGAGGAATGGTAGGGTATTTTTTTATTTTTTTCTTTTCTTGATTATTTTAGTTTCGTTTTTGTTTTTGTTTTTGTTTTTTTGGTTTTGTTGGGGGTTTTTTTTTGGGGGGGGGGTTGTTGGTGGTGGGTTTTAATTTATTTATTTTTTTACTTTTTATCTTTATTTTTTTTTTCTTCTTAATTTTTATTTATTTATTTATTTGGGGAGAGGGGTCTGCACCTGTGAAAGTGCGCCATAAACAACATTTCGTCACAGATGCTGAAGTTTCTTTGCTGTTTCATTTGATTAAAAAGATCTGATAAGTAATACATGTGTACTACGTCTCTCTCTCTCTGTTTAGTTTCTATTTATGTTTAAAAGATTTTGACAATAAGAGTTGAAGGGGAAACTCTTACGTTGTATTTAATAAAATATATGCTCAGCACAATAAATATGCTAGTAAGCCAGTTCGTAATTAATACATGGTACAAATGACACTGACGTGACCCCAATTTATACGCAATTGTTCAGGTGGACGCATTTCTTTATGCGTACCAATGCATAAATATGATTAACCCATTGCCTTTGTGAACCAAATGATCACTGAAGTAAACTTATGGGAATGAGATAATTCAGTAGACATTCGGTTCAAGTAGTATAAGATAAAGTATATGTGCATTTCAAAACTTGCACTTACTTAATGAAGATTTATTTACATATATATTACGAATTCCTGTGACTGGTCCTACATGGTAATACAAAAAAAAATTATCTGTCTTAACTTGAAGTATTTGCATTACACTATTGTTCAAGGACATTACATGTTGTTTATACAACTATATCGCATTGTAGATTATAAGGTTGTTTTTTTATTTTGACAAACACTTTTAAACTACCGGTTAGTTACAACTCTATGGTAAAAGATCATGCCAATTTTATTACATATGTAAACTTTTTAAACAATATAATAATAACATCAATATATACATTGCGTCCTAAAAAACAGTCTCCCCAAAATAATTATTTCAAAATATTTGCAAGATTTTTTTATGTGATTATGTGGCCAGCTTAGGCTCTCTTCTATCAAATGGCACCAAAAAATATGGTGATATTTTATGTTCGAGTGTGCAAAGGCCACTTTCGTGAAAGAGTGCAAAATCCAAACTTGACAAGAATTGGTATTTGTGCTAGCTGGTAACAACAAATTTGACGACTGTTAAAAGTTGACAGTTGGAAAAAGTCTCCCCACATGATAATTTCAAAGTCGCTATTTTTCGCTCGGGTGAAGAAAGGCAACTTGTAACAACTTTGAGAACTGTTAAAAGTTCACAGTTAGAAAAAGTCTCCCCACATGATAATTTCAAAAAAATGTTCATGAAATTTTCATAGCTATGGATGGCTGAGGGTCTCTCCTATCTAATGACACCAAAACTTCGAACGATATTTTACGTTTGAGTGGTAAAAGCCATTGGTGTGAAATAGTGCAAAATTAATTTTGCTGACATAATTTGTAATGGTTCTGACTGGTATCAGCAAAGATGAGAGTCTTGAAAAGGCTTAGAAATTTTCATATTCTGATCATTAAAAGGCAACTTATGAAAGAATATGCTCTGTTTTGTGTGTGCCCTGACATATCCATCAAAACTTTATGGTTGACTGAGAAAGCTAGGTTGAATTAAAACTTGCCAATATTGATATTTCAAAACGCATTAAAATAAACTATTTAAGTGCTCATTAAAGCATTAAAATATTGACAGAATATCTCAGTACATACAGCGAAATAAAAAGTTATTTCATCAACTGTCTATTGTTGATAAATATAAGAATATTTCAAAGCCTTTTCAGACTCTCAACTTTGGTGATACCAGCCAGAGCAAACACTAATTCTTAAGTGGCCTTTCTTCACCCGAGCGTAAAATATCGACTGGTTTGAAGGTGTCATTTAATAGAAGAGACCCCTCGCCGTCCACATGTATTTTTTAAAAAATATTTTGAGGAGACTTTTTTCTGACTGTTAACCTTTTCTGGGAGGCACTGTAGAATAATATTCTCTTTATACTTTGAGTCATGCTGCAATATCTCCAAAAGCAAACTATCATTCAAAATGCACCAATCGCTATAGATGATTTATTCATGTAATTTATTTATGACAATAAACCTGTAACAGTTTCACTCTATCAACCCTTACAGTGTACCAATCACATAAAATATAATTTGTGTACAGCTAGAATGTATCAAATCAACCTCAAAACACTTTACCTGACCTTCTATGGGTTAACAATTAAAGGAGTATGAAGAAACTACAGGAAAACAATTTTTTTTTTAAACCTCACACGGAACCCATATCCGAGTTCGGTTCCACGAGGGCCGTTATTCTATGTGAGCGCGTACATGTGCGTCAACTAATCTCCTTATAAGTCGCTGTTTTGTTTATTGAGAGTGTATTTCAAATTGTAATATCTCTTGATAGAATCAACAATTCAAACTCATATTTCGAAAATGGTATAGCGACATGGAACCCCTAATATACAGAGCAAAATATTTGTTGGTGATTGGTAACCATCATTTCTACAACTAATTCTCCGTTTCTGTCTGCTCGAACATTATCTTCCTCCAAATTGTATGTTGCTCTCGCTATCTTTCTATTCTTTACAAATGATACTTCCTCTCTTTTAACAACATCATTTTGCTTATCTGTTACCATGATATTAAATGTATTCATCGGCTATTTCAGACTTTTTCATTCATCGCTTTCCAGGGGCTATGCAACAATAAAATAACGTATAAGTCTTACATAATACACATGTAAACTTTCCTTCCCTCAACTGATCACCAAAATTTAATGTAACACTCATTAATGTCGGCTTTATTACGTTATAACATAGCACGGTAACTCATATCATGCATTCATCATTCATTTTGATTAAAAGAACAAAACAAAACAAAACGATCCCCCTTCCCCCCGAAAAAAATGGAACTGGAAACTAAACGTTAGTATGCATTAGAAAATAATCATGAAAATATCGCCTGTGAATGCCCATGGGCATCCGCTGGCTCTAATTCTCAATACACTGCTCAACATGGCTCTAACTTTGTAGTTGATTAGCGCCATCATGTGGTGAATACTGATTTTAACATGAAAAGTATATGTATGAACTGTGTGCATGGGCTTAATGTATTATTTGTCAATTTTCAATTCTAATATATCACATAGTAATGTTATCTTTGTTAGCGATTTTTATTTTCATTTTACAGGAGTTTACATAATTTGAAATATATATATATATATACATTTTAACCACTAAAATATTGAGGTTCATATTTAAACCGGATGTGATGCTAAAGGTTGGTTCCCAGACGCAAATAATCATATCTGATTGATACACGTCTGTAAAAACCCAAATACACACACACACACATATATATAAATATTGAGGTTTAACTAATACTATTAACTACTGTATAAGAATGTATACTATTGATCAAGATACTATTACTGTATGATAGTTATAGTGAAAACATTTGAGTATATGAAATCAAGGAGACTTGCTCGTTGAGAAACAAAGACAAATTGTTTAGACGATGTTAACATCTGTAATGACACAGAAATGTGTGAACCAGATGATTTACGAATGACGTAAAACAACTTCGTATCCCATTTTATAAGAAAATAAAACTTGACCCTTTTCTATATAAAAAAATTGAGAGGCTAGCAAATTGCAGACAAATCGAATAATCAAATTGCCGTCAAAAAAGAAAAAAATATTTAAATTTCTTACGGATAGAAATAAGCCAAAACCTCTGCAAACTTCCCATGAGCTCACATAATCTACCATTCGAAATAAAAACATATCATTACCTGCACAAAATACCAGCGAATATGCAAACAGTTACGAGACGAATTCCATTTTCCGCATTATTATTCTCCCCAGATATACATTATTTTGTAGATGGTCATTGCCTGTTTGTGCATTAGCTTTAGAGATTTGAAACTCGCTTACGTTGTTCTGGGTGCTCTAATCTTTCTTGTAATATATCAATCCTTATGTTTTTATTTATTGGATGTCTAATTTCAACAAATCTTATTTTGAAAGGGGACAAAATAATCCCCTTCCTGCAAAAATATCAGTTCCATACAAACATACACCATGACTGATCGTCAAGTCTAATCGAGCCCACCTTTTCCTTAACGATATTCTTTTTTTAAATACCAAGGTTTGGGTAATCTCTTAGCATGGACAATGAATAATAAGCTCTATTTCGGATTATGACTGCCATCTGATAGATATAAAGCACAGGTGAATAAACATTGTAAGGTGAACACAACGGGGATTAACGCGGATAATCAGTTTGTATATATTAGATTATTTTCTTAATATTCCCTACTTAGAATTATACTGTTCGAGACCCGTCATGGCTTCCGAGGTAGAAGGGGAACAACTCCAAGGTTTGGTTTGTCTTATGTGTTTAAATGTCTTCAAGGAACCTACCATCCTTAGCTGTGGACATACCTTCTGCAAGGGCTGCTTAGAAAGATACGATGAGCAACACAAAGACCTTGATCATATAGTCTGCCCAGATTGTAAGAAAAGTACTGAATTAGAAGAAACTCGAGTGTCTGGGCTGACCCCAAACTTTTCACTTAAAGGTCTAGAGGACAAGTTACATTTAGATGTAGATAAACAATCAACAGATTTCTGTTCATTGCATAGTCAGCTATACAAAGACATTTTCTGTGAAGATTGTTGGGAGTTCATCTGCCTTACATGTTACATTAATCATCATAAAGATCACAAAATTAAAAAGAAGGAAGAGTTAGAAGGGCACTTGAAGAAGAAGACAGAAACCCTCATTCAGAATAGTAAGACCAGGAAGACTCAAATCGAACAGTCCGTAGGCAATGCTGAACAACAAAAAGTAGACATACATTGTCATTTCGGTAAAGTGGAGAAAGAAATTAAAGATGAGTTTGTTAAAAGGGTCACAATACTACAGGATAATAAAGACGCACTACTGAAAAGGTTAGATAGCATTCGGAATGACACAGAAAGTCGGGTGGAAGCTTACATTGCGTACCATAGACAGGTAATTGATCTTATGAATGGTTTCACTGAGGTACTAACAGGCTACACAGGCAAGAACTTAGATCCAGATACAATTAAAGCACAACATTTGCAATTTAGTGATATAGGAGAATCATTGAACAAAATCATAGACGAGGAATCCATAGTCCATCTCAAACAAGCAGCAGAGTGTACACAGTTTCGTCCCTCGGATGAGAAGCTTCTTGCCCTAGGTGATATAGAGCAGGATGTCAAGGAAACAACCACCATTCTACAGGTGAAGACTGCTGCTGGTGCGAACAAAGAAGAAGAACATGTGGAAAGAATCACAACTGTAGCAGTTATTCCAGCACCAGTAGAGAGTAAGCCGTTGAAAATTGTCAGAAAGTTTGATGAACTGCATTACATGAGCGGAATATCAGCTGTGTCACAGGATGAGGTAGCAGTAGGATACGGAGGCCACAGATCAGGCTCTGATTGTTTCTCTGCGTCAGGAGAGAAGAAACAACATCTAAAGAGTGGAGTAGGTAAGGTGTGGGACATTGCATTTCTTCCTGATGGTAGATCAGTAGTATCACATGACTGGGGTATATTCAGTGTGTGCAGCTTACAAGATACAGGTAAAAGTACGCAATACAAATGTAAGAATGGCAGGTATCCCGCTCTGTGTTGTGACCAACATAATAATATCTATGCTGTTACATCTAGTCCAGAGATTTACATCTTCCATGGTAATAATCCTAACTCAAAAGGAGTGGTCCCTACTGGTGATATCAAACCAAGACAGATCTGTGTAACCAAGACAGGTGTAATGATCACCAGCACCTGTCTGTCTACACCCAGCACAGTTACTGTGTTTGACAGAGAAGGTCATGTAGGTAGCTCCATCACAGCGAGTGATGATAATGAATACTTGTATGCTGCAGTAGACAGCCAAGATAGAGTGTTAGTAGCAAGGGTGAGGGCTGGATCGGAAGTGTTTAGACTGACCAGGTACACACATCAGGGTACGACTCTTATCGAGGAAATTACATTCAAAGAACTCCAACTCCTGTGTACAGTTGACATATTTTTCCCCTACTGCTACATGGCAAGCCTAGCACCCAATTTGATTGCTTTTGCCAATAGCACGCGCATGTATTTCATACAGCTTCCAACTTCCCAGCCCAACGTTTCAGGTTTAACTTAATATTGCTCCTCTTATTCTGTGGAAACTTCTTGATCACATCTTTTTATACTTTCTTTCACGTAACTATAATGTTGTTTTCGTTTTATTTGAGGAATGGTAGGGTATTTTTTTATTTTTTTCTTTTCTTGATTATTTTAGTTTCGTTTTTGTTTTTGTTTTTGTTTTTTTGGTTTTGTTGGGGGGGTTTTTTTTTGGGGGGGGGGTTGTTGGTGGTGGGTTTTAATTTATTTATTTTTTTACTTTTTATCTTTATTTTTTTTTTCTTCTTAATTTTTATTTATTTATTTATTTGGGGAGAGGGGTCTGCACCTGTGAAAGTGCGCCATAAACAACATTTCGTCACAGATGCTGAAGTTTCTTTGCTGTTTCATTTGATTAAAAAGATCTGATAAGTAATACATGTGTACTACGTCTCTCTCTCTCTGTTTAGTTTCTATTTATGTTTAAAAGATTTTGACAATAAGAGTTGAAGGGGAAACTCTTACGTTGTATTTAATAAAATATATGCTCAGCACAATAAATAAATGACGCTGACGTGACCCCGATTTATACGCAATTGTTCTGGTGGACGCATTTCTTTATGCGTACCAATGCATAAATATGATTAACCCATTGCCTTTGTGAACCAAATGATCACTGAAGTAAACTTATGGGAATGAGATAATTCAGTAGACAATCGGTTCAAGTAGTATAAGATAAAGTATATGTGCATTTCAAAACTTGCACTTACTTAATGAAGATTTATTTACATATATATTACGAATTCCTGTGACTGGTCCTACATGGTAATACCAAAAAAAAACTTATCTGTCTTAACTTGAAGTATTTACATCACACTTTTGTTCAAGGACATTAAATCTTAGTAAACGAAGAAGCTTGATGGGAGGAATTTTAATTTGTAAACAGATTTTTAGGCATTTTACTCCCAGTGTTAAAGATCGTATGATCGATCTGTAATGAAAAACACAAGTCAGAAAAAATTGGAACCAGCGGGATTCGAACCTGTCATCTACTGCTTGCCGGGCAGCGACTTAACCACCAGGCTATTCTGGTTCACGGCCAAGTCACGATGAACTGGAATCAAATACCCAAGATCCTCTTCTTTCTGACTCATTAATATTCAAGACAATGGTTAGTAAACGAAGAAGCTTGATGAGAGGAATTTTAATTTGTAAACAAATTTTTAGGCATTTTACTCCCAGTGTTAAAGATCGTATGCTCGAACCTGTCATCAGTAGATGTCAGGTTCGAATCCCGCTGGTTCCAATTTTTTCTGGCTTGTGTTTTTCATTACAGATCGAGCATACGATCTTTAACACTGGGAGTAAAATGCCTAAAAATTTGTTGACATCAAATCTTGTTTATACAACTATATCGCATTGTAGATTATAAGGGTTTTTTTTTTATTTTGACAAACACTTTTAAACTACGGGTTAGTTACAACTCTATGGTAAAAGATCATGCCAATTTTATTACATATGTAAACTTTTTAAACAATATAATATATAACATCAATATATACATTGCGTCCTAAAAAACAGTCTCCCCAAAATAATTATTTCAAAATATTTGTAAGATTTTTTTATATGATTATGTGGCCAGCTTAGGCTCTCTTCTATCAAATGGCACCAAAAAATATGGTGATATTTTATGTTCGAGTGTGCAAAGGCCACTTTCGTGAAAGAGTGCAAAATCCAAACTTGACAAGAATTGGTATTTGTGCTAGCTGGTAACAACAAATTTGACGACTGTTAAAAGTTGACAGTTGGAAAAAGTCTCCCCACATGATAATTTCAAAGTCGCTATTTTTCGCTCGGGTGAAGAAAGGCAACTTGTAACAACTTTGAGAACTGTTAAAAGTTCACAGTTAGAAAAAGTCTCCCCACATGATAATTTCAAAAAAATGTTCATGAAATTTTCATAGCTATGGATGGCTGAGGGTCTCTCCTATCTAATGACACCAAAACTTCGAACGATATTTTACGTTTGAGTGGTAAAAGCCATTGGTGTGAAATAGTGCAAAATTAATTTTGCTGACATAATTTGTAATGGTTCTGACTGGTATCAGCAAAGATGAGAGTCTTGAAAAGGCTTAGAAATTTTCATATTCTGATCATTAAAAGGCAACTTATGAAAGAATATGCTCTGTTTTGTGTGTGCCCTGACATATCCATCAAAACTTTATGGTTGACTGAGAAAGCTAGGTTGAATTAAAACTTGCCAATATTGATATTTCAAAACGCATTAAAATAAACTATTTAAGTGCTCATTAAAGCATTAAAATATTGACAGAATATCTCAGTACATACAGCGAAATAAAAAGTTATTTCATCAACTGTCTATTGTTGATAAATATAAGAATATTTCAAAGCCTTTTCAGACTCTCAACTTTGGTGATACCAGCCAGAGCAAACACTAATTCTTAAGTGGCCTTTCTTCACCCGAGCGTAAAATATCGACTGGTTTGAAGGTGTCATTTAATAGAAGAGACCCCTCGCCGTCCACATGTATTTTTTAAAAAATATTTTGAGGAGACTTTTTTCTGACTGTTAACCTTTTCTGGGAGGCACTGTAGAATAATATTCTCTTTATACTTTGAGTCATGCTGCAATATCTCCAAAAGCAAACTATCATTCAAAATGCACCAATCGCTATAGATGATTTATTCATGTAATTTATTTATGACAATAAACCTGTAACAGTTTCACTCTATCAACCCTTACAGTGTACCAATCACATAAAATATAATTTGTGTACAGCTAGAATGTATCAAATCAACCTCAAAACACTTTACCTGACCTTCTATGGGTTAACAATTAAAGGAGTATGAAGAAACTACAGGAAAACAATTTTTTTTTTAAACCTCACACGGAACCCATATCCGAGTTCGGTTCCACGAGGGCCGTTATTCTATGTGAGCGCGTACATGTGCGTCAACTAATCTCCTTATAAGTCGCTGTTTTGTTTATTGAGAGTGTATTTCAAATTGTAATATCTCTTGATAGAATCAACAATTCAAACTCATATTTCGAAAATGGTATAGCGACATGGAACCCCTAATATACAGAGCAAAATATTTGTTGGTGATTGGTAACCATCATTTCTACAACTAATTCTCCGTTTCTGTCTGCTCGAACATTATCTTCCTCCAAATTGTATGTTGCTCTCGCTATCTTTCTATTCTTTACAAATGATACTTCCTCTCTTTTAACAACATCATTTTGCTTATCTGTTACCATGATATTAAATGTATTCATCGGCTATTTCAGACTTTTTCATTCATCGCTTTCCAGGGGCTATGCAACAATAAAATAACGTATAAGTCTTACATAATACACATGTAAACTTTCCTTCCCTCAACTGATCACCAAAATTTAATGTAACACTCATTAATGTCGGCTTTATTACGTTATAACATAGCACGGTAACTCATATCATGCATTCATCATTCATTTTGATTAAAAGAACAAAACAAAACAAAACGATCCCCCTTCCCCCCGAAAAAAATGGAACTGGAAACTAAACGTTAGTATGCATTAGAAAATAATCATGAAAATATCGCCTGTGAATGCCCATGGGCATCCGCTGGCTCTAATTCTCAATACACTGCTCAACATGGCTCTAACTTTGTAGTTGATTAGCGCCATCATGTGGTGAATACTGACCCGCATTTTAACATGAAAAGTATATATGAACTGTGTGCATGGGCTTATTGTATTATTTGTCAATTTTCAATTCTAATATATCACATAGTAATGTTATCTTTGTTAGCGATTTTTATTTTCATTTTACAGGAGTTTACATAATTTGAAATATATATATATATATACATTTTAACCACTAAAATATTGAGGTTCATATTTAAACCGGATGTGATGCTAAAGGTTGGTTCCCAGACGCAAATAATCATATCTGATTGATACACGTCTGTAAAAACCCAAATACACACACACACACACATATATATAAATATTGAGGTTTAACTAATACTATTAACTACTGTATAAGAATGTATACTATTGATCAAGATACTATTACTGTATGATAGTTATAGTGAAAACATTTGAGTATATGAAATCAAGGAGACTTGCTCGTTGAGAAACAAAGACAAATTGTTTAGACGATGTTAACATCTGTAATGACACAGAAATGTGTGAACCAGATGATTTACGAATGACGTAAAACAACTTCGTATCCCATTTTATAAGTAAATAAAACTTGACCCTTTTCTATATAAAAAAAATTGAGAGGCTAGCAAATTGCAGACAAATCGAATAATCAAATTGCCGTCAAAAAAGAAAAAATATTTAAATTTCTTACGGATAGAAATAAGCCAAAACCTCTTCCCATGAGCTCACATAATCTACCATTCGAAATAAAAACATATCATTACCTGCACAAAATACCAGCGAATATGCAAACAGTTACGAGACGAATTCCATTATGTCATTCAATGTGAGAAGTTAGAATAAGAAGGGAAAGGTTTTTAAAGCGCTCCATGATTACTTTACAGACATAAGCAGTTTGAAGAAATTCATATTTATAATGTCACTCAAAAAAACACTCATACAAGAATTTGCCAATTTTTTGCGATATAGCATTGATTAATGTGGTAAGCAACCTTTAACGTGCTTATTCTCAGGCATATTTATATATTCTGTATTAATATAATATAATATTACTGGGAGTAATATGCCGAAAGATTTGTTTACAAATTAAAAATTCCTCCCCAGTCAAGCTTCTTCGTTTACTAACCATTGTCCACGGCGGACCGTTTGAATATTAATGAGTCAGAAAGAAGAGGATCTTGGGTATTTGATTCTAGTTCGTCGTGACTTGGCCGTGAACCAGAATAGCCTGGGGGTTAAGTCGCTGCCCGGCAAGCAGTAGATGACAGGTTCGAATCCCGCTGGTTCCAATTTTTTCTGACTTGTGTTTTTCATTACAGATCGAGCATACGATCTTTAACACTGGGAGTAATATGCCGAAAGATTTGTTTACAAATTAAAAATTCCTCCCCAGTCAAGCTTCTTCGTTTACTAATATGTATATAATTCTTTTATTGATCTTTTTCTCATCATTTTACACTACTTGCACATAATCTCATAACTTAAATTGCATGAAAGAGCATTCTAGTTGATCACTTATGAGTATTTTTTTGTTTTGTTTAGGTAAATGCTGTGCTCACGATATATTTTTATGTTTTTGTTGTGTGTTACTGTTATTTTTATTATTATCGTTTCGATTATTGATGTTATATTCGAACGAAATATTGATGAATATGTCAGTGAATTTCAATTTAATAATTATTATCTAGGTAAACTATATATAAGGTTTCGATTGCAGCAATGCCTTACATGATTTTATATATGTGGGAATCTTTGTATGAGCTCAGTCACATCGCCAGACGGACTCCAAAGTGAATCTAGTAAAAACTCCTACTTGCCATTCAGCCTTAATGTAATAAGCTTATTTTGTTCAGTGTATTGTCGGTCTGGTTTTCGTTCGTGTGACTGGAATGTATGGTGTGTACTGACAAATCATTCCTCTCATATTTATGGTTATTGTTCATGATTATAATTATTCATCAATATTTCAAACATATAATAAGTAGGCCTATGTTATCAGTAGATAATCCTTGTTTTTGCTCCTCGAACAATATGTATTAGCAATTCAAAAAAATAGGTAAAAATGAAGTATTCGTAATTATGTTAAGCCATCTGTGAATATTGAGAAAAATGTTAAATCATGTTAGCACTGCAGGAAATGTTTATTTATTCAAATAATACGAATTGTTATGATATTGTTGTAATGAAAATGACGCTACCATACAATACCATTTCTTTGAATGCGAAGTCGATTACTGCGATATAATAATTTTACTTGTATTCCCATATTGCTGTATCATGTATTGCTCGTTCCCACTATTTTTGAAAAGCTACACAGCAAAAACGCTGTTTAAAATTTCGCTTTTTTTTAATTGTGTTGTTTAAATTTTAAGCAATGTTGTTTAAAAGACGGACCCTGTATTTTAAACAACCGCTGTTTAAGACATCAATGGTAATATTTTAAACAACGTTGTTTAAAAAGATTGAAAATTCGCGCTAGACAGGTTTCCTTCTCCGCCAAACATGGTCTGTTTTTTTTAATGGCGAATGACTTTGTGGTTGCAATGTTGCAGAAGTTCCAAATGCCGGAGCTGATTGTTACATTCAGAGGTAAGCATTTAGACAAAATATATTGTAATCTGATCGAGTTTTTACTCAAGACATATTTGTGCTGCCATGACATCTATTATGATGTCTAGATCTAAGTCACAGAATTAATTATAATTTATAGACCTATCTGCAACTTTGCAAGTCGCCCTTCTAGGCTAGCGCAGCGCAGCGCAGTTTATGTTGCACACACAGTGAATGCGCGCGTGGGTCCGGTCCTATACTGTATGTGTGCAACTAATTTAAACTGCGCTGCGCTGCAAAGTTCCATGCAGGTATACATCATAATTTATTTTGTGGATGTGGTCTAGATCTAGACATCATGTAGATGTCACGGCAGCAAAAATATGTCTTGAGTATAACTCGATCAGATTACAATATATTTAGCCTAAATGCTTACCTCTGAACGTATACATCAGCTCTGGCATTTGGAACTTACTTTGTGTACAACAGCATTAAACAACCATGTACGTTTAAACACATCATATCTGTATAGTGTTTTAAAAATTAATTTGAACAACAACAGTTGTGAAAAAAAAGTTTTTAACAACTGGGTGTTTTTAAACAACTTAATTTAAACAACCTATACCCCTTTCACATCAAGCTTTGGTCCGGACCAAATCTTGATGTGAAAGCATTTGGTCCGGACCAAAAAGTTAGTGCGGACCAAAATTTGGTCCGGACCAAGAGGTGTTTCAGGTCCGGACCAAATTTGGTGTGAAAAGCACAAAGAATTTGGTCCGGACCAAATGCATGACCCGCGCGCCTTCACGTACGTGATCTCTACTTCTGTTTCCGGCTGGGTCAGCTGCTAGTTCTGCTTTATGTACTAGTCTATGCAATTTGTACTCTAGCAGTCTTCGGCGAGAATGACTACGCCGGCGACTCCCTTCTTCTTGAGCAAGAGCAAACAGCACACTCTTCCTTTTCACTTCTCTACGGAAGGATTGATCTAAAGCAGTCATAATTTGTCTGCATCGCACAGTGTTTAGTAAAAGCACTGAAAAAATCAACTCGAGTAAACTTTTCATGATGAAGAAGAACACAATCAAACAGTCCACTTTAGTTACACAAACACGATCACGTACGTACATGATCGTGAGCGAGCGAGGGTTTCGCGCGAAGCTAGCTAGCTAGCCAGTTCCAAATGTCGCGCGCTTCATGAGGGGGTAAGTGGTTTCCGTGGCAACTGCGACGGATATGTTTGGTCAGGCCCAGGTCCGGCCTAAATCTTCACGGCGGTGTGAAAGCACTTGCGACGGACATAATTTGGTCCGGACCTGGTGCGGACCAAATTTGGACGGCAGTGAGAAAGGGGTACTAGTTGTTTAAAAGCTGTTGTTTAAAAAATTGTTTAAAATTTTAAACAACAGGCTGTTTAAAGTTTAAACAACTTGGGTTGTTTAACGTTTTAAACAACAGTTGTTAAAGTGACCGGATTAAACAGCGTTGTTTAAAAATTTTGAAGAGTTGTTTAAAATATTTTTTACTGTGTATTATCAATCGAAGTAATATTCTGAGCTTATAACTCACAAGCGTAGCTTCCTCATTATAGGCTCCTGTATTTTTCACTTTTCTTTGTTTAATCCAGTCTTTTCAATTAATACTGCATGTAAAGTTATGAGGTACTCACCCTCTTATTTTCTCAGACAATAGATTACATGTTCGTTTGTACCATTTATATTGTTTATAACATTGTAAAAACACTGTAAAGTTGAAATATGAAACAACAAACTGAAACTGAATCTATATTCAGTAATTTAGTCATTTATCACCTGCCCAGCATACAATTCTATGTAAAATATCTATTGTGTTTAATAATGAATGCCAAATGTTTTATTAAATTGTAAACTGAATGCAATTCAGCTTATACGGGCTGCTTTGTTCAGGGTGTAATGAATAAACTATTCACTTCAGTACATATTGTTGAACGTTGCTTCTTCCAATTGAATGTATTTATCCCTCACATGATTGTAAAGGATAGTTCAAGAAAGAATGAACAAGAAAGAAATAAGGAAAAGTGCAGGAGAGAGGGGGGGAGTTGGGGAGGGGGAAATGGAGAGATTTGAATAAGGATTAACCCAAGGAGAAGACAAAAAATTGACAGGGAAAGGCTGCAAGAAAAAGGATACAAGAAACGAAGGTAAAAGAAGTGAAGACAGAGAGACAAACAGAGAATGGAGATTAGAAACAGAAAGGAGGAAAGAAAGGAGAGAAAATGAAGAGTGAAAAAGACATCAGTAAAATCAGATAATGTGGAAAAAGGGAGAAAGTGTTTGTGAGAAGAGGCAGAGCACAAGAGAAACAAGGAGATAGAGATTGAGAAAATGAGAGGGGATCGAAAACAGGAATTAGAAAAAAATATAAAATGTATTAAGAGAGAGAAAAAATAGAGACGGCAGAGGGAAAGAGAATAATAGGAGAGTGGACAATAAAACCTAGTGTCTTTCCTGTATGAATCATCCCTTTATATAAATGGAACGAACCTTGTTGTATTTTAAGCCTACCTATAATTATCAAATTCCTCTGCATTAAGTGTTCCCCTCTGTCAAGACAAGATATTTCCTTTTGTCATGCTACGTGTAATAATTAGCGTTGCCATAGAAACGGGGTAATACGATAATCACCATGTGTCTTTAGATCTCCATGCCTGTAATCCTATAAGTGTTCAACATTATGAGGAAATTCTACCTCGTTAAAGATTTCTTATGCTTTGTTGTTATCTACAGATTATGAAAACAATATAGTTGAAATGAAATTTATAGAATCCTAGATTTCTTCGGGAAGTATAAGATAAATGTTGCGGTTTTAGTGTACTTATTGTGATATTGCTAATTTACATCCTTTTATGGAAAACATTCTCTTAGATGTGAAATGTGCTCCAATCATAAGGACAGAGTTACTTAAGTTACAAGTATCTATTCAGATAGAATACAATCAATGTAATTGGACGAGCAGTACAAAAATTCGACCCTATTTGTTCCCCTTTCATTTAAGTATTGCCTTGTTGTTATTGTTGTTTCTTTTAGGGAATGCATTCTGTATATTTTGCAATTGTAGTATTGTTTACAACACAAAAAATAATGGTACAAATGTAATTTTTGTTAGTATCGAATCCATTTTCCTTGCTCGAATCTATATAAAATCTTGAGCTGAAATACAGAGCAATCATACCAAAATATTTATAGAACTTTGTTAAATGTCATCACAATCTGTTCTTTCTTAGAGCATGCGAAAAACAGATAGTCTGAAACGCAATAAACTTTTTACAAATAATAATAATTACACGGAATACACAACGTTTTACTCTTGCAAGGTCTTTTCCCTCACCCTAAATTTCCTGTTTTGCAAATATTCTGACTAAATCTGATTTATTTTGAGCTACAGATTTATGATCCCCTTTCCTAAAGATGGGCGACATTTTGGAAAACGTTACCTAGATCCAACATATAATACCATACATCCTAAATTGGGTGTTTATGAAAGTGATATTTATAGAATCATGTGGTTGGACTTTAAAAAAGATGTATCTCATGTTTCATGGGATGTAACGAGATAATACATTGCTTCTACGATTAAACCTGGTGAATTAAGCAAGGGGAAATATCACTGACATGCTTGGAATTGATATGGTTATTCAAATCCACCTTGATTTTTCTTTGGACTATATTTTAGTTTTACTTGAAAGTCAGAATGAAAACCTTTTCTAACCTGGTTGATATTGTGCAGGAATTTGGAGGCCAATACACATGATATATACAGCCCTGGAAAAAAATGTATTAGACCAAGATTCTGTAATAAGGGTACTATAATATGCAAACAAAATTATAAAAATGATTTGTCTTTGTATTTCATTGAATGAATACCAAATTCCAGCAATTATACCTTGCTTTTATGATATTTTATTTATTTATTCTTGGTCTAATAAGTTTTTCCATGGCTGTACATAAATTAATTATTTATCCTAAACCTGAACGATGATGAAGTAATGACAATAACATTGTGCCTTACCAGTTAACCATTCATTCTTATACGTAGGAATAGATTGTGATTTGTTTGTTGTTGGTGGTCGTGGTGGTGATGCAGGTTTATCTTGTTATGAATCAGGAATATCTATCTCCTTTTAGTTTTATAGTATTCTGCGTAAAAATGATAAAGATATATATTATTGCAAATAATTTAAGGTATATTATATTTGCTTTTCATTCCGAACGATGATCGATACTCTATTTATGTACATTAATGCGATATACACATCTACATCCATTGTCCATGCTAAAAGTCATGTTGTTAGAAACAAATATAAATCATTGGACGATTGTCTCAAGTATTATTATTGAAAAAATCCACAGCTCAGCCAGATAATATATGAATGTGGATCAAGAAGACCAAATAGGGGATTATAAATGTTGAATATCAGCCAATAATATCTCCCTATACCCTGACCCTACTACAAAATAACACGTCTGCTAAATCAACCTTGCTTTTGATGCTTCGTATTTGTACAAAAAACGTTCTTGTGACAATCTTTGTCTTCGTTCTGTACTGTTTTATTTTCCCATTCAGTTCTTACCTTCCCATAGCCTTTCCCCTTATTTCTTTAATTCCTTCTTCCTCCCTTTTACTATTATTTTCTTCTACATGTCTGTAAATTATTTATTACTTTAGGCCCCTCCACTATATATATATATATATATAATCTTTGAATTACTCTCTTTATTTTCCAATTCTTTCAATATTGTGACATATCTGTTCATGAATTATGTAATCGATTTCTTTTATTCCAGAATGTATATATTTTGGTTGATTTGTGGAAATAGAACTAAGCTGAAACTGAAACTGAAACTATTTTCTCAGATGCATGCAAATTTTCAGTGAAAAAACTCCCACAAGCTTTGAGGAATATGAATATTTTTGGTCAGTTTTTCGAAGCAGTGAAGCTATTGATATGAGTACCTAAATACATGAAGTTGTGAGAAGTTAAAAATTACAATTACATAGTAGTTCTTTTTTCCACGTTTACGTACAGCACATTCTCTCTTTTTTATATTTGTCGGGCGAAGGTCTTGTAATTCATTGTTGATCTGTTTACCCTTATGTATTGATTGACATGAATAGACGGGAAGAGTCATTATCACATGCATGCAAAATAAAAGTTAACGTCAAACTCATGCACAGTATTTTCCGGTTTAGATTTCAGGGTTCATAAGTTAGGCCTACATGCATATCGTACATTTGCTGGGTTAGAAAACAAATATTAATGAACATTTATATTAGGTTGTTACGCAAGATGACAAAATGCCCCCCCCCCCTCTTTATCTCTCCCTCTCTTTATCTCTCTTTCTCTCTCTCTCTTTCTCCCTCTATCTAACCCTCTCCCCTATCTGTGTCTGTATGTCTCTCTCGAGAGAGAGACAGATAGATATATGTATATGGATATATATATCCATCTCTCTCTCCCTCTTTCTCTATCTCTATTTAATTTGTTGTTTTTTTCTTCAAAATACTACCGTTCTGTTTTAATTCTCTGGTTACCTTTTTGCAAATAAATTTGTTAATTTTGTGTCATAGCTCAAAATAGACTTAAGAGTACCACTGTAGTGTGATGTACGTGTCAACAAGTGTCATAAAGCAGTTTAGATTTTCTTCATGTTGCGTGACAAGAGTTTAAAAAATAAAACTCTGTTCTTAAAGATAAAATCATGGAAGTGGTTGAGTTCAAGTAATCGTGATGAAAGTATTACTTCATAGAAAGATGTTAATATCGCTTGTATAGAACAGTGAGTTTTATAATATCATATTGTTTTTGCATAATAATATTTTCAATAGATTATATTATGTCAAACATTTTTTTAAATTAATATTATCTCATTGTACAATTTGGTCCCTTTTGTTAATTCATATTTGATCTGTCTGTCGTCCCCCCCCCCCCCCCCCTATCCTCCCGTGCACCCTAATTATCCCGTGCACACGCGTACTGTGCCGTTCTACTATTTGTATTTCACTTATATTTATCTCTCGGTACAAAACAATATTCCAATCTTGATATTCAGCCAAGATTTTATCGTTTCTCCTCTTTGGAAAATAACCTTGGTAAGCCGCAAGCTTTGGCTTGAAACGTGTTGGATTACTATTGAAGTATTTACTCGAATCTGCTGAAATCTACATGAACATTAGACAATGTTATTGCAAAAAAATTTAAAGTTTAAAATCAGTTTAAGAGAACGTGCCTTTGATTGTATTACTTCCAATCGGTATATGACATTGATGTTGACTTCATCATTATCATCGTCATCAGTATTATCATTATTACTGTTACTATCAGTATAGCTGTTGTTATCATTATTATTATTGTTGTTGTTGTTGATGTTAATAGTAGTAGTAGTAGTAGGGGTAGGAGTAGGAGTAGGAGTAGAGGTAGAAGTACTAGCAGCAGCTGTTGTTGTAGTTGCTGTTGTAGTAGTAGTAGTAAGCTGTTCCATATACGTTACAATTTGAGTCATAAGCAGTACATTATGGGCTCTCAAATCTAATCACCAGGGAAAGAATGTTGTAGTGCTAGGACATCCTAGAAAACTGATACTATGTATAAAGCCTAGGTATTGCTATATGATGTTAAATAATGATAACGTGGATTTCATAACATTTCATATGTGTGGATAAATGACTTATTAAAGGTTATTAACCTTGTTATTTTTATATAAAGTGATTTGGGATTGGGTGGGGTTGTTATTTTGATCTCTTTGTGATAAAATTAAGTGACTGCGTCATATCTAAAAAGAAATGACTTGTGAACCAAAACGTCAGCTTAATTATTTACCAGCCGGTTACTTTCCTGGCTTAACCTTCATTCAAGACCGCAAGAGTGTGATATTTTGTTCATGGTCGTCGTCATCATCATTTAAAAAAGAACATCTATCTATTGCTCTCCCACTCTTTCCTTTTGATCATCGGCTCTTTCTTTATTTTTTTTCTCTCTCTCTCTCTGCCTCTCTCTTTCTCTGTACCCATGACCTTGTATTCACACTGAGATCTCCTTTGTCCATGGATTTACACTCTTGATCCCTATTTTCTAAACCATGAATGATTTACAAAGATCATCGTCAAGTATGGCTAAATATACGGAACGGAAATATGAAGGCCTTAGTCTAAGATCTTACCGTATTTAGTACAAGGATCTAGTCTGTTTCTAGTTTATAAGAATCATAACATTCAGACTGCGGATATTGGGAAGGCCTTTTTGAAGGAAATCATATTGGGAAGAAATTCATGATAATTCAAAATAAAGACGAAAAATATCAACCCAATGATAATCCCTTTTAGCATTTTCAGCTGTTGTATGAATTTTGTTGCCGCGTCAATACCTCATATTCTGTACTTCAAGCTATCCTTGTCATGGTTTTAAAAGTGGTATAACATGTACATGTATAGAGAAATCTCAAGTATCTCAGAAGCGAGTTACCATAGAATTGCTGCCTGTATGGCATGTGCGTGTGCTAACACCCTTCTGTTTCCACAACGTATTGAAAGACCATACTGGAAGCTCCCTTCTGCTACCAACACAACGTATTGACAGACAATACAAGAAGCTCCCTTCTGCTACCAACACAACGTATGGACAGACCATACAGAAAGCTCCCTTCTGCTACCAACACAACGTATTGACAGCCATGAAAAACTTGTGTGCATTTGCTCAGCGCACTTCGCACCGCGTCCTATAACACGGGAAAACTTGTCTCAGTTTGAGACACTATCCGTGAAATCACACGAGGGCTTTAAAGCAAATAAATATTTTTAATCATTTCGAACGGATAAATAATCTTCACACTTTATCCTATTATGTAGTGTTACTAACCCGTAAATTACTTGTGAGGAAACTACTGCACTTTTGGGTTAAAAAAGAGAGTTGAACACTCAACTCAGACCTTTCCCTATAGCAGTGAGAGCATTTTTCCCTACTTTGACCTTACATTGCCTCATTAAATCGAGTGGAAATTCCGAACAAGATGATTTATTGAGCCATTTCGCATACCAAAATGTGGCTAATGACATTTTCTAACTAGTGATCTAAACATCATTTTGATTGGTTGAGGGGAATTTGGTGCGATTTTGCTGTTCATTCACGAAAGTCCTCTTATTTCTTGTCACATTATTCACGAACGTGTCGCAAGAATAGTGCAGGCAAGGGCATTGGATTACGTACAAACGGTTTTCACACCTGTGAAAGAGGTCTGCTCGTATACAGCTTTTGGTCATTTTATCTACGATATTGCTGTATTTTTCTTGATATGTGGATATCTATGTGAGATAGGAGGAGGTGCATACACAATTTTTAGACAAGGCTACTTATAGGAATGCAATATCTATTTTTGTTTTACATTTTGATCGAATTATATCGTCTGATATATATACGGATTAAGCGGGGGAAAGGGACCAACGTTTACTGGATTGTGCCATTGTACCAGGGGGTAACACGATTCGTTCGTCTGTTTGTGTTTCACAGACAAGGCAAGGTAGGAAAAAAAAAACTCCTCATATTATTAAATTCATAAGTGTTTGAATATAAGTCTATTGCATACTAAGTCATATATACATTGTATATACATGTATATTGCGATGATTATTGATAATAATGATATATAATGATATATTTTGTTTCAGTGAATGAAATTTCAAGAAAATGGAAATAAACTTATTCAGAGCTTCATTCAAATTAATGATTATTTCGGGTGAGGTATACTATGTTTTGAATAAGGACCATATTCATTATTTGAATCCCGCAGGAGTTTTTTTTCTGTGAAAGTTTTCCTGAAATGCAATTTTTCAACTGACAAGCTCAATTTTCACGTTTCAGATGCGTGCACGATCTCAGTAAGGGCTTGTTGCTTGGAAGATGAGTTTTTATCATGTGCCTTCTTGCCGTTTTCGTGTATGCTCGATTTTATTGTTATTTATAGAGTTGATCAATACCTATCTCTGATCATGACTTTTGTATGCAATTGCAAACTAGAAATGTAATTTCATTACCATTGTCTTTATGTTGTAGTCCTACGGTAAATGGTTTCTTTGGTTCTCTGACTATTATGTGTTTATCGTTTTTAGAGGTATTGTAATATTCACGCCAAAGATTTATTCAATTTTTGTTGTATGGGAAATATCCATAATAATATTGTGTGCGCGCGCAACACTCTTCTGTGAAGAAGACAAAGCTTATTCATAATATAAGAACTATTTGTTGCAAATTTGTTTGTGTGCTTTCGTGTGTAGCCTAAGATAGCATAGGAAAACTATTTTGTCAACCTTTTATGTGTTATGCTCTTGGAGGGTTCGAGAAGAACGCAAAGTTATAAGTAAGTGCATGAGCAAGAAATTAGAGAGAATTCAGTGAGAAGCGAATTGATTAATGTCAGGGAAATAGGGCGAAAAATAACACGAAACAGTATTTTGATGAAGAAAATAAGTGTCCATTCAAAGACATGAGATGTGTGCACAGCTACAAGAGGAAATGAAAAACATGAACAAGAGCCTTGATGGAGTTTTATGAATGTCCGTGCTGAGGTGCAAGCTACTATCCGCTCAAAGTGCACGAATTATCCCTTTTAATAAAATGGACGCGCCCGCGATGAGCGGTCAACGATATTCGCACAAGCCAAACACTCGGTACTATATGCGGCGAAACCAGGAAAAGTAGTTCATATACCATACAGGAAGCACATAGTTTAATTTCTTTTATCTCTAGCATGTATCCGGATATTAGGAATGGAATGTGAGTTTATAGGAAGTCTGTATTTATGTCAAAAGGCAGTCCGTATGTATAGGCTACACGTCATATTGACACATGGAATAATGAATAAAATGTGATTTTAATATCATTGACTTGATGTTGTCTGTACGTGTCAAGAGTAAAGGAAATTGCTGGTGGTATAATAATTAATAATTACAGTGGACTTATCATTTCCTTACCTTTGGGAGGTTATCCAAAGGTCTAAATCATTTTTAGAGAACTTATATATACGGCATATGGATATATTCAGACTTAATGAGGAAATGTCTGTTGAAATCATCATGCTGTTAATCTAACTTAGCAGATTACATAATATAATATTTGATAGAAATATGAAATCATATATATAAATCGGCAATGATTGGAATTACAATTAGAAATGTAAATTGTTCATATTTCACTGTAAACAGTGACACTAACAGTGTTCAAAAGTTGTGGTGTATCTTGAATAGATTATGCTTAACCAACTAGCTCAAGTTTCATATCAATGGTACTTATAATCATAATATTCACGTGGCAGCTATTACTCCCTAAAATTTTCCCAAAAAATATCCTTAGAAATATCAATCATTCGACACAAAACCATGACTAAACTAGAAAGGCCGTCAAAGGCGGCAGACCCACGCCTTAGCGGAGCTATTATTCTTGAAACTGCAGATTTATTTTTACTGGTTGGTTCCCCTGTCGTGTATTTAAAAAAAAGTAAACCCAATATAGGTTTTGTTTTGTTGCGATTATTTTTGTAAGCAGTAGCCATTCAAAGGGGATAACAAGAGGCACATCTACCCCCCCCCCCCCCAATAAATGTTGCCATATTCAGGTCATAGCTTTGTGTGTCCCCACCCTTAAAAAAATTCTTCTGAAAAAGATATTTTATTATTGAAACATCTCTCCCCTAAAAGTAATTGATTAGACATGTCAGAGAGCGTGGCGTGGTGAGGAAAAAAATGTTAGCAATTTGTATTCAGTGTTCAGTCATGTAAGTGTTAGTAAATGTATTCATGTTCTATCTTTAAATTACATTGCAATTGGGGTTGTTGTTGTTTTTCATCGGGCTTGGATAAAATAAATATGACGACAAAATAAGTTGGATCTCGACTTCAAAATGACATGCATGCGAGGCACAGAGCTTACTCACTCAGCTCAGTCACCACCCATCAACAAAGTCAAAGTGGATACTGGCGTGCATGTATTCGGCGAACCTCGATCAGCCACCAAATTTTGCAAATCCACACAAATTTAAAAAAAAATACAGTTTTTGTATATATTTTACAACTACGAAATCCACTCAAACAGACATAAATGAGTTATAAACTAACTCAAATCTCAAATGACAGGACCGTTATAACCCAAAGAAAAAAGTTCAATCCTACTACAGTCAGCCAGGCACAGGCACTGTACTCCCTGGGGTTATGTACTCCCTAGCCCGACCAGATCGCCGTCACTTCGCGACAGCGCTGTGTGTAGTTATGTACGTACAGCTAGCTACACAGCCCACTCACTCAGATCAACACACGCGAACGCTCGCGAGTGCGATAAACTCACTCACGTCGAACAACTCACCAGATTTTCACCGAAAACAATTAAAATCACGTACTACACGTCCACCAGGATAAAATAAATCACAAAAACTTCCACAACAAAGTGGAAAGAACCGGGGAAAATAAACAGAAATGCACAGAAGATAAGAAATAGAGGAGAAGCCGTAGGGCTAGGGTAGCCTGAATCTAGCAATAGAGCCGCCTATTACTACCCTACATAGCCGCTTTCGCAGTAGTAGTTCAAGCGCGCGAAAAATCCCTTGTTGCTGGGATACGTTGGCTTTGAATATTCATTGCAGGCTCGTACGGATTTGAAGTGAAATGGCAAATAATGGGTCTAAAAGTCTTCTAAAATTCATAAACCTGAAATAGACTTTTGGTGAGACGAAGTAATGAGTGTTTTGATTGGCCAAAATATTTCTGCATCTGCAGGCGAAGTTTGGGGTCATCAATCTTTCTAGTTTCTTTCCTGTCACTATCTGAACTGAAGTTCCTATACTTTACTACAGGGTCAAAACTTCAAGGTCACACAGAATGTGCAGGGGTCAACCAATCATCACCAAAATCTAATCGATTCTTTCCTGTCACTTTCTGAACATTCCCTGAAAATTTGGTGCAAATCCGTTCACCCGTTCTCTTGTTATCTTGTACACAAACAAACAAACAAACAAACAAACATACAAACAAACAAACAAACAAACAAACACAAAAACAAACAAACATACGGAGCCCTTTACATAACCCTGCCGATTTCATCGGCGTGGGTAAGGTAATAATTAGGGCTGTCATCAGCATTTTTAAAAATTACAGTAGAAACAAGGCAAGTTCAATTCAGAGACATCATGAGATGACATCGTTTCCAAAAATATGAGAAAAAATGAACAACCAACGCTGTAATCCCCAGAAATCATATACCCACTCACCCACCTGATATAACCCACACAATGCATTTACTACTAATGCCTGGAGTAGGGGCTTGTGTAAGCCCACTGAAAATACATACTTTCATTTTACATCGCAGAGAAATCACACTTGGAAAATTAGAAAGCTCGACACGATCTCCTACATTGCCCGGATGTACGGAAGAAGTATCAGGATGTACGGAAGGAGTCTATGGTGTTGAGATCATACATGATGTTTGAGCTGCATCCGGGTCTGAAGTGCAATGTCACGTCACAGGAGCCAGATATTCATGTTGAATGTTTTCTGAAAGTTAGCTCATCATAATTACTGTCCTCTCTGCCTATTCCACAGAACTTATGTGCCGCATGTTCATTTCATTTCATTTCACTTATTTATTTTCCAGTACTATATACAAATATACAAATACTAATTACAACTTGCATTTTATGGAATAAAAAGAAAGAAAAGTACAAGGAGAAATAAAACATACAAACGTTTATAAAACGGAAACGGTAATTAATAATCTAGTCCGTGGGGATAACAAAAGCAAATTTGCGAAGGAGGGGTGCCATTTAGAATATATTAATGTTATAGCACTAAGAAGGGAGTTGTATGTTTAAGAATATTTTTTTTTCATTCCTTTTAAAACTTTGGAGTGATGCAGAATTTTTGATGTCATTGCTTAACCTATTCCATAGGACATGCCCTCTGTATCTTACACTTTTTTGCCCTAGGGCTGTTTTAACGTATATGCTATGAAATTTTTGTGAGTTCCTGTATTATAATTAAGGACAGAATAATAAAACATGTAGTGATCAGGCAACTGAACCATCCACTTATAAATAAACTAAAGCAGTTTGATCAAATAATTTCATTGCCGTACCAAATTCTTGAAACTCCCCAAAGTATACACAGTTTGCTAAATCAATTCTTGATTAATTTCCTACCCTACGGGATCATGAGTTTTGAACTTATTGGAAGTTTGGTATCTCAGAATATGTTCTAGTTTTTAATCAAGATTTTAAAAGGAATTGTACTCGCTCAGTAGAATTTTGTGAAATAATGCTTGCAATCTTGGTGGCAGAGTAAGGGTTAAAGAGAAAGTTGACTACAGTTCTTATAGGAAGGTCGATTAAGTAGTTACATTTTAAGTATGTCTGCGAGGTTTTAAAATGATCTACATGAAACTAAATTGACTTAATCGATCTGAAAAATCACATCCACTGCACAAAAATGGGTATATGGGACTATAATATACACCAATGTGGCACGCATTTTTTTGTCCAAACCGCATTAACGCTATTTCTCGTCATATTTCGAATATGATGGCATTTAAAGAGCAATCCTAATCAGGGGACCTTTTTCAATATGATATTCTTCCAACCTAAGATTTAAAAAAATAAGAAAGCTCACAAAACATTTTCACCTTTACCAGTATTTAACCTTCTCTTTAAAGAAAAGATCAAGTGATTGGTATGACATTAGTTACGTTCACACGACGGGAGCTAAACTTTAAGTTTGCTTGTAGTTTCAAAACTTTAAGTTAACTTGTAGTTATCTTGTAGTTTCAGACCGTATGAACGGACTCGTAGTTTCGAAACTTTAAGTTTACTTGTAGTTCTAGAACCACAAGCGAGCTTGTGATTAAGGCTGAAACCACGAGCAGTGGGTGGTCCTCAGTCGCAGTCTCGGTTAGCGATGACCTCGCTGTTCATGTTAAACTTCCGGGTCATACCCTTCGCCCGAATTATTAACACAGGATCTGTATGTGTACTGTACACACAATCGGTAGTATCTATTTCATGGGTATAACCAAGACGATCGCTCGGCTTTTAGCTTGTAGCTTGTTGTTTAGGGCTCGCGTGAACCCTCGCTGCGGTTAGGGAGTCGTGGTTTCGTTAACTTAAAGGGATACACAACCGCAGATTTTGGACGTTTTTATTCTGCGAGAAGGCACCGTGATCGTTACCTGATCATGCGGTTGCCTCGCGGGGGCACAAACTTTATGTACGAGTGAATGGGGCTTACGCAATCCTCAGTTTTAATACCCACGGCCACCATGTGGCGTATCCCTTTAAAGTTTCGAAATCACAAGTCCCGTATGAACGTAGCTATATTTACAGCAGTCATAGACCTGAGACCGTAATTATTCTGGGACATGGTCTCGTGGGACATGAGTTTGGCAGAACAGTCTAAGCGGAAAAACACTCCCCGTGTTGTGATATCCGCTCTTCAAAGAACTTGGGTGAAGGTGCATGAGGCTTCCTTTCGGTTTGTGATTGATAATCAGCTTTACATCTAAAAGTAGTGAATGCTAGACAGAGACTATAATTTATTTTTTCTGGGAATATCAACTTATGTCACTTACCATAGAATCTTCTTTGCTCTCGCCACCCCCCCCCCCTGATTTTTACTCATTTTGTTTTCACAATTATCAGCCTGAGATTTCCACATTGTAGGTGAATGATGTCAATTTTATATGGATTAAGTTTCAAGATGTTTATTTGAATACTATTCTCAAAATAAAGCCCATGGGTAGTATTCTGAGCATCATTTTATCTCTGATTTTTTATTTTTTTTTTAACCCTTTCAAGACAATTGACCACATTTTGTGGTTTGGCTCAATAACTTTTGATATAGAGCTATAAAAATATACCAGATGCAGGAGTAGGAAAAGCAAATATTTCTACACACATTGTGTCCATGTTTGTTGCATGACCATATTGCGTTTGATGCCTGGAATTTTTAAAAGGAGAATAATCTTCAAAATCCTTAAATTGGCAACACATTGAGTGGTTCAAAATCACTGTTTTTTATCAATATTGGCAATTTTTTTCAATTTTTCGACTAAGTTTCTAATGATGTATATTGTTTTCAAAGACATTGCATTTTGTTAGAACCATGTAGCACTAAAAGAGGTTAATCATTACTGACACTGTATGACAAAAGGGTGGCAGAAATGGCACGTGCGATGCACAATAGTATCGTTGTATTTTGGATTAATTAGTGATACACATAGATTTTGTGTCCCTGACTTTTCATTAAGTTCTGTTAAATAGACATGCAATATTAGGATCAACAAAGAAAACAGGCCGTATGGTGTGAACCGATTAAATTTTGTTTAATTTCTTCATTCCATTTCTTTCTCTGGATGAAAAAAAAATATTGAAATATAAGTTGTCCGCATTTCCGTCCTGGATCTTGTTAGCATCAATAAACATATTTAAATTACTATAAATACCGTGTGGTGTTTTCATTGCAGATATAATATTATATACCATTATTTATATTGGGGTAAAGGACAGTTATTTATATGATCCTCGTAAAACAGACCGTGTGGCTTTTAGGGTTTTTGAAAGTTTTATTTGCTATCCTTTAAAAAATTTACTAGTATACAGAGTATGAAGCATAAGGAAAAGGGATCTATTCACATCTGGAACTGTTTAGCTCACAATCAAAATAACACATTTCAATCTTCTTCCTTGTCTAGAGGTGAATCATTACCGACATTGGAAAGCAAGAGGTTGGCAGAAATGACAACTGCGATGCACAATGGTATTGTTGTGTCCTGGATTAAGTACTGATACACGCAGATTTTTTGTGCCCTGGTTTTTAAGTAAGTTCTGTTCAATACGTCTAGTCTGCCAAGCAGGAAAGCAAAAAAAGAAATAATAATAATCACACTTTCGATGAAAGTAGCCACTTTTTTCTCACGAGATGACTGGCAGTAATAATAGATATTTTACGAAAATAGGCCACATGGTGTGAACCGATTCTTTCTCTGGCTGGAAAAAAAATGTTTAAAATTGAACTTTTCCGTATGTTTGTCCTCGATCTTTTTAGCAGCAATAAACATCTTTAAATTAGATACTGCGTGGTGTTTTTATTGCAGAAATAACATTAAAAACCATTTATTTATATTGGGGTGGAGTCCAGTTATTCATAGCATCAACCTAAAACAGGCCGTGTTACGTTAAGCTTATTTTTAGTTGCTATCCTTTACATAAATTACCAGTATACCGGGTATAAAAGCATAATCAAAGGAGATCTGTTTTAACACCTGGCTCACAATCAAAGGTCTTCTTACCCGTATATAGATGTTCTAGTAAAGTTCTCATTTAAGACAGTCATGAAGAGAAGTAAGTTGTTTATTCATTTTCTGGTGACGATGTGTGTGGTTATTCAGTTTGTTCGTTCTGATCAATACGAATACTTTTTTCTTTGATTTGATTTGATTTGATTTATTCGTCAGGTATATTGCAATACAAACATAAGCAGGTACCATGACAGGATAGCCCATGAAAGCCGAAATGGCTTATTTCCAATGGGGTCCTTACCTAAATAACTGATTAAAAACACATTAGTACGGCTACAAGACTATCGTACACGTACGACAAGTAATAAGAATGTACTAAAGTAGCAAAATAAAACATAACATTTTTATAAAGTAGGCGAAGATTACATAAACGTGAAAACAAGACTTACTCAACGGAAAAAACTATATACAGAAAATCATAATGAAACTATCGATAATAAACGTTGGTTACATAAGTCATATAATATAGGAAACAAGATGAATGCGACTGCGTCTCCTATATGGCTCCGCCTAAATTCAGTTAATGGCTCACACTGTTCTAGAAATATTTGATAACGAGGCTAAAAACCAGTAATTTTATGTAATTTTATGTAAATTGACCTCTGTGACTTCTGACCTTTGACCTACCTACCCCAAAATCTAATCAGTTCCTCTTTCTATGGGGATACATACTGGTACCAAGTTTGAAGTTCTTACCTCAAATAGTTCTTCAGAAATCGCGGTAACGGTGCTAAAAACCAAGAATTTCATGTAATTTCATGTAAATTGACCTCTGACCTTTGACCTACTTACCCCAAAATCTAATCAGTTCATTTTTCTACGGGGATACATACTGGTACCAAGTTTGAAGTTCTCACCTCAGATAGTTCTTGAGATATCGCGGTAACCGTGCTAAAAACCAGTAATTCCATGTAATTTCATGTAAATTGGCCTCTGTGACCTCTGAACTTTGACCTACCTACCCCAAAATCTAATCAGTTCCTCTTTCTATGGGGATACATACTGGTACCAAGTTTGAAGTTCTCACCTCAAACAGTTCTTGAGATATCGCGGTAACAGTGCTAAAAACCAAGAATTTCATGTAATTTCATGTACATTGACCTCTGTGACCTCTGACCTTTGACCTCCTTACCCCAAAATCTAATCAGTTCCTCTTGGTACCAAGTTTGAAGTTCTCACCTCAAACAGTTCTTGAGATATCGCGGTAACGGTGCTAAAAACCAAGAATTTCATGTAATTTCATGTAAATTGACCTCTCTGACCTCTGACCTTTGACCTACTTACCCCAAAATCTAATCAGTTCATCTCCGTATAGGGAAACATACTAGTACCAAGTTTGAAGTTCTTACCTTAAACAGTTCTTGAGATATCGTGGTAACGGTGCTAAAAACCAAGAATTTCATGTAATTTCATGTAAATTGACCTCTCTGACCTCTGACCTTTGACCTACTTACCCCAAAATCTAATCAGTTCATCTCCGTATAGGGAAACATACTGGTACCAAGTTTGAAGTTCTTACCTCAAATAGTTCTTCAGAAATCGCGGTAACGGTGCTAAAAACCAAGAATTTCATGTAATTTCATGTAAATTGACCTCTCTGACCTCTGACCTTTGACCTACTTACCCCAAAATCTAATCAGTTCATCTCCGTATAGGGAAACATACTAGTACCAAGTTTGAAGTTCTTACCTTAAACAGTTCTTGAGATATCGTGGTAACGGTGCTAAAAACCAAGAATTTCATGTAATTTCATGTAAATTGACCTCTGTGACCTCTGACCTTTGACCTACTTACCCCAAAATCTAATCAGTTCATCTTCGTATGGGGATGCATACTAGTACCAAGTTTGAGGTTCCTACCTCAAATGATTCTTCAGATATCGCGGTAACGAGAAGTGGGACGGACGGACGCACGCACGCACGCACGGACAACCCGAAAACATAATGCCTCCGGCACCCACCTTCGGTGGGCGGAGGCATAAAAACCATCTGAGCTACAAAAAGGAGAGGAGAAATATAGTTATGGAGTAGACACATTTTTCAGATGATGCTTCAATACCCTTTTAAAATGTAAAAAATTCTTAACTGACTTAACATGATTTGGGAGGGAATTCCAGAAAAGAAAGATCAAAACGAAGACCTTCTTCTGATCAAAAGGAAGATCTTTCTCCTGATCGCGCAGTAGCAGAAGACGGTAAGATTCTATACTAGCATATATTTTATTGTGCCTTATACAACTGCCTAAGTGAAGCGTATTAAAATAAAGCCAGCTACTCCTTGGTTGAAGGGCGTATATAGTACAGGGTCCTGTCGTATAATAAACTGATTTCATTTGATTTGATTAATGTGAATTGCGATTGATGCAAATTGATCGGCTTGTAATTAATCTCAATGGAAAGTCTGTATCATTAGCGTGGACAGGTCCTCATTACTGGGGGGATGATTCTCCAAAAGAAGTTTATATATAGGGTGTGTGCGCGCGCACGTGTGTGTGTGTGTGTGTGTGTGAGGTACGTGCATTATATGTATACACTTTTTTTTTTTTGCATACCCATCCACGAAGCTTCCCTGACAGCATCAGTTTTCCAACTTTTTAATTTGAGTAAGTGAGAAATGGGAATATAAGCAGGTACACCGGAATGTGGGGAGGGGGGAGTGGTGGGGAGGGGTGCTTTGTTATATATGAAGCTTTCTTTTTCATTTGTATTATTGATACTTTGAAAGTTGTGTTAATATTGTTAATTCATATTGTTTATTTGTATATAATTGTACATTCTTTATTTTGAAAAAGAGAGAAAATAAAAGATCAACAAAAACAAAAAAATACACACACACACACACAAATATATATACAAGTGTTAGTACCTTAGTTTTTTTCAATTTGTTTGAAGTATTCACCTTTAAATTGATTGGGGGCTCCTTTTGCGAACATAATGGAAACAAATGAATAAATAAATGTCGGGTGACCTTCAAACACTTTCTCTAGTCCCTACAATACGTATACTAATTTAACATCAGCACTTTTTACTTTTTTCTGTAATCGATTTGATCATGTTGATAATTGATGAATTTAATTAGAGTGATTATCCCGCTCGCGTAATCTCCATTGGAGCTTGTGAAACAACGTCGTCATCCTACAATCAACACCAATCTCACTTAAAACAAACATGGAAAAGTTATTTTTTGTTCAGGAAAGAGCTATTAGGAATATATGTAATGTCCATTATCGCGCCCATACAAGTGTTCTTTTTTATGATAATCATTTGTTGAAAGTAGAAGATATTTACTTTATGCAGTTAGGATCTCTCATGTATGATTTTTCTCTCAAGAAGCTTCCTTTAGCACTGGCGCAAATGTTTAAAATAAATAATGAGGTTCATAAATATAATACTAGACAAGCCACCTCCTTCCTTATAAAATAAGGACAACATTTACTCTTGACACAATAGTCTGTACTGGACCCAGGCAGTGGCGGCACCAGGGGGGGGGGGGCATGGGGGGCATTTGGCCCCCCCCCCCCAGTCAGAAGCTTTGCCCCCCCAGTTGCCCCCCCCCCCCCCCCCAATAATTTTCGGAGTGAAAAAAAATAAAAGGGTGGAAAAAATTTTTTTTTACTTGGCGCCATCTTTCTTGTTTTTTGTTTTTTTTTTGGCTTGTCAGGGAATTATGGAGGCAAACTGGGCCCCATAACGCCTTTACTGAGCGTTTTTTTGAAGTTTGGCGAAAATTTTTTTTTTGTACCTCACTTACTTGTATCCTGGATTATACCAGTAAGTGATCTTGTTTTCCCCGTAATATTTGTAAATACATCTCACTGTCGGATGCACTTATTGCATCTATTTTTTTCCGTGTTAATTGGAAATAGTTACTAACATGCCATGAGGGGCCTTAAGTTTACAAGCATTGCTTTCACCAAGGTCTCCTCGTCTTTCTTTTCAACTATTTACAGTATAAAAAAATTTTGCATTGTTCATTTGTCGTGCCTACACTATATAAACTTCATGTTTTGTTATTTCACAATTGTACATGTACAATGATTTGAAAGACAAAATAAACTTGAACTTGAACTTGAACTTGAATCTCATCACACCCATGGCTACGGACGATAATGTGCCCACCCTAAGCCCCACCGTCCTCTCTCTCTCTCTTTTATCTTTCTCTTTCTCACTCTTTATCTTTCTCTTTTTCACTCTTTCTCTCTCTCTCTCACTTTTTCTCCAACTCTCGTTCTCTCACTATTCCTATCTCTATATCATGACATCCCCTCCCCCCCCCCTCTCTCTCTCGCTCTCTCTTTACCTCATTCATTTTCGTTAACCATTTTGTTGTTTGTAATCCCTCGTATTGTTCAATGCGAACCAATAATTGGTTTTAATTATATCAATTTATCTGAATGGTGAATTACAGCGGTTTGTATACTCATGAAAAGTATTTCTAAATCATTAAGTAAAACAATGTTACAATATTAATGTCATCAATTAAGAGTATAATAACAGTATGAAAAATAGTAACAATACCGACGTATATGAATAACATAAACGTTCATAAATGTCATCATATGAATGTATACACTGTGTATTTTTCACTCTGCCTCTTTGTTGCTGTAGTATAGGCTTTTTTTTAATGGATCTTAATATATATCTTGTGCAATATGAAGTGTGTGTGGGTGTGTATGTCGCTCTTGCACGATAACAGGACAATGATATGGTTATGATAATAATCATACATGTATTCCTTTGTCTTCTTGTTAATCTTTCTCACAAGCTGCTTCTCAAATAAGCCTAGGAAACAAACAGCCGAGGCTAATAGGAAATCTCTTTAACAAAAGGAAATACGATACAAAGGATTTTATTAGCAACAAAGAGATTAACATCTGTTATAACAAAGCTATGGATCAAAGTGTTGCGCGCATTGCCTTCCCTCTGTTTAGTCAATGATAAAGTAATATACATCCTTTTACAGCGTATCTCATCTCTATACCCCCCCCCCCCCCCCTCCGCGTCTGAAGAAAAAGAACTAAAGAAGAGGGTCTACAGCACATAGAGTTAGCAGGAGGAGACCCCCCCCCCCCCCCTTGGGAAATCTCTACTTTGAGTAGTTATGGTTGTTAGGTTTTTGTCAACCTTTTCGATAATCCAAATTCTAAAATTAGACTGACATTTATTCAAATCAGTCTTCTCACCGCTGCATTTAGAAATAACAATACAGGAAAATAAATTTCACTTTATTATTGTACAAAGTATTTGAATTAGTATTTCACATTGTTTATAAGGGATCAATGATCTCTCCATATTGACCTCTATCATTATTGACAGGCCTATATTGTAATACTTTACTTTATTTGCAGCAGAACGAAAAAACAAGTTTATCCCTTTACCTTTCAAAGTGACTCATTGAAGTGATTAGATCGACTGCGGTCACCCCACTAAAGATGCTAAACACAAACTGGACATAACAAGAATCGTCCAGTACTGCTATTAATATACATTTGACCTCCAGAAAAGTTCACTTGCAATCATGTTCCCATTTGACTGGCGAAAGAATAGCAAAGTACATGTACATGTTGTTTTTAAAGAAGTTTGAGTGGTGTATCATGCTTGCTATACCCAGGGAGGTATCCCTGCCGTGTGCTGAGCCACAAAATACGAGCAAACAAATGGATGAGAAGGGTTTTGGTTACCGTTCAAAGGCGCATCGCAGAGCGGTAGTGGAAACGCGGTTCGTTGAAACCACGTGACCTCTATCTATGAGTCGAATCACCAATAACAGGAAACCAGGCACTGCCTTGTGTGTGATGCCATCATTTCCACGCTTTCCTGAGCTTCAAAACATCCAGATTAAGTTATAGGGCTTTAGCACCATTGTAAATGACAGTTAACTGGGAATATTGAGGTCACGTTTACTTCGCTTTTGTAAATTTCTTCTCGAGGAGTTATTTCATGAAAAAAGAAACATACTATAAAGATCACCTGGCTTACAAATGGTATACAAATAAAAGAATGGTACAAAGTAAATATCCAGACCTTATAGACTTACAAGGGGCAAACATCACTCGCTCACAATTAAAGGGTTTGATTAATTTACAACGACTGCTGAAAATGTACTCTGTTGTCTAAATTTACTTTCAATATTGCACATAACTCAAACCATGATTATTTTCCATGAGTGCAGTGGACTTTTTATACAACTTTTGAACTTAGGTGTCGTTTCCTGATGGAAAAAAAATGACACAGGAACAAGTCTGTTCCCCCCCCCCCCCCCCCCCCCCATTGTTCTATCATTAATTTTAAAAATCCACTCGGTATTCTGTATGAGTATGTGCTTGTGCCAAGTAGCATTGAGAACACATGTCTTTAATCTTAGTTACAATTCCCTGGTGGACAGTCAGACGACTTCTCAAAACCGAGTACAGGTATATACTTCGAAAACGGTGTATGAAAATAGAGCCCTCATCGTTCAGTGCGAGGCAGTGTGTAAAAAATGGCATGGGGAAATCTTGCAAAGTCAACCTGCCAACGATATGTATATTTTTTTCGATATGTGTCAATTATCTTGAAAATCCTTGAATGATTCGTCATTATGAAATGACTTTCAAATGACAAACATTTGAAATAAATATATCCGCAGCATTATATTTGAAAAATATATATATTATCAACCGCAGGTCGACTTTGCACGATTTCCCCATGCCTTTTGTACACACTGTCTCGCACTGAACGATGAGGTCTCTATATTCATCTTGCTCTATACACCGTTTTCGGAGTATATACCTGTGCTCGGGAGGGGGGGGGGGGGTGATACCAGATTTAATGGAGTCCAGTTTTCATCCATAATTCTCTGACAAGCAAAAAAAAAAAACAGTTGTGAAAGAAAGGGGGGCTGGATATTTGTTTGTTTGTTTGTTGTTGTTGTTATTTTTTTTTTTGGGGGGGGGGTCAAAAGTTGTCAGGGGACAGTGTGCTCCCTTGCCCCCCCCCCCCCCCCTTGATACGCTAGTGCTTCCCCATTAATATGATTAAGCTGCTAATTCCATTATTTCTATAATGCAGTCTTGTAAGGGCTAACACTGAAGGTTTTCAATGTTGCACCGAAAACCTTTTGCGGACTAAACTGGATTTTCTGATCCTGAATCGGTTGTATAAAGGTATGCGACCGGTCTGCAAGGGATTGATGACCCTGTGTGTAACCTATAGGCGACAGGTAGCTGAGTAAAATAATATTTCAAATTTCAGGGTTTCAGTCAGCAGTGTTTGGTTTTACAGTTTCTCGGTTGTGCTGGACGGCAACCGGTCGTCACTATCATGACTTTATAGTGAGTCTTAATAGGGATCATGAATCTCCCAAAGCAATACATCATTTCATTGGCGTATCCAACACTAAAGGGAATACGTGTAACCTTCACCCTGTCTCTGTTGAAGACACAATGTGAAAAAACCCACATGAATCTAGCCCAACAAACTCAGAGTATTGAGCAAGACAGACTACAGAGATGATATCAATACCTTCCACATTTATTCCAAACTAAACATCGAGAATGCAAAATAACAACAAATTATAACGCGAATAACAATTTTTTTTTAAGTTTCGTTTTTCGGGACGGAGAAGGATGTATTGCTAAATAGATTTCGAATTGATATAACAAATTTTCAGTGGATCCTTATGATCTTATATGAAATGGATGGCGTAAATAATACTTCTTCTATTGAAAATTTATACATTTTGTTGCTGTCGTTGGACAAATTTGGTCAGATTTCACTGAAGATAGAGTGTCATCAAGCCTCGTATGAGGATATTGACTTATCAGCGTTTATGGATATGTCTCGACCGCTCTCATTAATCAAATCACTTCTTTACATAATCTCAATAAAGACACAATACCGAATTAGCTTGAACCTCGTAGAGTGACCAGCTATGAACTTAATTAATACCGCCCTCATTGGCAGATTTATCTCACTGTTTATCTTGCATGTTCATCGGTCACGTGCAAATTACGGTCGCTTGACACGTGATGAAGAAATCTTCTAGTTCACCAGACTGTTTCTTTTATGTTTCTTAATAAGAGAGCCAACTTCTCCCAGTCTATATCTCGTTAAATAAAGCATAGCTAGACGTGTTATATTACATACTTTAAAAGAAAAGTTCTTTCCCTTTCATTTGGTACCATATTTCTTATGAGAGCTTTGAATTGTAACAATTTTAAACCAGCAATTCAAAATTGACATGGTCGATTCGAAAATAGGATCTATTGATCAACACAATGAATGCCCGTTCAGTTAACATCTTTTAATATCATATTCTCGCCAGAATCTTTAAAAAAAATACGAAATAACCATTTAGGCATACTAAAAATGTCATGTTTGCAGTCCAGCTGTATTGTTAAAAGTCTTTATACGTGTTGTACTGGGTAGTGGATGCACAAGCCCTTCCGCACGTGTTACTCATCATTCATTGGCTTACTCCCACTGATCACGTGGTGCGGCGTATCGGCTGAAAGAGAGGCGCCATGAACTCCTCCGTAATAAACTACCGTGACAAAGTCTGGTGTTATTTAAGTGCGTGTTTTAAGTTGAGAGTGCACTTGTTTTCGTAGTATTTTTTATTTATTTGCAATTTAAAGAAATATATCTTTCACTCTTAATTTAAAATACGATACTTTTTTTATAAAAGAGGATCACGTAAGGATTATAATTTCATTTTTTTTTCAAACTACACTGAATATATACTGAAATAAATGTATTTGTTATGTTTCTCCTTTTTATACGTAAGTGAGCAGTTGTGAGAACTGTGAAATGTATCTTTTTTCATATCTTGATACAACATTTTATTAAATTAAAAAAAAAGTGTTTTTACGTCTTTTTAGACAACAAAAGTGATACAACAAATTAATTATGTCTAAGCACATGTATTAAATGTATCATGGTCTTCGTTGAACAATGAAGATATCAGTTTATCTGCAGATATAGTGGCAACCATAACGATGATAACGTCTCTTTCATGACCATTATTTCCCCTTTTCTTATTATCTCAAACCCAAATTCCCGTTAGAGAAAATACCGATATATGACTTCCAAACTAATGTGAAAATAAAAATGTTCAAAATGTAAGGATTTGATCATTGTCTTGTTTATCATATATCAATCCCAACGGTTAAAAGAAGTAATTTGTTATCTTAAAAATAGAGAGGGGGAGGGGGTGACATGATACCGTTTCAGAAACCAAGAATACTTATTCACGCAAATGATGCGAGTATAACGGCATGACTATCAATGATTATCATGATCATTATAGTCACGGGTTTGTACAGCACTTTGCACAATACAGTGTACGGTAAACATTGTCCCATACTATTCATAATATGAATATTATATCAGTCAATTATTTTCCGTCAGGAATTGATCTATAGGTTAAATCGACTGGGATACCGGAATCGGACAGAAATTTGTACCGTGTGTATCTCAAATATCTGACAAGCACCAAAAATGGTGATCAAATGATGTCCCCCCCCCCCCCCCCCCCTCACAATTTGGAAAAGAGGAACACATAATTATTCCCAAGATTATTTCATTGTGCCAAAAATAAATCATGAAAACTGTACTTAGGTGTCCTATTATAAATCAAAATGCACTACGCATTTTCAAACAATTTGTTTTATTATAAAGGCATCCAAAATTCTTTATTTCTTTCTTTGGCTTGCCAGAGCATTTTAGAGGAGACAGAGTATAGTTTACACCAAATGTTTAATTAACACGGCTGATTTCTCTTCTCAGCTTGCTAACGAGTAACGGGGGGGGGGGTGACCAGTCGAGACGAAAGAATGTTGTTGTTAATTGAATTTTTCAGTCGTGTATCAATCAAATAAGATTATTTACGTCTGGGACCGACCTTTAACGTGAACATCCGACAAACGTGACTGAGATTCGAACCTGGGTCCCATCAGAGTCAGTTTGTAGGCGAATGCAGAGAGATGTCTTTGGACGTTACCGCTAGATCAACTCTTGAAAGAAATAAAACGGCAGATAAATCATCGAAATTGGACTGTTAAATATCAGTTACATATTATTTTAGGAATACAACATAAAGTGTCTCCATTTAAAAATAAAACTGTACTGCATGATTCATTTTCATAATTATCATTCATAATTATATTACATAATCCACAACATTTAAATCACTTAAATTCTGTATGACGAGGAAATGTCAATGTTATGTATTAGAAGCAATACTAACAAATGAACGGAAACTAATTTATTGCATGATACGTCTGAATGAAAATGTGCAGCATGAAAATGAAATTATTTCTCATCAGTGAAGAAAAAATGTTCCGGGTAAATACGATATATTGGAGACATTTTATGAAAAAAAAATAGTCAGAAGATTATGAAAAGGAATTAGGATAGAGAATTGCATACACTCTTCTGGTTGTCATGGGTGGTTGGAATCAAATGAGAGTTATTGTAAGGAGTTACTAGTTCCATGGTTATTCGTATTGATGACTTTGTGTATATCTCATTGAAAATTTCTCATGGAAACATTAATTTCCCCTTTTTAATAGACTAAACCTCAACTATAATTCTAGTGTAAGCTTTATGAATGTCCTTTCCTTTATTCAAATACAAATAAATAGGGCCCTACTTTCATGACTATATATAATTATCACCTTTAAAACTAGACAGTTCACCTTTAACTAGTTGATAAACACGTCATATCACATGACTTTGCTTCAAAGAACAATGGAGGTTTCACCGAGTGCGTGGGTTTCCGGTTTTTATTTGTTTTCTTCACTCTGAATTCCTCTTTCGACTACTATAATAATAAACAACATCAAGTAAGTTCTTTCAACTTTTGAGGTCACTATGGCGTTGTTTGACAGTAATCCTCATCTTTTGATATTGGAAAATATATCCTAATTTTTGTATCCATTATTATTATTATTGTTATCATTTTAGGAAATATCTAATTTGAATGTGACGATTGCTATTAGGATAATGCTGGATCGGGAACGGCTGGAAGCAAAGTTCACTTTAGGTATTTAGCACAAAGTGAATTGTTTATGCCGAAATGTTACTTGGGTTTAGAACAATAACTAATTATAGGCCTACCCCCTCACCTCCCCTTTCCGTGCTGCCCCTCTCTCTCTATCTATCTCTCATACCCCCCCCCCCCCCCTTCCCCTTCTCTATCTACTTCTGTCTGTACTCTCCCTGACCATTACTTTCCATCATGTACATCTAGTTATAATTAACAGCAGAAATAGGCTCTGAATACGGATTTTAATACGGGTCGATAAGGATAATAATAATGAGTAGTGACGTATTATGATTGCCATATGTTTCTCTTTTTTTTTTCATTTTATTTGCATGTGATTGTTAATTTCTTTATGCTTTGTATTATGAAACAAAATATTGATGTCAATGTCAATGAAACTTCTTAATAAAATACCAAATATCAAATACTGATACCAAACTAAGCATACCATACACAATACAATCTGTATTGACCTATGAACATAATGAAGACGGTCTTTATCAAAAGCTGAGCAGGTGCGAGGTCGTTATCTATACCAAAACAAAGTCATTATTAATTCTGCAATCAGATAAGACGACCTATGATACCTTCAGCACGGCATGGATGGATAAGAATAATGAGTTCTAGTATAAAGGTGACAAATAATTTGTCAGCTTGCTCATCCTTTTTATTCATAATTATGTGCCTAAACACTTTTTTGTAATGTTTAATTTGTAAAAGTGAGCTTTGGGGCGGCTTATACCCAAGTCATACCTACACTGACAACAGATCGAATAAAGAATTACATTACCCCGAGTGGACAAGAATCTGTCAGTTTTGAGTCGGTTAGTTTGGTGGTGTGACTAAGGTATCTCTGATGTGAAAACGATGGCCCAGAAGAAAGAAAGAATCCCGTCAATTTACCCACACAAAAGGATTTTATCTTTGCTCACATTCCAAGACCTACAAAACTACCCCTTACAATAATTACTCGCATGATATTCCCAGTCTCTCTGATGTTCTCCTGTTCTTATACCTCCCTACCTTTGCCCTTCCCCCCCCCCCCCCCCCCCATTTCATGTCAAATATTTCCGGTGTTCCCCCGAATGTTCCCCCTATCCGAACTAGTGTTTGCTCAGTGCTCGGGAATACATGCATACAAAGTCGCATAGCTAATGTTTAGGTATAAAAGACTACGACTCGAAACCGTGCCAAAATGATGGATAAATAATCATGTGATATGTTTTAATTTGAATACAATACCCGCTGGTTAACAGTGACAAGTCCAAATAAAATTGTACACATATTTTTTTTTATAATTGAAACTATATACGTATAAGGGACGTAGTAATGAAAGCTGATTACAAGGTCACATTCATGAGAGATCTACTGAAATTATAATGGGCAACATGCATTATGGACTTCATTAGGCGCTGTATATAGCAGCAAATTATCGTCTTTACCCTTTTGTTAAAACATTGATAGTATTAATCAAAAAGAATAAAGTATTCAGAAAAAGTGGAACATCCATGAATGGATCGACGCCCTCTTTCTTTTATTTTGTTTCAATTAGTGGGTACCTTGATTCTAAATTACACAAAGCCACATAATGAAAATGAATTAATCAATTAAAAATCTATATAATTATTTGTATAGACGACAAAGAAATGCTGCATTTCGAAAGCGGAATTTACTCGTCCTGAAACAGGAAAGAGAAACCTACGAACTTTTTGTTATTAGACCAGGGAGCGTTTCATCAAGCGTTTCGTCAGTGATTTTTACCGACAACTGTTATAAGCTACTGAAATCCTTGCATCTGATGGGCTGAGAGCAAATTTGTCAGTAAATATCACTGACAAAACGCTTTATGAAACGCTCCCCAGATGTCATGTGAAAATGCAGTATCCTGAAAACAATTACTGATCGAACTTTACTGAGAAGTGAAGGTCATGAATGTATGAGAGCATATGCTAGCAATAACAACGACATAAGTTTGAATGTGATCATCATACAATATTCAGAATATTTATTCACGTTCATTATGAGAGGGCAATCGGCACTGTTGGATGTAGATTCCATGAACGAAAATCTGCAGAAGTAAAAATATTTGTTTGTAATGTACTCGTGAGATCAAAAAGGACTGAATTATCATATCCGATGATTAACGTTTGTATCTTTTGATCATCAGCATAAAAAGGGGCTGGAAGAGAGTGGGCTGAGAGAGGGGTGGGCGGCCATAGATGATTAATACTGTCTACACGCGGCCTGATAAGGTATCTCTTCCCCTAATATTTCATAGACGTATATTCTTACCGGGACAAGATATGCTCCCCCCCCCCCCCCCCACCCTCCCATCTTTAAATCAAAAAGCTCAGAAGCTATAATATCTAACACTACCGCAGGACCATAAAGGAGTTATAACATAATTATGTCAAGGCATGCCTGCATAAAGCACTTATCTCGTTTGGGATCATTTACTCTTTTTTTAACGTTCATCGCCCCCCCCCCCCCCCCCCCTCGTCACAATCATGGATCCGCCTTTGTATCTTGTCGGATATTCTATTCTATTATGATTGTCATTATCCATTAAGATAATCACTAAAGGAATCAGACCATACCTTAACCTACAGGACTGTCTGATCGTGTTCTAAATACGTGCAGTGATTCACGGTCATGAGGTTGAGGTATCATCAAGGAGAGTGGGTTTAACGCTTAAATGTTTCGTTTGGGTAAAAAAAAGAGTGAAAAGAAATAAAACTTTCTTTCAGATAATTATGATTTTAGCTGACAGACAGCAAGAAAATTCTAAGTTACAGTGAAGGTTCATTTTCATTGTAACGTAGAATTATCTTGTTGACTATCTATCAGTGATTATAGTTTTTATATTTTTTCAACGTGTATGATAAATCTTTAACGAATGAAGTGAAACCATGGTTTGGTGGTTTAGGGATCTATAACATACAGGAAATTGCCAATCACTATTCCGAAAACATGATGAAAATAGACCGCCGCTATTTATGTTGTGGGGGTGGCCATACTGGGGTGGCAGCCAAAGCCCATGATAAATTGTAGGTGCACCGGCCCTTGCCCCCCCCCCCCTTTAAACCAATGTAGCATACCTCAAGTAAACAAAATAAAATGTGTCCCTTCGAATTTTCGACCAAAAATTAGCCTGAAAATGATTGTGAGGATTTCGACAGAATTTTTCGGGTAGTTTTCCCATTTACACCCCCCCCCCCCCCCCCCTTCCTCCGGTGGGGCGAAATGGCCGCCTCAGCCTTATTGAGGAAGAAGCACTATATAATGGCTCAAATCAAACACTAGTAAAGTAAAGACACCTTATCCTTTAAACAAACCTTCTTTTGATTTTTTGTTCTATTATGTTAGAAAGGATTAATTGGCCTCTACCCATATTTCACTTTCCCCCCCCCCCCCCCAAAAAAAAGAGTCTTATTTGCTCGTCAAGCCAGCCGTACTATTTATAATGAATATAAATAGACTATTCTCTCTATTCATTGGTGCTATGTCGGGGATGCATAATGCATACTGAAACTTGACATATCAGCCTGCATCATGACCAGTGTACATGTACCTTCATGAAAGGCTTATCCATCAGTCTATAAGCCTTGCTAACTTGATACTATCTTTTACTTTGCATGTCATGTAGCTTAGTGAAGCTTTTTAATATTACCTTTATGTTGTTGGTGCCATTAATTAGAAAGCAGAAAATCCGAGGTTTTCACCGATATTCTGTATAAAAGTAGGTAGAGTTTCCAGCCATCAGTTGCGAATAATATGAAGCCTATTATGATTGTGAAGGGAAATATTGACACAAATTAACTTCATGCAAGTATCGTCCCATATGTCCCTGAAAAATCTGCTTTGATAGTTATATAATTATATATCTTAGTGTCCATAATTATTCAAACATTATTAAATTATGGTGACTTTCTCTTCTCATTAGATTACATTACGGCTTAGCCTTGCCTGTTCGTGCATAATTATAGGTTGATTAAAAATACTTTTAATTATAGACAAGGATAAAGAGCCTTCATTTGGAGTGGCAGGGTCAATACCTTAACATCAATTTCTTGTTGCCATGCCAGGAAAGCTTGGTTTTATTCATATCCTGAGGTGATCCAGTACCAAAAAAAAACCCGACCTAATAAAAACAAGTGCACTCTTGAATATTCTACAGAAAAGGCTTTCCACAATAAATATGGATAGCTTCCGGAACGGGCGTAAGTATGCAAGAATTTCTTTTCAACTGGGGGATGACCATGAGAGAACAAAGCCACCCCCCCCCCCCCCCCCCCCCCCCGCTTAATGAAAAGAAAGAATGCACGGATCTACGCCAATGGATTAGGGCATCTACTATGAAATGAAATCGAAGGATCTGGCAACTTTTTACAGAGTGAGTGAGCAGAGGCCACTTTTGTGAAAATGGTGCAAAATCAGGACTTCACAAGACATGGTATTTGTTCTGGCTTGTACCAGCAAAGTTGAACATCGTGAAAAGGGTTAGAAATGTTCGTATTCTTATCAATAATAGACTGTTTAGGAAAGAAGAGGTTTAGTTCTCTGTATCTACTTACGTATCTCATCAGTGTTTTTATGTTTCAGTGAGCAATTAACTACTTTATTTGAAATATCAAATTTGGCGAGTTTTTTAATTCAAGCTGACTTTCTCATTCAACCACGAAGTTTTGAAGTAATAAATCACGTCAAGACATACAGTAAAAACAATATATTGTTTCATACATTTCCTTCAAGTGCTCATAATATTTCTAATCCTATTCAAGACTCAATGCTGATGCCGAACTAATACAAATTTCTGTAAATCATGAACCATTTCACAGCAATGGCGTTTGCTTTCTCAAGTGTAAAATATCGTTAGATCTTCTGGTGTCATTGATAAGAGAGACCCTAATAATTATCTATAGGTATGAGTCCAATTTCAGGAACATACTTTGAAATGTTCATCTGTGTGACTTTTTCCAACTGTTCCAACATTAACTGTTCTCAAATTCGTTAATATCAGCCAGACTAAAAAAATTTGTCAGGATTTTGCACTTTCTCAAAACTCGCACGATTTTTTTACTGCATTTGATAGTAGAGACCCTATATTATAGGTATGAGAATTTCCTGCAAATATTTTCCAACATTTATTTGGAGAGACTTTTTCCAACTGTGAACTTTTCTCTGGGACGCACTGAATAACTGAATTGAATAGGCCACTTTCTCTATTCATTGATAGTTGCTATGTCAGGGAATCCTATGCAAACTGAACCATGATATATCAGCTGGAGAAAATTCTATCATGATCAATCGACATGTATATTATAGAGAAAATGAACTTGTTCATTTTTAAAGACATGTGAGCATGGTGAAAAAAAACATGTTGTCCGGCCCTTTGCAAGGTAGAGGCCATTTTCCTAATCGGCACTCAGCATAGTGACAAATAATTATAATCACCTGTCAAAGGCATCAATAGTCAGAATGTACATCGCATATATTAGGCGTTGTTAGGTCAGGATTGCCCGATCTAGCAACACTTAATGTCGTAATCTACATTCCAGCTATTGAAATACACTTCTTTCATTGTAACACGTGAAGTAATGACAAGCGTTTATAATCTAATTGCAGAGGCAAACTTTTCAAAATGGTCCGAGACCCTGTCACCCCTCTCCAAAGAGTTCCCTAAAACGTGTGTTTCCTACTTTCTCAAAATAATTGTGATATTTTGAAACAAGTAACTTCCCGTTCATTGTATTAAAGGCGGAATTGGAATGTTTTTGTGTGTGTGTATGTTTGGTAAACTTTTAACAAAATTGAGATGTCATAATTTGCAAAAATGAAGCAAAAATGATGAAACCAAATCAAAGTAAGATATTTCTAATTTATCATTTTAAAGCTTCTCTATGTACAGAAACATCTTTCTCTATGAATACAAAATATATTTAATTTAAATTCATGTACAATGATGACCATGCATAACTTTAGAAGTTCCCCCGGAAATTATCCTCCCAAACACCTTAACATAATATGAATGTACATTGACCCTCTATCATATTTTTTACCAGCAGCTCTTGGAGTACACACAACAAAACTGAAGTGCTATTTTGCACAAGCGGCAGTGCTACTCTATCACCTGTAGGGCAAGTGCTACTCTTTACAGCACCCCAAAATCACTAAGGGTGCTATTTTGGCACCGGGAGAGCTAATTTCAGCGCTTTTCAAGTATAAATCGTATACAATTTATTGACTGTGTGCCAGCAGTGTTGCTTTTAGCACCAGTGCAGCTACTACCTACTATACCCAAAGGGGCTACTAATTTTATTCTAAAGGTGCTGATGTTCAGACATAGAGGCTATCAGTAGCACCTATACAATAGGAATTATATACAAGAGATTCATATATACATGTACAATTCTTAGTTATCATGCTGAAGAATGGTTAGTAAATCATGAATTAACAACAATAACAAACTCACTGACCAATTTCTGAATGATTTTTAATTTGTTTATAGAACGAGTATTATATTCGATAGGCTGACCGAGACAATAGCTCAGTAAATTATATGAAATACACAGAAACCTCCAAAATGTGAATTTCAAACAATATGCAAATGATAATTTTTCAAATATTATTGTTATAGCTCTTCGGGTGCTGATTGATGGGCCTCATTGGTTCATTTGACACAGCATTTGTTTTATAACCCATTTCTTCTTCACAAAAAAAAAAAATTTTGTCAGAAATGGCATTTTATTTGCTAAATTTACAGCGGATGCAACATCCTTGCACAAGCAGGACCTGTTTTTAGCACTTTATCATTTTTAGTGTATACTTTAGAAAATAAGAGTCTGTGATTTAGACTATGGTGTGAGTCAGCCTTTACCAAGATGTAGAAATCACACTCTGTCTCTAATCATCCTATTTCCTGTCTTGTAATTAACCATCAAAACAAGACGGGTACTTCAACATTATTCCTCTTTCAACTCCAGTGCCAAACAACTTTCATCCTAACATCCCCCCCCCCCCCCCTCCACATTTTATCTCTTTCTCTCCCGGGATAGAATTAGATTAGTCATAAAAACAAGCTCTGATCCAGGGTAGCAATTAACATTATTGATTGAGGTCACGTTTATCGCCTTTTATCACATATCTTATTCGTTGGGGCATGCAGGAGAGGGACGAGGAATATTAAAATAAAAAGCAGAGGACACTATAGAACAGATTGAATAAACTTTTAGAAGCAGGGGCGGATCTTTAAAAAACTCTGAACATGGGTCAGGCCTGCATATTGTCTAGCGTAGATTCGGCACCATTTTTGCTTCTGATATAAGTTCCCCTAGTTTCCTTTCTGATAAGTGCCCTTTTGCTTTCTAATGAGAGTCCTTTCCCCCTTTTCATTTTAATTCTGATAACTGAAGGTATATCCCCTGTCAAATCTAATAATTGCCCTTTTTCTTTCTAACAAGTGCCCTTTGCTAATAGTAAGTGCCCCCTTTTTACCTCTTATACGTGCAACTTTTCCAAGAAATAAGTGACAAATTTTGCTCGCTCGCTTCGCTCGCACGTGAATCATTAGGCCAATACACACAGCTGCTAATTGGGGAAGCTAAAGCAGTTTCCATAAAAATAAAATTAATAAAAAAAATAATAAAGAAAAAATAAAATCAATAAAAATGAAGAAGCTAGAAGTTGCTCCAGAATTATTAGATTGTAGGGTATATACCAATATCACAGAGTGTAGGTGTCCCTTTTCCAAATAGACATTCCCAATTACATTATATTATATCTTTATTTATTTTTGTCACCATGATGAATATAGGATTTGGATCATTCCTGTAAAATGCTTTACTAATATCAGTTCCCGTTCACGTTGTTTACAGTCTGTACTAAATTTTATTTTCATCTAAATAATGTCCTATTTTGTGGAATCTTCAAATTTATTTTAGGCCATGTAGCTACACTGCATTTGTGTATCACTGGGAACAGGTTTTGTGTATAGATGTTTTTACTGTTGTACGAGACAGAGAATTAGAGCAAACTTGATTTGTTATTGTCTCACGTAATTGAAAGGATTTCCTGTTTGAGATATAAATGAAATGAGGGCATTATAAGTGACGAGATAATAGGAGCTATACCACCCCTGGATCTGGAACGGTGTGTCACCCGGCCCCTACACGACTCACTAAGTAAGGGAAGGCGGTGGGGGTGGGTGAGGTGGAGGAGGGGGGCTATTTACATCATTGTTACCGTACATAGTTTGCGGGTATAATGAATACAGTTATAATTTATGTTTTTAGTGTACATATAACTCTACTTTAGTGTAAGAATTCGATATACATGTATATATTTGTTCATTATTGTTAAATTGTAAAGCGCCATGAGCGTCAGAGCCTGGCGGATACCGGCGCTATATAAATGTTCATATTATTATTTATAATAAAATTATTTCTAAGCAATTTTGCAACGTGAACGACTTACATTCACAGGATTTTTGTCGGGCGGGTTTTGGGGGGTTTTTGTCGGGGGGGGGGGGGGTGAGTTAATGCATCATTTCCTCTTTTATAGCTATTGCTCCTCATCATTTTTGACTCACGTCAACATACGAAAAAGATACTCGCTTAAAGGAGAATTAACCCCTGAGTACAAATTTACTTATATTGAAAGGTGTAGTATATTCCTACTTATTGGCCTAAATCATTTTCCAATAAGATATCAGAAAAGGGTATAATAAAGATATTCCAACACCCGGTATCGTCTACTACTCATTTGCATGGGGGCTGCCATTTTCTTGCTGATTTGGATTTGTACATGAACCATTGAGAAATGTTCCGGTCAGGAAGATATTTTGAATCCAAGACCTAAATTGATTTTCTTCATTACCTAAAATCCCATATGTGACGAAAAATATAAAGTGGGTGTTTACATGATTTATAAAAATTAAATCTTTATAATGATACTTTTAAATTGTCTGGTTTTGCTTAACAAAAATCTATTTTCTTGGGTTTGCCAAACAGAGCAGAGCATAATATATGCAGCATGCATTCTGACTTTTCAAGTCCCATTATCCGAAAGCAGGTGAATGCATAGTTTGCCGCTATAGATGCTCAGGGAAGAAGCATCCATAAAATTTGAATTAATTTGCTCCGTCCATTGCGTCACAGTATCTAGAAAATAGATTTATATTAAGCGAATATCGATTTTCAACAGAAATATATAAGGAAATCTTCAGTTTAAAAATAAATTGACATATCTATTCTATATTTTAAATCTCAAATGGGTTTTTAATTTTGAAAAAGGCAATTGGGCATTTGGATTAAGAAAATCTTCTTGTACACATAAAAAAAATGGCAGCCCCCATGTATTGCTAGCAGACGATACATATTGCTAGCAGATGATAAATTTTGCTCAGAAAATCTTGATTCGTATCGATCTCGTATATTTTGACGCGAAGCCATATAGTCTAACAAGTAGGAATAAATAACACCTTTGAACACTATCGTCTTTATTGTTTGAGGTTAATTCTCCTTTAAAGTGAAACTCATGAGGTATTTTCATAGGCCTAACATTTATTCTCCGATCTATATATCGTGTATACGCTGCAATGGTCCAGTGCATTGATATCCTTTGCTAACTTCCACCTTCACCTTTTCTCAAACTACAGGAAAAAGTTATGACCGAGTGAGCGAGGAAGAGAGAGAGGGGGCAGAGGGGGGGGGGGGGGGGGGGGGGGGGGCAGAAAGAGAAAATGAATGAGAGAGGGAGAGAGAGGGAGAAGGAATGACAGAGGAAGAAAAATAATTATTTTGCTAATTAAACTTGTCCGCAACTGTTCCAAGTGCTTTCATAGCATACCACGGCCATATACTTATGGGATCAGTTGTGTATGCGCTTTCTGATGAAACAAACGTAGACCGAAGGGGAAAAAAAGGAAAGTAAAGAAAGAGAAGAGAGAGAGAGGGGGTGGTAAATTAGAAGAATAGAAAAGAGAAAGGGAATGAGTATAAAGCACTTCGGAGAGAGGGAGAGAATAAACAAAGTGAAAGATTATGAGGTGAAGAGAGAGGAGAGAGAGAAGGAGAGAGAGATGGGGTGTGAGGGGGTCGGGAAAGAGAGATATATTGGGTTAGCGGAGTGAAGCTGCAGAGAGGGGGAATAGATCAAAACTATGGAGACTAGAAAAGCATTCGTTAGAAATGAAAAGAACGCGAGTATGACTAAACATTTTGCTTGCTACATGAGATTCGTAACCGGTCTGAACTTGTTATAATCCAATTTAAAAGCCGTATTTCCTTATATGGGTTGAATGCCAACTAAACAGTATGGATTCGATCCCAACCTACAATGGTCACGTGATTCAAAGAAGAAAATCTTGGCATTGAATCAGATGAATAGAATATGCGCTAACAATCGAGTCCTGAACGACATGTTTGTTTGTTTGTTTATTTGTATGTATTTATTTCCGTATTAAGAAAACCACGTACATTCATAAATGTGTGTATTATGCAAGTTTACGTGTACATGGATGTTAGTTTGTTGTGTATAAAAGATTGAATAATGCTTCAACCTATATTATATAGGCCATAGGCCTCTAGAATACCGTTCATGATATTATCTTCATGATGTACTTTGATGCATTTCATTCGTACAATACTTGCAAGTGTCACGTATGATATTCAAAGGCACTTAATATTTATTTCTTTGTGGATACCACTTTTGTTCAGTGATTAAATCACTGCCTTATATAGATAGAAAAGTGGAATTATTCAGTAAATGATTAGCAAGTAGACTTCAAGAAACGCCCAATATTATTTCATGGTGATGCAATCTGGCATACCCGCATAATAAACTGAGGAAAAGCAGGGCATATTGCAGTTTCCTTTGTTAATTCCAGATGGATCATCTTATTAGCCTTAATCATCATGATCATACAGTGAAGCCCATTTACATTATTCCTCCTTAGAATCATTGGGGGCGATGTATATTGGAACCTCTATTTGTCAAATAGGCCATTTTCGTATATAAGGGCAAGCCACAAGTTTGTCCAACGTAACAACGCCTATAATACATGCAAATGACATTGTGACTATTGAAAAGGAATAGGTTTTTACAGGTGAATGTAATAGTTTGTCACCAGGCAACCGTGTATAAATTTAAATAGGCCTACATTACGAAAACGGCCTATTTGACGGCCGTTTTTTTTTACCCCCGTCGGAAATTGAAAAAAAAGTATATTTTGCATGTTTGAATTTCTTTACCAAAACTTGTCGGTAACCCCCCCCCCCCCCCCCCCCCCCCCCCCCCCCCGGTCCTTCTTTCAATGGCCTAGCGATGCTCCTGACCCCAGTTTACTTGTGTTGCATTATAATAATAGCAACATTATACCAATTATCCCCTGCTCAACTCGCTGCTCAATTGATAACGTAATAGGATATCACCATATTGTGAACTAATTATTACGGGTGTATCCATATTATGCTGGTACTACATGTTTATCGAAACCACTCGGATTAATTCACGTGAGCAGAAAGAAACTTGTATTATTGTGAAATCAAATGATGACGTAGTTGTTTGCTATGTACCGTCTATTGGCTTTATGCCATAATGACACGTGTTCAGTTGAGTGTACTTTTCAGAATTAATAGTCAAGACATAATAATGTAATGGCTGTTGGAAAAGTTCGTCGGGTACTCCAGTAGAGAGATGAATAGTGTAATCATATTTGAAAATTTCTTTCTTCAGAGATGATCCTTTATTATTATACCACCCCGCCCTTTATTTTGTAACCATACAATAAGGAGCGTGGCACCAAGCAATTTTGGTATTGACAAATATATATATAAGTTTTAGTGTGTCTTGGTTGAACCACACCCTCTTAGCAAGCAAACAAGTAAGCGATGGAAATCGAGAAAAAGTCTTTTTGTTACTGTTGTGTGCCAAGATCAACATGTTATGTTCTGATGAAAGTAGCATAAAATGTACATGTATCATAAAAAATGTTCAGTTTCGATCCAATAAAGCTTGTAAGATTCATTATGTCGTATGGTTTTATGTTTCTCCTCAATTAACCCAAATGACAAAAATCATTTCATGCAGCTGTTCAGTTTCATTCAATTTTTTTCTAAAGCCATAATGTGCTTGATGCTGTGTGAGTGGAAAGAATAAGCTTTATTAGGAAATACGTATACATATGGAGCTGTATTAGAATCACCTCTGTGATGTGTAAACACTTTCCTTTTATGAAAATGGCAAGAAGCTGACCATAGATTTGCAGATAATAGACCAGTTAAAATATTTAAACCCAAGAATATTTCTTCACATATCATAATTTGCATGTTATGCATTAATGCATGGATATGCTTCAAATGATGAATTTGTGACACTCAAAACTGATCTATTATCTGTATAAGTATTGCCTGCCACTGTATGCACTATGTAGTCCTTTTCTTCATTCACTCTCTCAAAAGAAATCCCATTCTAACAAAAAGTCTATATTCATTCGACAAAATACTTTGTACAATAAAGATATGGTACAGAAATCTGCACAATGTACAACCACTGGGTGTCGATGCCAATTTCATAATAAAATCAAAACCCCTCATTAGGGGATAGCCACTGGATATTATTGGCTATAGCATTATTTTGACCTTGCTATAAAAGGCTTTGCCAATGCTCTCATTACTCTCCCATCCAAATACTATCTTTTCACTTGTCTTGTCTTTTCAAGACAGCTTTTTCTCACTGAAATCAAGGTTTTCTACAGTAAAAAGAGTGGATGATCCTGTACAATAGACCTGTTACTAATTGTATGCATACTGTACATCTTCTTCTTGAACAGAAGTTTCTTTCAACGACTTAAAAGCTTGCCAGAGGTTTGTCTGACATAGCATAAAATGTATACAAAATGAATTCCATCCATAGAGATGCCATAATTCATAGTAGGTGCCCCAAATAGTTGGTAACTAAGGAATCTATTGAGAAACATGCATATATTGAATACATTAATAGTAAACAGGTCTATCGTATACATGCAGTGTGCGTAACAAATGAACCATGGAATGCCTTGAAGTTGAACCTCATTTCAGAAAAGCTTAAATAAACCATCTTTGTAATGCATTCAGATTTCTTTGCCACGTGCCTAGTGACAAGATCCTTATATTCACCTTTGAATGTCAATAGTAGGAATGTGAATCCATTCTGTTATCAAGTCAGACAAACCACAACATCTGTCTAACCTAGCAAAAAAACTAATGAATAAATAATTCATACAAGGTGAACATAATAATTCATCATTCAGCAAATGGTACACACTGTATTAGATGTGTGTAGATTTGAATACATTAGGAAAATGGCTTATTGTGATACTTGTAAATCCTCAGTCATGCTCATTTACTATGGTGGCCGGAGAGAACAAATAAGAGTGAATTCTTTTTATTTCAATAGTTGTCATTTCATGTTTTATTTTTTTTTCAATTTAGAAATAAATATTTTCGTCATCCATGATTTGATTACTGTACATATATTCAACAGGTCTGTTTGTCTTTGGCATGATTAGAAAAATGGAATCACACCAAACAAACGAGACACAATCTATACACAATTTCAGTACTTTGGCATCATAATACACGCATTCACTTCTTTTTTTCCCTCATAATTCTTTGATGAATGGCAGAGATTGATACCTAATACAAAACACATTACAAACATAACAAAATGGTTTCTTAAAAAAATTACTAATGCACATATTGAAAGATGTCATGACATTGTACAAATTTGATATAAAAAATGTGAAAAAATTGATGAAATTTAAGTGTCATAAACACCAATTCCATTATCTCCAATTCCCACAAATACAAAAACAACATCAATTCAAACACGCAGCATCATTTATCATAAGCAAGCACAGAATATCTATAAAAAACCTTTAAAAAAACAGAAAGCCAAGAGGGAAGCCACAATATATGCACCATAAGGAATGAGAGTTTGAGAAGGAGACCGAGGGGGGGGGGGGGGGGGGGGCTATGCTCTAGCAGCGATGGACTTATTGAACCATCGATACTGTTCTGGTTTCGGCTGACGGACCCACACCTTGTTCTGTGGACGATGAATAACACGAGGTGTGTTGGCCGCGTTCCTGTTGAACACAAACTGAGAAGAGTTTGCATGATGCACGGTCTTCCTACCTCCGTTGGGTCTCAGGTTATCGTTGATGAGTTTGGGGCTAGTGGATGGAGACGGAATGCTGGCAAGTTGGTTTGCGTTGGTGTCATTGTTGTCTTGTAAAGTGTTTGCATTGTTTCTAGATGAAACAGGAGTTAATGGTCTATTGTCTGTTTGAGTTTGCTGAGTGAAGGTAGCCACTTCACAAACTGTTCCTCTTTCACCAAACCTACAAATAAATAGAAGAAAATGGAACATGCTGCTTCAAAAAAAAATTCCAAATCCATATTGAATACATTTGCATATCTGTTATAAGACATAGGTTGAAAATATTACTTGTGATGTGCATTATGATGAGACTACATATACGTATGGCTTCATGAAGTCTTGGAGAACCGCAGAAGTACAAAAATGAAATAGAAAGTCCTCCAAACAGACTGATTTTTTTAATCTCTAGCTTAAGCTAAGACACTTGTAACCAAAACTACAAATGTTGATTCTAGGACAAATTATGTAATTTGATCCCACCAGAATATCAGTGGAAAACACAGCCCGCCCACAGATGATTGGCCAAATAAATCTGTTTTTAAGATGAAAACTGCTTCTTGACATTTTTATTTATTTTGTGCTTTTGTTTTTTGGGGGGTCCTTCATTTTTTTTCCAGGGGGGGTCTATAAAGTGACAATAATTTTCATGATTGTAGCTATATTAATATCCCCTAGAATGCTCAGGAATATCCCGCAGCCTTGTCCCAAATCTAAATGGGGGAATAGAAATGTTCATTCTTTCTAAAACTTAAAGGTACATCCCTTTTGTTCTGCAGCCCAAAATTTTGAAGTTGTGTTAGTAGCCTAGATCTAGACAAGTCTAGACCGATGCAATAAATTTCAAAAAAATTTTAATTGGAAAACTTGTGTGGATGTGAAAAGGATTATAATATGCTATTAAATATGTAATAACAATTTGGCAACACTTTAATTTTTTCGACTAAAATAAAAATCACAATTTTTAAAATCATTTTTTGAGCGTTACAAATACATTTACTTGCATTGATTTCTGAATAGCTCTCTTGGCGACAAAAGCAAGATTTTAATTTCTTACAAAGGAGGTATAGAACTTGTGCCCTTGAAATTTCATAGGCAATATCTACAGGGATGTCTACTATTGATCCTGTGCTAAATATTGCGGAATTTTTTTTAAAGCCTACAATCACAATGGGGATGAAGCGGGATGAAGCGGGATGAAGCGGGATGAAGCAGGGATGAAGTGGGTCTACCTTTGAAATTGATAAATATTTTGCAATGAGATTTGAGAATTGAGTCAACACAGCTTACCTGCAACTGACTTCCATAGGGTCTACCCAAAGAGTCAATTCTGCGGGCAAATTGAGGTGATTGTAATGAATTCCGCAGTCTTTGGCTGTCTTGCTAATCACACTATCCCGGGGCTCGTTTCGGCTAACCCGAATGCAGCGATACGCTTGTCCTTTACTTGGCTTGTCTTCGTACCAGTGATTTCTGAATTTCTCAACGAGTGTAAGCGCCAACTTTTCCGAAAATTTACTCAATTGTTCAGCAGTTAGGCTCGTGTTTCTCTTCACGATTCTTGTAAGAAACACAACTGCTGCTGCTATTTCGTCCTTCATTATGTATAAAATGTCCGCATTAAGGTGTGAAAGCTAACTCCAAAAGTAACAATCCCCGTTTCAAGTTGCACGCAGTTTCTCTGAGTGTATAGTGTCAATAGCGACTAGCCTGGCTCGATCCGGGCAGCGAGAAAATTCCTTTGTTGTGCCAGTCAAATCAAAATCGCAAATTCTGATAAATCTTCGAATCTTTCTCACAGCAATTTTGGAATGTAATGAGCTACAGACAGGATGAATAGCTAAAGTTGACTAGAATGAGCTGTTTGCCGCGTCTTTCTCGAAGAACAACGAATATTTGGCAACGTATTCGTGACTCATTCTTAGAGCATCAGTTCACGGAAGAGAGCAATCTAGCTATGACAACAAAGCAGCTGCGATCGAGTGCGCGTTCGCGATGTATACAATACAACGTCACACGGGTCACATGCTTCACCTAACCAATCATGACTCTGTAAAGGGGCGTAACTATGCAAAAGATGTAAACAGCTACCATGGTGCATGCAAATTACCACCAAATATGGAAAATGTAAGCAAGTTGGCAATGTAATGCCGTTAGGGGGAGACATAAATAATGATGAAATACAAAGCTAATAATAGATACCGATCAAGGGGATTTCCCTGAGCGCAAATACGCAATAATGACATAGACGCATGTCTACTTCATTCTTATCTATTTTGTTTAACAATTTATTATTGCTATAGCTTCACAAGTAGGGGATTTCAACGAGGTAAAAATATCGTTTTAAGCAATGTTTGGAATGGTTTCAAGAGCTTTGATCATCGTGCGATGCAGGATTTTTAGATTCGGGCGGCCGCTGGTTGGTTTGTTGATAGCTGTTCGAAAGACGACAGAGAAGTAAAGTCTGAGTTTGCTAAAAATCCAAAATAAATTACTTTTACTGTAAGATGGATGGTTCAGACCTATACTTTCGATGAAAAAATTTAAGGTGTGCAATAACAGGCAGAAGAGAAAAAAATAGAAATAAGCATTTTTTTTCTTCTTCATTCTTTCGCTTGTATATACCAGCCTACGTACGTGCATGGATATAAGAAGCACTTTATTAACAGAAACGCTATATGCTCTTGCTTAGTAAGAGCAGAGAGAACAAACCTCTTTTGCCACATTTTCCTTTCAAACAAGGTAGGAGAAACACCCCTCGATCCGGCCTATGTTTTGCTCTAGCCGCGGCCAGGGTCGCGCATAGTTTTGTTACACAACCGTTTAGCCATTTAGCAAGAGAATACTACAGATTCTCTGGAGACAGATTCTAAGCCCTAAGCGCAGACTCAGGATCACCACAGCGCTATGTGCAAGAACTGTAGAACCAGGTAACGGAAGATGATAGAAAAGGAAAAACAAAGAAATACATTAAACTCTATTATATCCTCTGTTCTTTCCTTATGCATTTTGTTGGTTTTTGCCCCTTTACTCTATTCTCTCATTTATTATGTCTTCATTTTCCCTTAAATCTATATTCTTTATGAATTTCTTTGTTCTTTTAATCTATCCTGTCATTCCTTATGTATTTGTTTTTCTTTTAATCTATCTTCTTCTCATTCCTTAGGCCTATATTGTTAGTTTTCCCTTTCAATGATCTGTCCTCTTCTCTTTCCTTCTGTATTTCTTTGTTTTAATTTCCTTTAATCTATCCTCTTCTCTTTCCTTACGGTTTTTTTTTTCTTTCTTTAATCTATCCTATTCTTCCTTATATGTTTCTTTGTTTTTCCTGTGATCTGTCCTCTTCTCTTTCCTTTTATTGTTGTATCATCTTCCCTTGCATCCGTTCATACACATACTAGTCAATTCGCTGCTGGTGGTCCTGAATACTACTTAGACTCTAACACCGGAGCACTCCTAGGATCTTTTTTTTTTTTTTTTGCGAAAATGGCTAAACAGTTGTGTAAAAAGAATATGCGCAGCCGGCACCAATATGATATAATGTAAAAAGCACAATTCATATCTTGCTCTCTGACTCTGTCTCTCTCACTCCACCCTATATTTATCCCTCTTTTCCACCTTACACTCTTTCTTTCTCTATAGCTCTCTCTCTCTCTCTCTCACTCCATCCATACATTTCTTCTTCCTCTCTCAGTACATGTAATAGTCATACTCAGGGGCGGACTGGGGCTATTTGAGTGGGGAATTTTGTAACGATCAGCTTTTGTTTTTTTATTGTTGACCAGTCCTTTTTAACCAAAATATTGACCATCCTGTGGAGAAAACTCTCGTAACTTCCCATGGCCAGTCCACCCCAGCCTGGTCATAGTAGTAGTAGAAGTAGTAGTACTTGTAGTATTGGTAAGTGGCGGATTTAGGGGGACATCCGGCTCGTGCCCCCCCCCCCTTTTTAGAATAAAAACCCTTCTTTTTTTTGCTTTAACTGGGCGTTGTGGCGTGCGCCTGTAATCCAGCTACCAGTGGAAGTTATAAACTGATTCAGCGGACCCAGGTTCGAGACTGAGTCACGTCTTTCGGATGGTGACGTTAAAGGTCGGTCCCAGATGTAAATAATCATATCTGATTGATACACGTCTGTAAAAACCCAATTACACACACACACACGCTTGTCAGAGAATTATGGAGGGAAACCGGACCGCTATATATCTCCGCCCCCCCCCCCCCCCCAACTGAGGGAATCTTGGGCAGCTGGCGAAAAAAAATACTAGTAGTAGTAGTAGTACTAGTATAGTAGTAATAGTAGTAGTAATAGTAGTAGTAGTACTAGTAGTAGAAGTAGTAGTAGTACTAGTAGTAGTAGTAGTAGTACTAGTAGTAGTAGTAGTAGTAGTAGTGGCAGTAGTAGTAGAAGTAGTAGTAGTATTAGTAGTAGTGGCAGTAGTAATAGTAGTGGCAGTGGTAATAGTAGTGGCAGTAGTAATAGTAGTGGCAGTAGTAATAGTAGTGGCAGTAGTAGTGGCAGTAGTAGTAGTAGTGGCAGTAGTAGTAGTAGTAGTAGTGGCAGCAGTAGTAGTAGTAGTGGCAGTACTAGTAGTACTAGTAGTAGTACTAGTAGTAGCATTAGCAGTAGTAGTAGTACTAGTAGTACTACTAATACTAGCAGTACTAGTAGTAGTAGTAGTACTAGTAGCAGCATTAGCAGTAGTAGTAGTATTAGTAGTACTTATAATAGCAGTACTAGTAGTAGTAGTAGTAGTAGTAGTAGTAGTAGTAGTAGTAGTAGTACTAGTAGTAGTAGTAGTAGTAGTAGTAGTAGTAGTAGTAGTAGTAGTAGTAGTAGTAGTAGTAGTGGCAGTAGTAGTAGAAGTAGTAGTAGTATTAGTAGTAGTGGCAGTAGTAATAGTAGTGGCAGTAGTAGTAGTAGTGGCAGTAGTAGTAGTAGTGGCAGTACCAGTAGTAGTAGTAGTAGCAGTAGTAGTAGTAGTGGCAGTAGTAGTAGTAGTGGCAGTAGTAGTAGTAGTGGCAGTAGTAGTAGTAGTGGCAGTACTAGTTGTAGTAGGATGGTCATAATGCAGGAAAGTTTCTGACCCTAAAAGCAAGTACAATTACACAGTAAGAGCCTAAAACTTAGTTTCAACAATAATATGAATAAAACCAACATAATCAATTATAATGGAAAGATTAAATAATAAAAAAATATTTTATTTAGTTTCAACACCTTTCATATTTAAAATGTTACACAGTAACTAGAAATGTTCATCGCTGCACAATGCGAATGTATCCCCCGGCACTGGCAGCGATTCGAAGGAGGGACAAAGAACCTTCCCCCTCCCCTCCCTCAAACAAAAGGATGGCATAGATATTGCCGCCAGTGGCCTGGACTATTGTAACACTGGGAGCAACATCACCAAAACAATGTGTGTAGATTAGAGTATAATGCATCTCTGTAGAAAATTCGAAAGAAAGCTGAAACAAGATATCCACTAAAATATGACCTTTCACCCTATGAAAGACGGAACACTGGGGGCAGATCACCAAAAACTGTAGAGGTCTGGAGTAATCTATGATGGACCTCCATATAAAATCTGAAAGAAATCAGTCAACAAATGTGTCCTCCAGAATGCATGCAACCAAAATATGACATTTGATTTGACCCGATAAAAAGCGGAACACTGGGGGCAGCATCGGCAAACACTACAGATGTACAGATTTCACTAAGACACACCTCCATAAAATTTTTTAAAGAAATCCGTCAAGAAATGTGGAAGTTAGAGTGCATAAAAAGACATATGACCTTTGACCTTATAAAGGACGGAACAATGAGGGCAGCATCACCAAAAAGTATAGGTGCGTAGATACACTTCCATACAAAATTTTGAACGAAATCTGTCAAGAAATGCAGAATCGCCTATATCGATCGAATTCTCAGAACAATACCATGAAAAAACATTAAATCAACACCGCGCAATTCGAACTAGACGGCGATGTGAAATCAATCAATCATTGTCAAAACTGCCACACGCCAATATTGTTTACGAAAATTCCCGGACTTGCTGGCGCGATCTCCGCGTCCACTCTCGCGCTCCAATTTGAATAACAAAATGATTTGTGTTAAGTCATGTTTGTAGGGCCGGCCGGCCAGACGGACGCCGTACCTGCATGCACTGCATGCAGTTTTATTGCCATCACGGCCATGTGCATATAAATGGCTGTAAGGGAGGATTTAATACATTGGAATCACTGGACGTGTCTGGTTTTATTTTTTATTGTCCAACTTGTAACGAAAGTGTGAAGTAATATACTGGGTACATGAAAGGTACAGTACATGTATGTTATTTTCTCGATGTCGGCACAATATAAATCATAGTAGATTATGTGATGAGAACTCCCAATCGATCAAACCGCCCAGCCGCCGGCCACAGTCCGCACTGCGGCGTCCCCGTGTTATGTATACAATGTACACGCTAAGACAGATTTTCTTCAACTTCTGCACAAATCAAAAATAGCCTAAGTCGATGCATTTCACTCAGTCTGTACGATCTTCAGATATTACATCTCCTAAAGAGAGATATTGAAAGTTTAAAACCACTCTCAATAAACAAAGCAATAAATGAAAACAACTTGTGAGTAAACTAGTGGACTCACCAAACCCAACCTGTGAATTTGGTTGTGTGCAGAATTCTATGTTATCATTCTTCATACTCATTCATAATTAACCCATACCAGGTACATATATCTGAGGTTAATATCATACATTTTCTTTTAAGGTGAATGGTATGCTTTACCCCCAATATCATTCCTCTTCAATGTATCTAAGACACTTTCTCTGATTCGGCTGTCATGGTCACCATGAAAACCGGTACCTTCAAACACTGGAATGGTTACAAAAGAAGAACATCTGATAACCCTGATTCTCTCCCCTACAATTCACTAACATACCCCCCCCCCCTCCAAAAACAGAGCTTTCTCATTGCCTCTTCTTCATGGCCATCCATCCTTTCATCTAGAAAGTCTAGTTCCTTCAATCGGTACACTTCAAACTCATTTCACATATCCCCTAGAGAGATTTGTCATAGCTTCTACCGCCATGGCCATTCTATCATCCTCTAAACTAGGATATCGATTCCTTATCTCCTCATCATCCGATGTCGTCTGAACTGCAGCTTTAGGAGAAAGATCAAAACGAGCCTTCTTAGGAGTTCTCTCTTCATTCTCATCTTCCTCTACAACACTCTGAAGCTGCTCAATGGGGAAGATATTAGTCTGGTGATCATCTCTCATGGCAGCTTGGTTCAATTCATAATGGTACTGTCCTTGTGAGAGGGGATGTCCACCATTCTCTAACATCACCTTTGACCCAGGCTTAGTCACTGAAGTCATGAACTGGACATTCTTAGCGATGGTATGCATGGGGCTCTGCGCTTCCCGACTATCATCATCAAGCTGTACGATATCATATAACCCTGTCTCCCCGTCACCTGATTGAATCCGTCCTTTGTTACTACCGATGGAATCGTTCAAATCCTCTACATCATACATTCTCTTAGTGGATCCTTCAGGGTTTTTTAAATCCAGTGTACAATCTACAATGATAATAGGACCCTGATCACCCTCTAGGTATTGCACCTGACTAGGTTGAAAGTCTACCTTCTCAGGAGAACTCTGCTTTCGTTTCTTTGGGGTACCCTTTCTCGGTGATTTTCGTTTCTTAGATGACTGAGAAGAGAACACAAAGAGAGGAAGTATCCATTATTACCACAGATGATGAAGGATAATGTGGAGTATATAGAGGTGAAGTATGGTGAAGTAAATGTAAAATGAAAAATGCTAATTTCGTCTGAACTTTCAGTATTAGCTCAAAGAATGCAATTTCAGCAAGCAAATTTCACATATATAGGAAGTTAAAATTCAAATGCCAATTTTAAAATATTTCAATATTCTAGATCCTTTGGTTAACAACACAACATATCTCTATAATCCTTTGCATTTTTATATAATTCTTTTTACATTTCCACACTTGGAACAAGTTTTTATATCATGTCAATTTTTCCAAATGTTCTTTTCGAAATAAGATAAGATATGTGCTATAAACAGCAGACATGACATTGTAAATCACATTGTTTGTTACAAGCAGAAGGGTTTATGTCAAAGTATATCAATGAGCCAATTCATAAATACAGTTTGCGCATGTGCAGACAAAGGTCCAGTACAATTGATAGGTATGTTACAAAAAAAATGAAAGTCAATATAAGTGTATATTGTTGGTGTCATCATTTAGAGCTCAACAAGACCTTTCATTTGATGCCTCACCCATCCACAGAGTCCTAATAATAAAAAAGTTATGCCAATTTTCATCCGGCAAAAATGGCTGATTTAATTCTTATGTTATCCTTTGTTTTAAAAGACAAAAGCTGTGATCGTAACTGTGACCAAAGTACACTTTTTTGGAACGAAAAAGAACATAACTTCCTCAAAAGATAAGATTTTTACATGGAACTTTCAGGAATTATGGAAAGGTATATGTTGAGTAAAAAACAACCCATTTTATCAAGTGCACTAATACAGAGAACATCAGAAAACATTAATTAATTAATTAATACATAATAATGCCCTCATAACTTTCACTGGAATTAAGGGAACTGATGCAACTTTCAGGGCAAAAAAAGGGATACGAGAACCTCATTCATTGCAAAGATATCATTCTGGCAGATTAATTATATATCAACTTCGCAATCATTTACATAGTAAGTAAACAGTTAATTAATTAATTAGTAATTAATTATGGTTGAGTTCACGAGATGCCGCTATTTAACATTGGGAATTCCTGATGTATAAAAAATTACATACATTATTTCTAATATAAGATGTTACTGTATCAACAGCCATTTAACAACATAATTAACCCAATTGTAACAAGTTAATTAATTGGTAATTAATTAACTAATTATGGTTGAGTTCACGAGCTTCCGAGACATCGGGAATTCCTGATGTATGAAAAATTACTTAGTCATTATTTCTAATTTCAGATGTTTCTGTATCAACAGCTAATTGATAACATAATCAATCCATGTTGATATACAGTGGAACCTCATTAACCAAATATGAAGTTGAAATGGAAAAAGAGAGGACACAAAAATAACAAAAACAGCCAAATAACATAAAAATTAAGTAGACTTTTATCACATGCCTCTTAATTTCATTGTAAAGTTTGAAATCGCAGTTACAGATGATTACAAACACAACAGATTCCAGAAACAAGAAGCAAATTTGGACGCAAAAAAATGACAGTAAAGAGTCTGAAATACCCGAGACTACGCTCATCTTCCCGGAAATGCGATCACGAAAAGAATAATAACATAGTCTTCATATCACACATCAATACCGGAGTTCATGATTATACAGCCTCAAAAACAGTAGAATAACAAATTATTTATCAATATTTTGATAATTTATAAGCACAAATATAGTTCCCGATATGAAAAATTTACATCGACTACTACAAATTTGGATACGATCACGAGAGACGCATCAGTTTTTTTTACCGCCTGACTCAGCTCAGCTCAGCTCAGTGACTGAATCTCGCACACGGTCATGCACCGCACGTTACGCCCTAGCGAGCGGCCAGTGAAGCTAGTGCAGTGAGACCCGAGAGTGAGACTCGCTGTGCAACACGCGGTGTGACTAGACTGCTGCTGAAAGTGCGATGTTTTCGAACTGACGTCCAACATTTCGGAGCATAAAATTCCTACTTCTCATGATCAGATTTTTTAGAAAACTCGTACTAATGAAGGTGAGATTATGATTCAAGGGTAGATATACCTTTTATTTGGGTAGATAACTTGCAATGTGAAGTAAATGGGCTCCAAATTTGGGGTCGATAATAGGTACGTATTACGGAGAAACAAATCATTTCGGTTATTTTTTTTCTTGCACAGGGCTCGAAAGCCACTTCCAAATAAGGTAAATTATGATGACGTAAACTGGAAAACACGATTCTAACCAATCAAAAACCCTTTTTTCTGGGGAAGCCCCTCTGACGCTCAGTACATTGATAACACTCGCCCTGACACCGAGTGAGCGTGCGATGCGCCCCGTATTGTAACATGTGCAGACAAAGGTCCAGTACAATTGACCTTTATACACTGTCATTTTATCAACACTCATCCTTCTGGCTATCTGCATATCACATCTATATACCACATACATTATTCACAAACTCACTTTTCCCATCTCCGTTTTCTGAATGCTAGATGGCTGTGCCCCGTCCCCTCCTTCCTCCTGGATAGTATTCAGAGACATGGCGCTAGGTGTGGTGCTGGGCGTGGCACTGGGCGGGGCACTGGGCGGGGCACTGGTGGTGGTATCTTGCAGAATCTGTTGAGTGAGTTCAATACTCTCATATCTTACTGTCTGTAACCTCAAGTAACCATCCTCGTGCTCTTTATACCTGATAACAAAAAAAAGGTGCATGTTGTTAATATATCGTGCATCTCTTGGCCCTGGGAGGAGCAAAGTGAAGTGAATCTTTGTGACCCTCGAATGAGACAGGTCTCTCCTCCAGGTATAACTGATTAGAATGTAGAGGTGTATCACTACAATGGGGTTTCACTCGACTATTATATGAAGACTCCAGTGGGTTTGTAACATGCATAGATGGTGACTCTCCTACACAATCCATTTAAAGTCCTATATGAGGGACAATGTTTCCACTACATCTATGAAACAGGAGGGGCACATTAAAAACACTGCCTGGGTTAGATTTGAACCCACAATCTTTGGTTCGACATGAAGACACTTTACAGACTAAGCCAACTCCCCTCCTCATAGGATGGATACTCGCATATTTTCATGCTGTTCTGCCTCATACACAATTTACAAAGTGAAATTATCATAACTGAGTTTATTTATTATGGCATCATCCCTTTTGATGTACATTCCAGTTTTCGTTTCAGGGACACCAATATGAATTCTATTCATCAATGACCTTGTAACCTTTAACCTCAAGAACCCCAAATCCAATTCATGTTCTCATGCTGAATATTGCTGATACTTAATTGTACAAATTTGGGTTTCATTGCTTTAACAGTTCTTAACCCTTTAGCCCACAATCCGCCTGTACCCTCCTTTCCAGTTACTCCTCAATCCGCCTGTACCCGCCTTTCCAGTTACTCCTCAATCCGCCCGTACCCGCCTTTCCAGTTACTCCTCAATCCGCCTGTACCTGCCTTTCCAGTTACTCCTCAATCCGCCCGTACCTGCCTTTCCAGTTACTCCTCAATCCGCCTGTACCCTCCTTTCCAGTTACTCCTCAATCCGCCCGTACCCTCCTTTCCAGTTACTCCTCAATCTGCCCGTACCCTCCTTTCCAGTTACTCCTCAATCCGCCCGTACCCTCCTTTCCAGTTACTCCTCAATCCGCCCGTACCCTCCTTTCCAGTTACTCCTCAATCCGCCCGTACCCTCCTTTCCAGTTACTCCTCAATCCGCCCGTACCCTCCTTTCCAGTTACTCCTCAATCCGCCCGTACCCTCCTTTCCAGTTACTTCTCAATCCGCCCGTACCCTCCTTTCCAGTTACTCCTCAATCTGCCCGTACCCTCCTTTCCAGTTACTCCTCAATCCGCCCGTACCCTCCTTTCCAGTTACTCCTCAATCCGCCCGTACCCTCCTTTCCAGTTACTCCTCAATCCGCCCGTACCCTCCTTTCCAGTTACTCCTCAATCTGCCCGTACCCTCCTTTCCAGTTACTCCTCAATCCGCCCGTACCCTCCTTTCCAGTTACTCCTCAATCCGCCCATACCCTCCTTTCCAGTTACTCCTCAATCCGCCCGTACCCTCCTTTCCAGTTACTCCTCAATCCGCCCGTACCCTCCTTTCCAGTTACTCCTCAATCCGCCCGTACCCTCCTTTCCAGTTACTCCTCAATCCGCCCGTACCCTCCTTTCCAGTTACTCCTCAATCCGCCTGTACCCTCCTTTCCAGTTACTCCTCAATCTGCCTGTACCCTCCTTTCCAGTTACTCCTCAATCCGCCCGTACCCTCCTTTCCAGTTACTCCTCAATCCGCCCGTACCCTCCTTTCCAGTTACTCCTCAATCCGCCCGTACCCGCCCGTCAGTGTTTAGCGTGCTCTAGTATCCCTAATAGGCATATTACAGGGCTGCTATTGTGTTTGTGCGGTCAATGGGGTTCCTGCACTGAACATCCGTAATATAGAGTGTATGCTTCCCGGGGACCATCTTCATGAAATTTCCATTCAAACACAGTGATGCATAGCAGCGGGCAAACAAAGCCAACTAGTTGATCTTGCCAGCCGTAAACATCATTTTGGCACATAGCTGTGAGGAGTAAGCTGGCCTGATACAGACAGCCTCTGAGTGCTAAAGGGTTAAGTTATCACTGTAACACAAAATTTTACAATACATTTTTATACTCTTATTACCCTGTGACCTTTGACCTCTTAGAAACAAAATCTAACGGGAACTGTACCTGAATCTAACATGACATGAAGGCCACTTGAAACGATGTTTATCTTTAAAATGATTGGTTAGGACATGACAATACAAAAATGGTATCTTACCTGAATCTAACATGACCTGAAGGCCATTTAAAGCGATGTTTATCTTTAAGATGATTGGTCAGGACAGCACCTCTTGTGAACTTTGACTGGCAGACATGACACATGTATCGCTTCTCTTCCAAGTCCTGCATTAAAATCAAACACAAACAAAATGAATGAGATAGTGTCTCCTATATCCTCCACCTAAATGCAGTTAGATTCAAGAAATGACCTCTTTGACCTTTGACCTAACAAACCAAAAGTCTGATCACTTTACCTCTTCCCAGTCATGAAAACAAAATAGTTGAGATATGGTGATAACAAAACTAACAAATCTTTAATTTCCTGCATATTGACCTCTTTGACCTTTGACCTACGTAAACAAAAATCTAGTCAGTTTGTCTCAATATGGTGATGCATACCTGTCCAGTACCAAGTCTGTAGTTAATGGCTCACATTAAGAGGAGGTGGCTTAAAATCCTGAATTTTATGGTAAATGACATCTGTGACCTTCAACCTTTGACCTACTTACCCTAATATCTTATCAGTTTGTCTTTCTACAGTGATGCATACTAGCATCCAGTGTGAAGTTAATACCTCAAACAGTTCTTAACCCCTACCATGCCGTGGGCGGCAAATCCACCCAAAAACTGAGTGTTGAGCATTTTGTTTAGGCTCAGATTGGCTTGAAAATTCTTCCTCACACAGAAACCTGTGGCATCACAGGGGTGGGGTTAAGATGTCATGTTAATGAGGCTAAAACCTGAATTTCAGTATTGACCTTGAAGACCTTTGACTTTTGACCTACAAACCCAAATTCTATTCCGATTGTATTCCTACAGTGATGTATATTTGAACCAAGTTTGAAATTAATACCTCAAATGGTCCTTGAGATATTGCGTTACCGAGGATTGAAATTTCAGAAAATTTACCCGTGTCCTTTGACCTACATAACCCGAAATCTAATCAAATTGTCTTCCCATGGTGAAACAAAGAGTTTGAAGTTCTTACGTTAAATGGTTCTTAAGATATGGCATTAACAAGAAAAACAATTAATTCATGTGCTATTTGGTTTTGCTCAAAATGTTGAGTGCCTTATCTGTGCTAAGAGTCACATGAATACTTACTGAATGACACCTTCTAAACTGTGTTCTAAGCACATTATCAAGTGTCTTAGCTCTGCTCAGAGTCACATGAATACTTACTGAATGACACCTTCTAAAATGTGTTCTAAGTGCGTTGAGTGTCTTAGCTGTGCTCAGAGTCACATGAATACTTACTGAATGACACCTTCTAAAATGTGTTCTAAGTGCGTTGTCAAGTGTCTTAGCTGTGCTCAGAGTCACATGAATACTTACTGAATGACACCTTCTAAACTGTGTTCTAAGCACATTATCAAGTGTCTTAGCTCTGCTCAGAGTCACATGAATACTTACTGAATGACACCTTCTAAAATGTGTTCTAAGTGCGTTGAGTGTCTTAGCTGTGCTCAGAGTCACATGAATACTTACTGAATGACACCTTCAAAAATGTGTTCTTAGTGCGTTGAGTGTCTTGGTTGTGCTCAGAGTCACATGAATTCTTAATGAATGACACCTTCTAAAATGTGTTCTAAGTGCGTTGAGTGTCTTAGCTGTGCGGCTTGTCTCGAATGGGTGGGTTGCGGGAGCGGGATGGGAGCGGGAACGGGCACACCCTTTCGAGACAAGCCCCCCGGTTATCTCGAATGGACGCGTTCCCAGCGAGAAGTTCAATGAACGCGCCACTTCGAGACAACCGGGGGGGCTTTCCTCGAATGGGTGTGTTGAGTAGACTTTTGTAACAGACGTTTTAGAAAGTTTTGAGAAATGTGTTGTTGCTGGTTTTTTCGTTTTTCTTTTGTCTAAGATGTAGAAAATATAATAAAACAGTATCTAAAAAAAGCTTTTGACAAGGAAATCATTATTTGTGCAAAATAAATAGGAGAATTGAATAATTATGCATTAAAACACACGGGGCGAAAGGGCAAGTGGCGTAGCTAGGATTTTTGTATTTATTTATTTATTATTATTTTTGTTTGGCGTGACCTGGGCCCCGTAACATAAAGAGTGTTTAGCAATTAATCCCTAAACTCCGTAACACAAAGCCCCCCCCCCTTCAATCGAACGCTATTAGAGCTTGATTCATAGCGATCGATCGTTATTAATTTTTGCATACATACACCCTCAAGCTGTTTCTGAATAAAACATGGACAAATGTTTCCCATTGTTTTGTCTGTCGTTGTAATTGTACTCAACAGGACATTCACAGACACCATACAAAATACATTAGAAAATATCTTGTTAGTCTTTGTTTTTGGTTAGAATCAAATGAATGTATGAGGTTGCATGAATTCATAATGGAATGTTCATTTAAAATTCAAAGGTCTGGTCGGGCAGACAGTCCAGAATAGAATGTTAATTCACTGCGGCGTATTTTTTTTAAGGGGGGGGCACAAGATGGCCATGCCCCACCCCTTATTGGTGGGTGAGTAAGAAAATAGGAAGATGAGTGAGGAAGATGAAAAAATATTCCCGCGAAAATGTAAATAGGGGTCAATTTTCGCAGACTCTGGTGGTTTCCTCACCGGGGATAGGAAGGGGGGGTTAATTTCCTAAATTGCCTGGATAGGGGGTCCAATATCTCAGAAAATTCCCCGGGATAGGGGGTAAAACAAATTCCAACTTCTCCGGGATAAGGGGTCACTTTTGAAAAGGAGATACGAGCATAGGCCTACCCCTGGTATGGGGAGTTGGGGGGCCGGGTACAAACGACCTTTTGATATGCGTTTTGACTTTTGATAGTGGGTATTGATAGAATGATAGTGGCATTAAAAGGTGTTTCTAACTTTGGAAAGATGATAAACACACCTTGGCTTATGTCAGCACATGTCTGTAACACAATTTCACAATATTTAACAGGTCACGCCAAAAGAATAAAAATAAATAAATAAAAAATCCTAGCTACGCCACTTGCCCTTTCGTCCCCGTGTGTTTTAATGCATAATTATTCAATTCTCCTATTTATTTTGCACAAATAATGATTTCTTTGTCAAAAGCTTTTTTTAGATACTGTTTTATTATATTTTTTACATCTTAGACAAAAGAAAAACAAAAAAACCAGCAAGAGTACATTTCTCAACAATTTCTAAAACGTCTGTTACAAAAGTCTACTCAACACACCCATTCGAGGAAAGCCCCCCCCCCCCCGGTTGTCTCGAAGTGGCGCGTTCATTGAACTTCTCGCTGGGAACGCGTCCATTCGAGATAACCGGGGGGGCTTGTCTCGAAAGGGTGTGCCCGTTCCCGCTCCCATCCTGCTCCCATCCCGCTCCCGCAACCCACCCATTCAAGACAAGCCTAGCTGTGCTCAGAGTCACATGAATACTTACTGAATGACACCTTCTAAAATGTGTTCTAAGTGCGTTGAGTGTCTTAGCTGCAAAGGTACATTTCTCAATGTCACATGAATATGCATCTCCAGCATTATGGCTCTCCATGTGCCGTCTCATATCTGTCCTTGTCTTGGCTCTGTCAGGTCAAAAGGTCAATAATAAAGTTCAAAAGGTCATCATAACAGAGGAACTGGACAATGATTGCAGGATACAATGAATCAAAGTAGCGAAGTAAGAAAAAGTGTTGGATAAGAAATTATGACAAATAATTTTTCCATTAAGTAAATGAAGAAAATCTAAAATCTACAAATTTAAAGCCGAAGGTTTTGTTTAGTCCAACATATAAATGGAAGAAAGTATTCTAGAGCTCTGATTTATTGTGATATGGTAAAAAGTCAGAACTACTTTGATACATCAAAGATACCATAGAAGGAATCGAAAGGAAAATAATAATGAAGTGTCTGAGCAATTTAAGCCACTTAAGTTCATGTTTAAGGCAGTAGTAGTAAAACATGTGACAAGTTTGTGCATATTTCATCATGTGCACAGCAAAAGGGCATGAACACAAGGTATGATCTCATTAAAATAACAGGATAAAGAAATGATGTAGATGTAAGTTCGAACCTATCACTGTTAACTAGACAATGTATGGACTACATAGATGTAGTCACAGCCTCAAACTTGAACATGCATATATACTAAAAGCACATGGATACAGATGATCTTTGAAGGTTTGCATGGTGGAGTAGATAACGTGGAGGAGGTTTACGGTTCACCATGTGTTAGTCCTGATAAGGACTGTTGGGATATTGAAATGAGGGTAGAGAATGATGAGAGAAGGGGAGAGAAATTGATAGTCGAGAAAGAAACAAGGTATAAGAAGTTATCTTTCGTGAGAGTGAAGTCCTTAGAAGGACTGTAAACCAGATGAGAACGGTGGCTGGAAGAGGAAGAGTAGATGAGGTGACGAGTCTCGGCGGTGGAGAATAGATCTGGTGAGAAGTCTCGGCAATGAAGAGTAGGAGAGATGAGGCGTCTCGACGTTCCGGGCAGGTTGACTGCCCGTCATCAGGAGACTTGTCACCTCATCTTCTAAGGACTTCACTCTCACGAAAGATAACTTCTTATACCTTGTTTCTTTCTCGACTATCAATTTCTCTACCCTCATTTCAATATCCCAACAATCCTTATCAGGACTAACACATGGTGAACCTTAAACCTCCTCCACAAATGGATACATAAATCTATTTGTACCCTTCTTCGGCACAGTCTGCAATACAGTGGTCCTTGGGACCATGAAAATTACCTTGTTATATCAGGAATTTCCATATATCAGGGTAAAAAAAGAAAAGAACATAAAGAGCCAGGACCAGCAAAATTAGCTTGTTATGTCAGGAATCTTGTTACATCAGAGCTCTTTATAGACGATACGATAAAGACATACAAGATGTTCTCTTAGCTAGTTATATCAAAGCTCTTTATAGACTTGACGATAAAGAGAGACATAAAAGATAATCTCTTACGCATGGTTACAAAGTTCACAGGTGAAAGGTCGGTCTGACGAATGTCTCCATTGGATATGTTTCTTCAACACAGAGGGCGCTGGACATGTCATGTCACAAAAAGGACACTTATAGTGATTCACTAGAAAAACAAAGCAGAAAACACACTATTAAAACAGAAAATAAATGGTAATTTGTCTTTATAAGTCATGTTAAAAACACAAGAACTTACTAGTAATTGGTAGCCTAACATGCTCCAGTAACCATTAAGCATACAGTATATAGAGTAGTTAATAATAATAATAAAAACAATAATAATAATGGACCATTCCCTATACGCTTCCAGAGGGTTTGGATGTTATTACCCTGGCTTTAGCTCCGGTGGCTATAATCAGCGTACAGTGCATTTCCAGGCATAAATCCTGCCAGATACCCATTTAACACCTGGGTGGAGAGTGTCAAACAGGGATTAATGTGTTGCCAAAAGACGCTAGTGCCGGGCTGCGATTCGAACCCTCAACCCTTGGATTGTGAGTCAAGTGAATGAACCACTATACCACGACCCCTCTGGGTTTGTTAAATTCATTAATACACTGACTAAAGCTGATATATTGGTTGGGCAAGGAACCACAAAGAAAAGAATGGGTAAAGTTAAGAGTCTTACCATGATGTCTCATGTGATCTCTTAGCAGTCTCTCAGAAGCAAAGACCTTTGAACAATGTGAACATTGGTAATTAGGCTCTGAAATAAAACAACAGTCAATTGTCAGTGATATCAAATAAACAAAATCTGGTGGGCATTACAAAAAAAAAGAAAAACAAGTTTCTTCTTTCAATATTTCCATTCTTTATTCTAATATGTATTTGCCATGATAAATGCTAGTGTGAGTGCAAAGTAAAGGAAACAAGCTTTTTAAGTTATCATCATTATTACAATCATGACGACCACCACCACAAGCCCTACCACCACCACCATCATCATCAACATTACACCATAATCACAAGCTATAAAATCTGAATCATCAAATTCTCCTCATGATCACCATCATTATCATCATAACCATCACCATCACCACTACCACCACCATCATCACCATAGTCTATCATCATCACCATCATCATCACCACCACTATCACCATCACCACTACCACCACTATCATCACCACCACTATAGTCTATCATCATCACCACCATCATCACCATCACTATAGTCTATCATCATCACCACCATCATCACCATCACTACAGTCTATCATCATCACCACCATCATTACCATCACTACAGTCTATCATCATCACCACCATCATCACCACCACTATAGTCTATCATCATCACCACCATCATCACCACCACTATATAGTCTATCATCATCACCACCATCATTACCATCACTACAGTCTATCATCATCACCACCACTATAGTCTATCATCATCACCACCATCATCACCATCACTATAGTCTATCATCATCACCACCATCATCACCATCACTACAGTCTATCATCATCACCACCATCATCACCACCACTATAGTCTATCATCATCACCACCACTATAGTCTATCGTCATCACCATCATCATCACCACCACTATAGTCTATCATCATCACCACCATCATCACCACCACTATAGTCTATCATCATCACCACCATCATCACCACCACTATAGTCTATCATCATCACCACCATCATCACCACCACTATAGTCTATCATCATCACCACCATCATCACCATCACTACAGTCTATCATCATCACCACCATCATCACCATCACTATAGTCTATCATCATCACCACCATCATCACCATCACTATAGTCTATCATCATCACCACCATCATCACCACCATTATCAATTTATCCTCATCCTCACCATTAACTATTATGGCAGTCATGGTCTTCACCACCATATCAAAATGAATTGAGAAGGAAGATTTACCATCTAGTATACCCTGGCGATGAATATGGTCAAAGAACTTTGTTCTGTTGCTGAAGAGACCACCACATTGACTACAACCAAACCGCTTCTCTTGGGAATGACATCGAAGATGATCTCGAAGCTTGTATTTATCCTTCGTTTTCACTTGACAATCTAGAGAATCAGAGAAATCAATTTGATAGCACAACTGAATTTTCACATGATGTTTCTCACTATGTGACAATATCACAGTTGCACAGTGAGAGGGGGAAATGTGGGAGGTTGGTGGGGGGTTTGCTACAGAATATATTAGAGCTTGAACATTCAATAAGGGCAAACTACCCAACTGCAGGGTGTCTATGTATGGGCAACTGGATATTGCAGCTCAGAAAATTTCAAGATTGGATAGGATTGGATTAGCATGATTTGTTTGCTGAAAACAAGTTTAGCTGCTTGAGTCTTCTTATCCCCATTATTCTACGAACCCAGTTTACACCTTAAGAATGTAATGCTTTTAGACATGCCTACATGCAAAACGCCTCTACACTCCATTTTTCTTTTTAGGGTCCGGAGTACCATTTTGGGGATATGTGTGCACCAGAACCTATGAAATGCAGGAGTAATGAGACTATTTCAACATATCATTTGTTTAGATTCAGAAGGGTATTAATCCTGTGTTCATATAACACCCTTCTTGCTCTAAGCAGAGTATGTGACATTACCTCTCATTTACAAGATACATCCTTCTTGCTCTAAGCAGAGTATGTGACATTACCTCTCATTTACAAGATACATCCTTCTTGCTCTAAGCAGAGTATGTGACATTACCTCTCATTTACAAGATACATCCTTCTTGCTCTAATGTGACATTACCTCTCATTTACAAGATACATCCTTCTTGCTCTAAGCAGAGTATGTGACATTACCTCTCATTTACAAGATACATCCTTCTTGCTCTAAGCAGAGTATGTGACATTACCTCTCCATTTACAAGCTAGCAATCCACATGTAGCCTCCTCCATCTGACTGTGCATCTCAACATGGCAGTAGAAGTAGTCTGGATTATTGGTCACAAACTAAAGAACAAAAGAGAACAATTGAACATTATTATCTGACCATATCAAAATGTAATTTTCTTTTCTTTTCTTTATACTTTAAGAGGGCTGTGAGAAAAAGAGGAAAAATATGAACTGATACAAATGTTGTAAATAGATAAAAACTCAACAAGTTCTGTTAACTCTACTTATCTTGTTATATGCATGCTGACTGAATGATAAAACTTAAAGGACATATAAAGTTCTCTCTTTCACTCTCCCTTGCTCCCTGTCTATCTCCCTACCTCTCTCCATCTAGATATATTTCTCTCTCTATCTGATATCTTACCGAGCAGTCCTCCCAGCTACACACAAATGAGCTAGGAACTTCAGGGATGATGTTACGACTATGTGGTTCCAGCTGACATGGTTCTACCTTACACCGTTCTCTTTCTACAGTCCCAGCCCATTTAATCCGTGTATGGTATCCATGAAACAGAAGATGTCTGAGTAATGCTGCTGATCCCTCATTGGTCACATAACCACAGTCAACCCATTGGCATTGGTAATCGTCTGAAAGTAGGAATCCCCGTCATGAAAAGAATCAAGATCAGTTTTATTCATTTAGGCTTTAGTATGTCTCTTTACAAAGCCGTTTTTCCAATTCTGCAGTACCAAACATCTTTTCAGTTATTTTAGAGTTTAGTGGAGGTTACCATATTGTTGGTAAAGAATCACAAAAGCATTAATTCTGTGCAAGTTATAACTTTACTCCCTTCATGGTTTCAGCAACTAAATCTGAAATTTACACATGAAATAATACATAATAATAAATGGTTACATGTACATGCATAACATGACAAAACATCAATACAAATTATGAATGAAAGTTAAAGGAAAGTCTGACCATGGATAAGAAATTTATAGTTTTAAATGTGTGATTGATCAAACACAGCTTGGCAACTCTGTGGTTTTACCTTATGAGCATATCTTGCATCTGCTTTGGATGTACATGTACTAAGAATTTATGTCTGGTTTCTATAGCTTCTGACCACACGAGCATTGAAAACTATGGGGTTTCTGGGACGAACACGTACTGGGGTATTCCATAGCTCAGTCGGTAGAGCGCCGGTCTAGCAATCCGGAGGTCTCGGGTTCAAGTCCCGCTGGAATCCCGTTTTCTTTGCTCATTTTTCACTTCATTATATATTTCTGGTCAGTTTCCCCTACTCGAATTTACTAAGAATTTCATAACTTTCTATTTTCTCCTATTAATATTTCATTAAATCTATGCCCTAGATGTAATATTGGGCACATGTTTTTACAAACTCCATCTATGAAATAGATTGATTCCTTTCTTTTTTCCCCTTGAGACTATCACAGATCTATATGTTTCTCTCATTTTTGTGTTTTTATTAAAACCAATCTAATATTAAAGAAAACAACATTCAAATCGTTTAAATGTCACTGCAGCTAGCTCACCTGTATCATTCTCATCTACATCAGCCAGACATCTCTCAATAGATAGAGATACAGCAATGAATTCTTCTGCATGGCTCATCAAATGCTCTGTAAAAGACTGGGTAGACATAAACACAGAACTGCAACTGTTCCACTCACACTGTAGCTGTAATGGACGTCGCTGTCTTCTGGGTACAGGTGCCATCCTACCAACAACTAATAGTACCTGAAACCACAACAGACATTCATCTAAATCACTCACAGGCCAAAAAGAGTGTGGGAATGTGTTTAACAATTACTGCTGCTCTATTGGCAGCGGTGGAGTTCCCTGGCATTAGTCTAGATCCACTCATAGGCCCTTGCCTATGTGGGACTGTGTCCAACATTCACTGTTGCAGCAGTCAAAAGCAGACAACAAAATTTCTCTAAACAAGATTAAAATTTCTCTAAACAAGATTTAATTTTCTTAAATTTGCTAGATTACCTGATTCAGGGACTCTTCAACTCTTACTTTGCCACAAATGTAGGGATTCAGACTTGAAAGTGAAATTTTAAATAATTATTTTCCTCTCCTGTATGAATGATCTAGCCTGCAAAAGGGCCTGCTGATACACACAAAAGCTATTCACCCGTAAAAGCTAGTCTGGAGTACAAGGTTATCTTCAGATAAGCTTGTACATGTATAAGTGGTCTAGATCTAGATCCACTCACACATACATGTAAGCGAGGTTACTGTAGATCACCTTGCACTACGTACCTTCCTACCGCGAAGAATTGCCTCCCATAGAAAGTGTGTGATCTCATTATGTGTGCTGGAAAGGAGCAAGATCACTGGCCAAAAACAGCCTAAAAATTTCACTTGATCAAGATGATAAAGATCCTATTGAAGAATCGAATCTCGCATGAAATCCGCTATTCTATCATTCTTAAATTTAAGGAAGTATTTTCTCAAAATTTAGCTGATTATATTGGTGTTTTACCTAAGTTTCAACTTAGAGGTTGTGACTGCCGCCGAAATTTACACAGCCCCACAATAATACATGTACGTAGTAATGATTCCATTAGTGGTCGTGTAATGATGAAGCAATAAAGATCATGCCTGAATGATGCATACATGACTCTAACTCAGGGAGCTCCACCGCCATCACCAGGCATTAGGCAGTCGAGCTCCAGGTACAAATAACCAAAATCTTCCTTGCCCATTAATTTGGTCGGTCGAATCACTTATTTTTGACAGGAAAGATGAAAATTTGTACTTGCATCTCAGGAGAATAACTATCCAGCATGCAGCAGACACTTTGATTTCACAATTTGATGATTATTTTGATGAAAAAAATGGAATTTCCTCGCCAAGCCGATCTTTCCCCATACATGTACTGTACTGTCATTTCACATGAATCGACAGTATCCACTACACAATGTGTGATCGAGTCATTTGAATCGACGGTACAGTATGACTACGGGGGAAGATCAGCTCGGGCCTCGGCGTTGAAATTACATTTTTTTTTAAATAATCGTCAGATCGTGAAATCAAAGTGCCTGCTGGATTGTTACAACTTTTTATAGTATTACTAGTAATACATGTAGTATTCCTCCTGAAATTTAAGTAGAAAATACATATTTTCATCTTACCTGTAGAAATTAAGCGATGCGACAGACCACTACCAGTAATGGGCGAGAAAGATTGGCTATAATAGCTAATAATTATGCCCAGTAATCCTCAAATTGGCAAGAATCCTACCTAGGATATCAAAAAAACAGCAAATGGAGGTATAGATCACATCAGCAAGCAATGGTCATATTGACCATTAGGATCATATACATGTGTGTATACTGGGTATTGGGGATACAGATGTAATTTTGTTTGAAATGGAGGTTTTTGTGGGCAAACTGATACTTAAGTATTATTCTTTAGATTTTAAGTTATCAGTTCGTTAAGATACAAAATGTAGAAAGTTATAAAAACTTACATTTACAGCCCTCTTTTTGGTACTTGTTACCCACACCTCCATACGGATGACGACTGCTCTCAATATGTTGCGCACTAGTGAGGCCGCTCTACATGGTTACGCACCGTAGATACGTACGCAGAATGTTACGCACACAAGCTATTCTACGAAGACCTGGAAGGGCCAAACTGACGACGTAAAAAAATAAAAAATATTACGTACGTACGTAATAATTACTACGTACGTACGTAATATTTTTTATTTTTTTACGTCGTCAGTTTGGCCCTTCCAGGTGTTCGTAGGAGATCGACGAACCGATCGCGTCGGTACTACTACGAGCGCTGAGGGCTCCCTTCATCATAATCGTGAAAAATACAAACTGGATGCTGACGGGACAGTCTCGATAGCAGTTATCGACAAAAAGGACCCAAAATTTCAGGAAACCCTCTTCAAAGGTCACAAAACAACCTGGTAAGTTTTAATCATCTATTATTCAACATAAGTATTTGGATGTAAGTAAACTGCAATATATGAGATTCAATTAAATATAGCCAAAAATGCACAGTGATGCAGTTTAGGTATGGGATATGTGTTGGCTGCGTTACTACACAGTCGGCAATGGCGTGTACCTATGAGTGGTATAGATAGGATTTGTATGGAGCGGAGATATAAAGCCACAATAGATCTAGTGCAGCAAGATCAGATTCCCTGTCAATTGCTCGTGGTCTAGTGGTAACTAAAGGCGTCTGGTCAGACTGTCAGAGTATTCTCTTTCTACACTGCACTTGCGTTTAAGGTCCCGGGCTCGAATCCCGCTCTTTCTTGCCGATATTTTTTTCAGTTATGAATTGATAACGTTTATTCCGTTATAAATAACTGAATTTCAACAATAAAAACCAAGAAATTTGACTTATTATTCACTTGTTCAGGCGGATTTAATGGCCGCTGGGCATAACCACACCACGAATAGTGGTCATATTGACCACTACGAATACAAAATGCAAAAATAGTTTGTATTTTCTGTCGCGTGTAGTAAAGGTACGGGGGGAAAATAAGATAAATATTTTAAATACCTTGCTTTCAAATTCCGCCCTTAAAAATCTCACTCCTACCTCAAATGGCCGTTAGGAAGAACTTTTGATATTTTCAGCAAAATCCAAAGTCAAAATCTTGTCCAAAACCGGAGAAATCCCCGCCGATTTGTTTCGCGATCGCGTGTTGTTTACGTACTGCCGATGTCTTAGACTAAAATCGGCCAATAAAATTTTTGTCCACGAAAAAACTCGGGATCGCAAGCGGACAGCGATCTTTACGATTGCGCACACAGAAAATCGGGACTTTCCGTGTATGCCACATAGGAACCGAATTTTTAAGGACAAAACTCTTTTGGGGAGATGTCAGCGCCCGCGGCGACCAGGAAATGTACACAATGACTCCGATAGCTCGTTTCGCGAGAATCAACAGTAAATTACGGATTTGATTTTTGGAAATATCTTTTCCAACATCGGTGAGTTGAATTTATTGTATTTCTTGGATATTTAGTGGTCGGTTTTTGTAAATTAAATGCCGATTTTGAGTGAATGTTTGTGACTTTTGTGCAGTGGTGTTTTAAAAAGTTGAGGTGTATGACTGCCTAAATTATACACACGAAGTATAGGAATGTAGCTATGAGTGGGCATAACCACTTTGGCCGAGCTGCCCAACCCACATGTACAATACAAGCTTATCTGAAGATAACCTTGTAGTACTCCAGACTAGCTTTTACGGGTGAATAGGCTTCAATAGCTTTTGTGTGTATCACTATCAGGGCAGCAGGCCCTTTTCCAGGCTAACTAAATCATTCATACAAAAGTCGATCATTCATACAAAATTACAGGAGAGGAAAATAATTATTTAAAATTTCACTTTCAAGTCTGAATCCCTACATTTGTGGCAAAGTAAGAGTTGAAGAGTCCCTGAATCAGGTAATCTAGCAAATTTAAGAAAATTAAATCTTGTTTAGAGCAATTTTGTTGTCTGCTTTTGACTGCTGCAACAGTGAATGTTGGACACAGTCATGACAGTCCCACATAGGCAAGGGCCTATGATATGAATGCTCCAGACCAGCGATCTCCCCCGCCGCCCGGCGGGAAGCTCCCTGGTCTGGAGTTAATAATACTGTAACACGCGAACAGGCGGCAAGTCCAATTGATGATTTTGTTTGCAAGTAGATCTATGGAAGTTATAATCTAACTTACCAGCAAGATTTTGTCTTGGAAATTCCCTCTTATTTGGTGACCAACTAAACCACAAATACGGGAAATGTGGAATTTAACCATCAACATTTGCCTTTATTTATATTTTTCTAATAAATGCATGAGATTGAGAGTAAATCTGGATTTATATGCTGCCCTCTCGAGTCATTTTTTCGTCATGGATATGCGATGCAATGCGTGATAACATGATATGATGAGCATAATAGTCAAGTCGGGTCGATTTCACCCCATCTCCCCCATGCACCAAATTTTGTCAGTAGAAAGTACTTAGATGAATGCACATTATGCACAAATAACTGACAAAAATATACGTCGGGATGGGATGTAAGACGGCCCCTAATAATGGGGTAAATTTGTCACCTTGAACTTTGAAGCCCAGGGCCAAATTTTGTCGGATAGATTTTTAAAAATCTTGTCAGTTTTATGTAAACACATTCATTGTCCATCTTTACCCGTTTGACATGCTTTTCAGGTAGGCTATCAAGCTGTCGAGTATTTTGTTTGGAAGGAATGGCAACATGTACGGCCTGATCTGTCTATTAAAAAAAAGGATTTATCAACTGGACCTTTTTTTATTTTATACATGTACACATTGGCGGATCCAGGGGGGGGGGGGCACTTCCGGCCCGTGCCCCCCCCCCCCCCCCCCATTTGGAAGAGAAGTATGCATTTTTACCATAGACGATCCGCCATTTTCCCGATTGTGCCCCTCCCCCTTTTTAGAATGAAGACCTTTTTTTTTTTTTTTTGCTTGTCAGGGAATTATGGGAGGGAAACTCATTTTTGTGCCCCCTCTTTTACTCAATCCTGGATCCGCCCCTGCATGTACATGTACATAATATTTATTTTTTGCAATATTTCTTGGGGCAGCATCTTGAAGGAATGGGATGCATGTCGGATGCATGTCTGTTCCTTATTTCTCTTTGGTACATTTCTCTCTGTCTCTCTCGTTTATACCCTTTATCTACGTATATGTCTATCTGGTTTGTCTGCTCGTCGCTCTCTCTATCATCCAACTCTTAATAGGCCTACACAGGGGCGGATCTAGGATTTAGCAGGACCGTAGCCAGGGGCCGTATTCTGAAAACGGTGTTATCTTTTATGTTAGTAAAACGACGTCATAACAAATCAAAATCAGGACAAGTCATTGGTTAATGATTGTGCAAAGATGGCTGTGCCCGCGTAAAGTTTACAGAGACATCTGCGCAATCACCAGTGATTAGTGTTTATTGGTCCTTGCTAGGGGGGTCCGATTAAAGGTGTGTGTGGTTTTTTTTCATGAAAAAGCGGACCTCAGCCCAAGAAGGGGGGGGGGGGGTCGTCCGACCCCTCCGACCCCCCTCTGGCTACGGGCCCGTTTTATATAAGGGGGCACACAAGTGCAGGTTTGTCAGTATTTTTTGGGGTCTGGCCAGCTTCTCAAAAAAAACGCTCAGTTTGGGGGGGGGGGGGGTGGGGGAGGGGGCCGGGTAGGTGGCAACAATACCAACAAAAAAATTGGCCAGACCTCCAAAATTCGCTCTGTGGGGGGGGGGGGGGGGGGGGGGGGGGAGGGTATGGGGTTCAGTTTCTCTCCAAAATTCTCTGACAATCCCCCCCAAAAAGGAAAAAGGTTTTCAGTCTAAAAAGGGGGGCACTATCGACAAAACGGCAGATCCTATGGTCAAAATGCATACTTTTCTTCCAAGGGGGGGGGGGGGGCACAGGCTGAAAGTGCCTCCCCCCCCCCCCCCCCCCCGGATCCGCCAATGGGCCTACATGTATCCAGTTTTCTTTTTCCCTGGCCATCTCTCCCAATCTACCTCTCCTACTGCATAAGCTATAAAATCTCTTCGACTTTCAAGCTTGATTTCCCCTTGTATTTTCAACACAAACTACTGTAGATGTATACAGAGCCAGGGGTGTTTTCACTTTGTCTAGAAAGTATGAAATGAACAATTTCTTCACCCCCACCTTTTTTTTTTTAAAAGAGGGGACACAATTAAATCAGACTTATAGAAAATCATATTTCCAAGACCTCTTTGTAATACGTGATCTACATTCACCTAGATCCAAGTTGTGTCGATTCTCAGTTTGTCCATCTGAAATCATTTTTTTCCATTGTTATGTAGACATCTTGTAGGCCTAATAAAAGCACAGGACACATGTCTCATCCCAAATAAAAAGTAAAGTATTGTCTTTATTTAATTCAGTTGTCCCCAAACATACATTAATTACATCTGAATTTTGTATTACATCATTATTGAATTTCACATGCATTTTCTTTTAGACAATCCAACTTCTTCACAGTAAGAGCTATACAGTTACAGCCACAGAGTCATAGATAGTATCCATGAGCATTGCATCATACATGTAATTCGCTGACACCAGTTACCAAATAAATATTAATGTGTGTGAGATCTCCCAGGCAGGCAGCGAAACCAGGAAAATGGGTCTGACCGTGGGTCTGTCCCACCATAAAATTATTACTTACAATATATACGTAGTAGGAAGAAGGAACTATGTATTACTTTAATAAGAACTGCCTGTCATTAAAAGTGAAGTCCACTCTCGGTGATTAACAAATCAGGGACCACGGAACCGGGGGGGGCTGGGAGCTGCAGCCCCCCCCCACTTTTTTCAGTAAACACGTACAAACGTATGGCAGTGCAAAAATGTGGTATACACGGAGCCCCCCCCCCCCCCCATTAAGCCCCTCCACTTTCCAAGATGTTTCGCGGTGCCTGTATATGGTTAACACCCGAATGGTGTCAAATTCCTAGTGAAAACCTACGATGACGATGTGGCTTTACTATTGCAATGGAGGCATGCAACGACCAGTATTTTTACATAGATTATCCCCTGTACTGGAGATGCATTTATCAGGCTATGATTGGTGAGAAAAACTTTGAAGAACAGCTAAAAATGATCAACTGAAACATTTTCCTCCACTCCAAAAGAACAGAGATTTTTCTTTTAATATCTCAATACAATTCTAACTGAATTCAACTGTTACAATGTAATTTCTTTTTTTCATCTAAATATAAATTTACTATTTTACCTAGATATGACAAAAAAACGTCCAATTAAACTTAATGAATTATGAAGATATATACAAAGATAAACATTCTTATTACATTTACACAAAGTCATGCGGAATTCTAACACAGATTTATGTAACGCACAGTCTTTTTCGGAGCATGAGAACACCATAATGTTAAGTGTATAAATATAATTTCCCAATAAATAAATTGTATCATTACATTTGTTAATCAACCATTTATGAGTAATCTTCTGTGGTCCGCATTATTATTCTCTTTAATTGGAACATACATACTCTCTCCTAATGAGACACATATCCACTCCCGTAACTCCTTTAGTTTATTGTAATACATTACTAGTGGTAAGATGGATAGCTAGCTTCACTTGTTTAGAGTGTATCAGTAAGCTTTTAATCTGATACACATCAGCGGTTAACATCATTGGTTTACACTCTTTTTACAAGACCAATTAAGAGAGATAAAAACTGCTCATTAATGGTAAAAACAAGAAATGTGAACCATTTTGCGAAAGTAAAACAACTGCCATTTTAGCTCAAAGAAACTTGTGACTTGCAAAAATTGAGTGTTTTGTCAGTTGAGATTTAATTATTTTGCAGCATGGAACTCTGCAAATATATAGTAATCAGGGAAAATTTACAAGTTTCATGCATATATGTGAGAGTTACTGGATTGACAGTAATTTAACATGCCAATACTGAAAAATTCTTAAAGGGGTGAGGTGGGGGAGGGGGGGTGGAGTTGTTGTAAGTTTCAATTTCCCTCATCCATCAAGACTCGTCATTTCCCGGTTCTAATTAACCCACACAATGCATGTGCAATTTTTCTTTTCTGAATACAAATGTGTATTAGATCTATGAGACTGACCCGACTCAGAAGACCAACTCTGATTAGTACCTGGGTTGTTTATTATATATACAGCTCAGAGAGTCAAACACACTCATATCTGAGAAAAGGATTCATACCTGGGTTGTTTATTATATACAGCTCAGAGAGTCAAACACACTCATATCTGAGTAAAAGGATTCATACCTGGGTTGTTTATTATATACAGCTCAGAGTCAAACACACTCATATCTGAGAAAAGGATCCATACCTGGGTTGGGTATTATATACAGATCAGAGAGTCAAACACACTCATATCTGAGAAAAGGATTCATACCTGGGTTGTTTATTATATACAGATCAGAGAGTCAAACACACTCATATCTGAGAAAAGGATTCATACCTGGGTTGTTTATTATATACAGATCAGAGAGTCAAACACACTCATATCTGAGTAAAAGGATTCATACCTGGGTTGTTTATTATATACAGCTCAGAGAGTCAAACACACTCATATCTGAGAAAAGGATTCATACCTGGGTTGTTTATTATATACAGCTCAGAGAGTCAAACACACTCATATCTGAGTAAAAGGATTCATACCTGGGTTGTTTGATGAGAGAGTCAAACACACTCATATCTGAGTCAAAGTGGACTGAGCGCATGAGCTCAATGACTTAGTGTCAACCTTTTCATCTCAGGCATAGAAACTATGTACCCTAATTCTGGAAGTACACGAAAATGAATCAATAAAATTCCTATCATTATCATAACATGAATTTCTCTTTTCCTTTGTATGACTTATTTCATTTTTGCTGCTTTGTTTGTTTACTTTTTGTTTTTGATTGAGAGTAATTTGAATGGAAAAAATATTGACACTTGGGATTCCATAAATCTGGGGACAAAATTTTAGCTAAATTTCTGCTTTATGAATACAAACTTTTAAGATAATAGCAATATAAGAGCCATGTTATTAAGACTACATGCATTTCCCAGCTGGCCATAACTACATGCTCTGCCACAGAATGAAAATGGATGAAAACCCAATACATAATTAGAACAACTTCATGTACATGTAAAAAAAAAATATCACCAAGAAAATTATGGACTAGCACTATTCGGTTTGGAATTTCCCACAGACTCAACAATCTGCTTTGGATTTTTTTAAGTGGTAGATCCTGGAGTTCTTCAAGTGATGGGCACCAGCATCTGGCGACCCAAACGCATCACATGCATGATTATGAGCGTTGGTCAATAATGATAGAGGAGTGGCTGCCAGTGCACAAGACTCTTTCTTGTAAATGTATACAGTCTGAGATAGAGGCAATGTATGCCACAAAATGTTGCCCTCTTCTTAGTACAGTGGTCCATGGGGAAAACTCGAGAGAGGGCAATATTATGGCAAATATTGCCCACTCCGGTGACGGATTCAGAGTAGCCTTCAAATTATGGCTTTTTATTTTGCAGCTAAAATGCCTTGAGCAGGTAGTAATATAGATATATAGCCCAGGTTGCTGAAGAATAATCCATTAAAATTTCCCCAAAAGATTACACAAATCAATGTTTTTATTTCAAACAAACACACACCAGTCAGCCTAAAGGGGGCATTATAACGAGTTGAGAGTCTGGCATTTTAAAAAGTAAAATGTTGGCTTACAACATCTGTACAATTAACATCAATCAGCACTCATCAAATATTTGCGCTAATATACATATAACTCTATAAAAATATACATGTATAACTTTATTCTTACATGTGAAATACAAACTAAATAGAAAAGTTCCTGTATTGTGATATCACAGAAATTTGCATTGATATAATCCCTCACAATGAAAATGGAACAGTCTCATAGCATGCACAGTGAATACAATACTCTGATTTCTACGTAAAAAATCTTTTCTTTTAAACGTACAGATCAGTCATTCAGCATGAAGAAGCTGTGAGCTGGGTGCATCCATCAATATTTGTAGGGGTGTTATGTAGTGTTTGCTGAAGAGGGATTTCATGCACTGCCAAATGATCTGCAAATGAGGAGCGAGAGAGAAAGTAGAGAGAAAGTATAAGCGCATTATTTGAGTGTTACAACAGACTACCATGTAGAAGGATTGTTGCATGCAATGAGTGGAATGTTTACAACAGTCAGCATTTGTAATAAATATTGAAAACTTTTAACGTCTTTTTTGACAGTGTTTTCTACTTTGTCTGCTCATGTGGCAAACACTAATGTCCCACTATAAAAGATATTTTGGCTTTTCTTGTAGAATTTTTTTTTCTCCTTATAGTTTTCATTTTTAGGCAAAATCTACATGTACATCTACAATATTGTCTTCATAGTTTTGTCTTGACCCGTTAAATTAAAGATCCATTAAATGGAACAATTATTTAAGCCTATAGGAATCCAAATCCCAAATCTATGGAGTTCTTCATGGCATCCCCCTATGCCAGTTACCAGAGTTAAACATTAAATGTAAAGCAGTTTCATTCTTGGATTTTTAGCATAATAGAGAGCAAATTTAGGTCATGCAGGAAGGAGATTTGGGTCAAAAGTAGGAGGGTGCTACATATAGGTCGCAGGTTTTTTTTTTCTATATCTCTACCAATCTTTCAAATGATATTTGCCTTTCCTATGAATGGACTGAACAAAATGTATTATCATTTCATGTAAACTCATGAAAAGCTCACATCTTTTCTACATGATCATTTTGAAAGCAGAAAGAAGGAGGTGATGACAGAAAGATCAGAATTTCTGTTTTACGTCTGAAAATGAAACTTACTGCTTTGACTATATATATATATGGTAATATTGGTGACATTTGTCTACATGTAGTCATGTACATACATATATAGAGTTCATAAACTACATGAACATGGGTGTTTTTAATGACTTAAATAAAGGATATGTCCTAGTAGCACAGGATTTATTAAACTCTTTTTGTATGAGCATCATAGATTAAAATATAACTAAAATATATGTTATTAAATACATGAAATGATGCTATTTTGAAAATGTGATGTATTTAAAGGGGAATCCAACCCTAATGGCAAGTTGCTCTGAATGAAAGAGGAAAAATCAGAGAATCAGATCGATTGAAAGAAATCGGACAAACAATAAGAGAATTATGTATTTTTGAAAGTTGTAATCACTATGCATATGGGAATTTCAAATTGGCCGAATAGGTAACATCACTGTGATGTAGTTGCGGACAACTCCCCCATTCGCTCCAACGCACAAAATGACTAAAATGTCATTTTTTTTCAAAATGTATTACTTAGTAGGATTTTTTTCTTTCATCAGGACCTGTAACAATATGCTATCTCCAATATATTTTGAGTACTGCCCCGAGGGTAAAGGCGCTTCAGAGAAAACCGCAAATTAATGATATTTTTGTGTACGACAAACGGGAGAGTTGTCCACAAGTATGTTACAATCGACTCACCAAATCGCCAAATTCAGATTCGCATAGATGTTGTGATCTCATTTTGCAAACATTCATAACTTTCTTATTCCTTGTCCGATTTCTCTCAAACTTTCACGATCATGTTTTTCTTATTTTTCTGCTTTCACACAAATCAACTTATCACCAAGGTTGGATTGCCCTTTAAACCATATGTAAGTTTATCATAATAGCTTGCATCATTGCCATGGGTTACATGATTACATCATTTTGAATGCAAACTTATTTAGCCTTTAATCACACAAACATGGTTTTTATGAAATTAATTTCTATGATCACAGATCTTCAAGCATCAAGTACATTACTGGAAGACCCATATAGATTAAGAATTTTACATTATTGATGAAAAAGAGAGATAGTAATGATAATATGATGCAATAGATCAAAGCCAATAGTCTATACATGCTATCTACATTAGTTAAGACAGAATTCTGACCAATAGTATAATGAGGCATTGCCATTGTTTATCAATCTGGTTAATGTTGTATTGCTCTACCTAATAATCATCTCCTATTATTTGTTACGAGAATAAATCTTACCAAATTCTCATCTCATCGTGGTGATATGACTTTTGGCTATGACATATTAAATCATTAATAATTTCTTTCTTTCTTTCTTTGTTCTGATCATACAGCATTATGAGTAAACACAAATAAAACTACTTCATAAACAAAGCTTTGATATCTGATTATGAAAGAGACACTGTGTTATGTTAGAATAGATTGACAATGATAATAGAACCCTGTATGTCAATATCAGCTCTAGACAAAGGCTCTCCAATCTGCACATGTTTTGTTTTTTCCCCCTCTAGAATGAAGTTGGCCTTAAATCTAGTTACACGCAGTAACTAAGATCAAGCTTAAACCCTGTGTAAGGTGTTTGGTTGAATAAAATGGTTTGTATTACATTCTTCAGTCTTTCTATTCTGGTTCACACAGTTGCCATACCTAGGAAATCATTTTGGTTAGAAAGCATACTAATCTAGAGCTACTTTACAGATGACTGCCAAATGGTTACAGTTGAACAACTTGGCAAGGTATTAAAGGCACTGTGTGCTTACACTTCTTCCATTTGAATCTCATCTAGTTGATCCTGTGGGTTGTAGAACACAGCATGTAGCATGATGAAAAAGAATGAGGCACCTGCACATAATAAAACAATGAAAAAAAAAAATCTAATTCAAGCCCAAGATCAAATCCATCTTGGTCTTTAGTGCACCTCCACACTGTAGAGATACTTTTTATTGGACCGCCCCCCAATAATAATAAGTCTTTAGATACATGTATCAACATATTTGACCCCCCCCCCCCAATCAATAATAATGAGTCTTCAGATACATGTATCAACATACGTGTATATATTGGAACCCCCCCCCCCCCCCCCTTCAGTAATAATGAGTCTTCAGATACATGTATCAACATACGTGTATATATTGGACCCCCCCCCCCCTCCATAATAATGAGTCTTCAGATACATGTATCAACATACAACATGTATCTTACCAAGAACCCAGAAGACTGCTGATCCAGCACCAGCAAGAAAGAAGAGAGGAATAGATAACACTGCTACAGCTCCATACTGCTGTACTAGGGTCAATTCATAACCTGAACAAATGTGATAAAACAAAAATATTATTAATACATACAAGAAAGACAATGAGAGAGAGAAAGAGAGAGAGATTAGGAGTAAGCACAGTACTGCTGAACTAGTATTAACCTGGAATATGGTTCTGTTATAATGGATATTTTTATTACCGACTCTCGCTATAACAAAGTGATTTTGGTCATCCCATACTTTTTGTATTTTATTGTTTTTTAGCCCTGATACAAGACGGTTTCATTATAACAATGAAACAACGCATGTCTCATAAATACCAAGGCTCTACTTTACCAGAAAAAGGGGTTGTTATACAGTGGAACTTTGTTATAAAAAAGAACACTGTTATAACAAGGTAATTTCCTAGGTCCCAACAAGGTAACAACGCATGTCTTATAAATACCAAGGCTCTACTTTACCAGAAAAAGGGGTTTTATACAGTGGAACCTCGTTATAAACCCTTGTAAAAAAGAACCAAAGTACCCATGGTAATTTGACAGTAATTTGACCAAATTGAATTTGGTCAAATTACTGTCAAATTACCATGGGTACTATGGTTCTTTTTTACAAGGGAAGAACACTGTTATAACAAGGTCATTTTGTCAGTCATATTTCTTTGTATTCTATTGTTTTTAGCCCTGATATAACAAGGTTTCAATATAAAGAGATTATTTACCTAGGTCCCAAGGACTTTGTTATAATGTTGTTCTGCTGTATTATTGTTAATGCCAGTTAACAATGCAATTTACATGTCAAATCACGGTAAAAGTCAGCTTGTAGTATAGCAAAAAACATTTCAATAGAATATATACAAAACATGATATAAGGATGGGATACTCACTTCCAATCTTCACTTTTCTGCTTTGATTTTTTACATTAATCCAATAGAAAGCTCCAAAGATAGCCCCAAGAAAGATAATCAGCATCGGTGATGTCATTCTGCACAACATTTAAATAAAACATAGTTCAGTTTAACATATTTGGCCATGAAACTTTACAGATATTTCAGTCACATCACCTAACCTACTCTAACCTGACCAATTGTAGCTAACTCTGTCTCTGGGTATAAATGTAATTTATCTTCTACGTATTGTTTGTCTTGTATGAGTGACTGGGTTACTGGGTTACTGGGGTACAACATGTAGGCCTATATCTCATGTAGATTATGAAAAGCATATCAATCATTACTGGTAAAACTGAGCAATGTGAAATGCAATGTTTCAAAAATCATTAACAATTTTACTAATCCTTTAATGTATTTATATGCCATGTACTTTTCTGTAAACTGAACAACTTCAGCTTTCAGCTTTTTATTTTAATAAACAGAAATTACAAAACAGATTACAAACTTTTACAATTCTATATTACAGTAATCTCTGTAAGCGCTAGAATGATCTAATTCATTTTATCTTACTTTTTGGCTAATTCCCAGTATAAATACATATAAAGATATTGGTTAATTTCCAATGACTTATGATGAGGGACTGAAAAAAGTCTCTCAAATACAACCAGCATCTGTGACAGATAAATAATATTATGACCAACAAAGATAATTGCTTTGGAAATCATGCAGTGCAAAGGAAATATTCCTTCTGAAAGAAAAAAAAAAGAATACATGTCAACGTAGAAAAAGAGCTCCCAAGCACATAAATATTTTCCACCTATTAGTTTACCTGTGACTGCATGGTGATACATGTATTACTTACATGCAATATACAGCCAGGATGATGAACACAAAGAGATAGTTGCTCTGGAAATGCTCAATATTTTTGACCACCCTGGTTCCTGCTGCGGTGACCGATGATGGCTTGGTAAAACGAGATGTGCTGAGGAATTGAGACCATGGCTGAATAGTTTGACGACGCTTTGAGATCCAATCTCTGGCAGATGATCCTGATAAGTTCATGGCCGCCATACTATAAACAAACAAACATATCAATATCTTCTAATTTTGTATTGAACATACATGTAGATAAACAGTCAAAAAGCATACAGGCATCATTCCAATATTCTAATCACCATAGAACTCTTATCTAAAAAGCTGTGCAAGGAAATAAAAGATCTGCATACATGCAGCGCCTCTCGCAATACGACACCTAGGCCCGGTCTTAGTAACTGATTCAAATCAATTGATCATATCTCTCTATAAGACGGGGGCCCTTGTCCAGAACATAAGCGTGTGATCCCCAATTGTTTATGTTTAAGGTTAATCTATGGTGGATCTCAAAATCGCACGAGTCAATGACATTTTCAGGTCTGCAAGTGCAACAAAGAAAAGGATTAACCTTCAGTTTGAACAATTACATGTATCTTTTTCTTCTTCTTTAAAATTTTCATATTTCTTCTTGGTGGTAGGCAAAGGGGTTCAATCACATTATCACACCAGCAATACTAACCTCTAGATGGGTCAATAAACCTCTAGATGGGTCAATACTAACCTCTAGATGGGTCAAGACTAGACTTTAAAGGGGTCAAGATTTGACCCCTTAAATTTACTTAGACCATCTAAGTCATGAACTGAAAGGTTTTCAGCCTGACCGTAGCTGTTGGCTTTAGCCCCAAGAGCCCCCAAAACGGACCCTAAGTCAGGTCGATATTACCATATCACCCCATACACAAAACTTCTTCAGTACAGTCTGGACATTAACAAAAACAACAAAAAATGACAAAAATTTCTATCAGGACAAGATGACAGATAGCCCCCCCCCAAAAAAAAAACCAGATTGGAAAGGTATGGCATGCATGTACACTCTAAAAAGGATTGGTCCAACAAAATTACAAATCTTTTCACTTAAAAAGCACAGGAGACAGAAAATTTCATTTTATTTTCAAATAAAAAACTTACCATTGATGACTTACAATCATCAAATACACCAAGGATATAGATAGGCCTAGACTCCATACATCACGAACCATTTTTATGTACATAATGACGCCTCTGACCTTTGACCTTTGACCTTGAGTCCCTAAAATCTAATCAGTTCATCGTCCCTCCCATACAATGCCATATGCAATCATGGGCCAGGTTAGAAGCTGATCTGTCACAGAGTTCTTCAGTTATTGTGAGAACTAACCATTTTTATGTACATAATTACCTCTGTGACCTTTGACCTTGAGACCCCAAAATCTAATCTGTTCATCGTCCCTCCCATATGAATATATGACATATGGGCCAACTTAGAAGCTGATCCGCCAAACGGTTCCTAAGTTATCACAAGAACGAACCATTTTTATGTATATATAATGACCTCTATGAGTATGACCTTTGACCTTTGACCTTGAGACCCCTAATCAGTTCATCGTCCCTCCCATATGCATATTTTATGCATTTGAAGTTATCGCGAGAACGAAAAGGGGGCATACGCGTGATACAGGCCCCGCTAGTTTGCAATTGTAATCGATCATACCTTTGTATTAGGGTTCTAACTTCAGCCAGCTCACTAGTTATACTCGTGATCCAGGCCCCGCTGCATGTCCTACAGTGCCCAAATGGGGCCTGTTTCACGACCATACTAGTTATAATCGTTATCGATGCCCCGTGCTACGAAATTTCAAGCCACAGAACACAGCAGCGGGGCCTCGATATTGAGGATTGTTGTTCCATCTACTCGTGAAAATGCCGGGGGGGGGGGGGGACTCAACTACATTGTAAATTGCTGTACAATAAAAGTAGGGAACGCAGTGAGCATTTCTAATCTAACCAAGGGTGTAACATTTAAAGGACACTATGTACTGGTGGTGCCATGGGGGGGTTGAAATGTACATGTATTCATATATTCTTGATTTATTTATTCGTGGGCTACCGGACGGGGGTTGTGAACCACTCCCCCCCCCAAAAAAAAAAACAAAACAAAACAAAACAAAAAAATCCCAATTTTTTTTTCTTAAATCATTGTATTTTTTTCAGCATTGTCATCACAATGAATTTCCTTGAGTGTATTCTACCTTTTATTTTTATTCTGTTATTTTGCTCAACCCCTCTTTTGTTCCTGAGGACACCCCCCGCCTTTTTTTTTGGCTTTGCTTTTCAGTTGGACCCCCTTTTAATTTAATTTTTATCTGCCACTTCAGCGCAGTACCCCCCCCCCCCCCCCCCACCAAAAAAAAAAGAAGAATATCACGCCATTTTATTCACTGTTCATTTAAATAATGACGCATGATGTACCCGGGCAACTACCCCCTACACAATCTCCATTTCCCCCATTTTTTTCTCCTTTTGTTTCTTTTTCTTTTTGATCATTGTTCTGATTAACCTGTACATGTTAATTGAAATGAATAAAGCATATTAAAAAAACCCCAGATCAACTAAAAGGGGGAGGGGCGCGGCCTATTCTGCCTCCCCCTGGATCTGTCCATGCCTTTATCCCCTTCCTTGCAATTACATGTACCCCCTCCAGAAAAAAAGCAAGTGAATATCCCCTTATATATCCCCCTTATTCCCTCCCTCGCTATTACCCCCCCCCCCCCAAAAAAAAAAAAAAAAAAAAAATATTTAATACTGGGGGAAAGTATATCTCTTTATCTCCGCTTTATACTTTATAAAATATTGGATGAAAGTATCCCCTTATATCGTTTTAGTCCCTCCTTTGCAATTCCCCCTCCGCCTGTCCTCCAAATAAAAATAAATTAAAGAGGTAATTTGTTTTGTGTACTTATGGGTTTCAAAAGGGGGCCTATTCTGCCTCCCCCGGGATCCGCCCAAGCCTTTATCCCCTCCCTTGCAATCATCCCCCCCCAAAAAAAGTTTAAATATTGGGTTAAAGTATCCCCTTATATATCGTTGTAACCCCTCCCTTGCAATAACCCCTCCCTTGCAATCCCCCCACCACCACCACAAAAAAAAGAGGTAATTATTTTATTATGTAGTGAAGGCATGCCACTTGGATTTTAAAGGGGGGGGGCACAGGCGCTTTAGCCCCTGGATCCGCCCATGCCTTTATCCCCTCCCTTGCAATTACCCCCCCCCCTCGCCATTAACCCCTCAAAAATATACACTGGGGGAGTCCCCCACTAAAAAATTGTTTAGATATTGGGGGAAAGTATCCCCTTATATCCCTTTAACCCCTCCCTTGCAATTCCCCCCTCCGACCCCCTCCCCCAATAAATTAAGGAGGCAATTTGTTTTATTGTGTACTTAAGGGTTTCAAAAAGGGGGCCGCGGCCATTTTTCGGATCCGCCCCTGCCATTATCCCCTCCCTTGCAATCGTGAAGCCCCACTACCGTGTTGTCTGTCTTCATTATGCATAGGGTGGGGCCTTGTTCACGAGTTTATGTTTAATCGTGATACAGGCCCCATTTCCGTTTTGTAAGTTGTTCAACGTGGTTGCGCACACACCACGAATAGTGGTCATATTGACCACTACGAATACAATATGCAAAAATAGTTGGTATTTTCTGTCGCGTGTAGTAAAGGTATGGGGGGGAAAATAAGATAAATATTTTAAATACTTGCTTTCAAATTCAGGCCTTAAAAATCTCACTCCTTCCTCAAATTGCCGTTAGGAAGAACTTTTGATATTTTCAGCAAAATCCAAAGTCAAAATCTTGTCCAAAACCGGAGAAATCCCCGCCGATTTGTTTCGCGATCGCGCGTTGTTTACATACTGCCGATGTCTTAGACTAAAATCGGCCAATAAAATTTTTGTCCACGAAAAAACTCGGGATCGCAAGCGCACATCGATCTTTACGATCGCGCACACAGAAAATCGGGACTTTTCCGTGTATGCCACAGGGACCGAATTTTTAAGGACAAAACTCTTTTGGGGAGATGTCAGCGCCCGCGGCGACCAGGAAATGTACACATTGACTCCGATAGCTCGTTTCGCGAGAATCAACAGTAAATTACGGATTTGATTTTTGGAAATATCTTTTCCAACATCGGTGAGTTGAATTTATTGTATTTCTTGGATATTTTGTTGTCGGTTTTTGTAAATTAAATGCCGATTTTGAGTGAATGTTTGTGATTTTTGTGCAGTGGTGTTTTAAAAAGTTGAGGTGTATGACTGCCTAAATTATACACACGAAGTATAGGAATGTAGCTATGAGTGGTTGCGCGTAGCCAGGATTAGCTTAGTGAATGTAGAAAAAAAAAAAATGGCTATACGCCTTTTACACACGAAGCTAGGCGTTATTACCCAGCAATCAGATTCCGTACGGGGTAGTACGACATGAAAAATGCCCTGAAATCACACTTTTCTGATAATTTCCGCGACCCACAGGCCCTTCCCCACAGCGTTTCCTCCTAGGGAAACGTTTAGAATGACAATTTTTTTTTTGATTGAGTATAATTTTGGAAATATATCCATAAAAAGATGATAAAAATTTCAGAAAACTCACCAGCGTTTGCGTATCCATGCCTCCGAGGTCATGCAGATCAAAATGGCGGCATGATCGCCGTAATCGAAATCATGAAAACTATTAGGCGCCGTTTGTAAATTTTTTATTTAGCTCAATTATTTACATATAATTCACTATTTAGCTCTTTTCTACAATTATTATACGATAAAATTACATAAAGGATACAATGTTTTATAAATAATGAATTTTGCAATTTCCATTTTTTTTAAATAATGATTTTACAATATTCATCATATATAAATAATGAATTTTGCAGTTTCCATTATTTATAAATAATGATTTCACAAATTCATTATATATCAAATATTATGGAAATTAGTAAACGAAGAAGCTTGACTGGGGAGGAATTTTTAATTTGTAAACAAATCTTTCGGCATATTACTCCCAGTGTTACAGATCGAGCATACGATCTTTAACACTGGGAGTAATATGCCGAAAGATTTGTTTACAAATTAAAAATTCCTCCCCAGTCAAGCTTCTTCGTTTACTAACCATTGTTCCACGGCGGACCGTTTGAATATTAATGAGTCAGAAAGAAGAGGATCTTGGGTATTTGATTCTAGTTCGTCGTGACTTGGCCGTGAACCAGAATAGCCTGGTGGTTAAGTCGCTGCCCGGCAAGCAGTAGATGACAGGTTCGAATCCCGCTGGTTCCAATTTTTTCTGACTTGTGTTTTTCATTACAGATCGAGCATACGATCTTTAACACTGGGAGTAATGCACTTATCAATTGTAAGACGCACCCCTCGACCCCCGGGAATGGTGCGTCACTTGTCAGATGTGAGTCGGATTTTCCTATACCATGACGCACCTGTGTGTCTCGACTATGACGGACCTTTTCTTACAATGACTGTGCCTGGACGAAAAAATATGACGCACCAGTTCTAGACTTTGACTTACCATTGTGACGCACCCCGTCATGGTAAAGCTCCGCGCGCACGTGGCACGCTATGCATCGGCGCGGCGCTAGTATAGTATTGCATGCATTGTTGATATCGACATGCATGCATGAACGCTAGCTGAAGACACAAACACACGTTATCATCCTGCACGCTATTGAGGCCGAGCTCGAGATAAGATTATCGGCGATGACATATGAAAATGTGCAGAAGTCACACAGTGCAATCGCTGACATTCTTGTGACGTCAACACATGAATATTCATGTCTCAATCCAGCCTAGCACAAATGCTACCGATCGCGATCATCGCGGCAAGAACCGAACCAGCCAACGCAGTGCTGGAACGAACGGGGTAAAAATAAACAAAGTAACGAAAAATACCTTATTTCTTCCCTTTTTTGAGAACCCAGACAGAAGACAGCATGAGAGAGGATTTGAGATCAATTATTATTATTTGGGGGTTTCCATTTTATTTGATGTCATCAAACTCGATTTTGGGCGCCCGGTGCGAAAGTATAGATTCCATGTCAATATATTTTTTTTTATATTCAAGGAGTTTGCATGTTTAAAAGCCCGGTACGCGGTGAGTATTGCGCGGACAGACCCGTTTGTAAACATAGCGAGGCATTATGACGCACCCATGTAAAATGACCGACTATGACGCACCCCATTCTCCATGCTGTGACTGACCAAATGCTTCCATGACCATACCCTGCGTCATTCATTTGTTGGTAAATTACCCAACCATGACGCACCTTTCCCGGGGGTCGAGGGGTGCGTCTTACAATTGATAGGTGCATAATATGCCGAAAGATTTGTTTACAACTTATGGAAATTGCAAAATTCATTATTTATAAAACATTGTATCCTTTATGTCATTTTATCGTATAATAATCGTAGAAAAGAGCTAAATAGTGAATTATATGTAAATAATTGAGCTAAATAATAAATTTACAAACGGCGCCTAATAGTTTTCATGATTTCGATTACGGCGATCGTGCCGCCATTTTGATCTGCATGACCTCGGAGGCATGGATACGCAAACGCTGGTGAGTTTTCTGAAATTTTTATCATCTTTTTATGGATATATTTCCAAAATTATACTCAAATCAAAAAAAAATTGTCATTCTAAACGTTTCCCTAGGAGGAAACGCTGTGGGGAAGGGCCTGTGGGTCGCGGAAATTATCAGAAAAGTGTGATTTCAGGGCATTTTTCATGTCGTACTACCCCGTGCGGAATCTGATTGCTGGGTAATAACGCCTAGCTTCGTGTGTAGAAGGCGTATAGCCATTTTTTTTTTTTCTACATTCACGAAGCTAATCCTGGCTAGTTGCGCGGGGCCTGTAACACGAGTATAGCTAGTGAGTTGGCTGAAGTTAGACGTCTAAGAAGATGATTAGTAATCGATTACAAGACGGGTAAGTTGTGGGGCCTGTATCACGATATTGCCGAAAAGGGGACGGAGGGACGGACGACCCGAAAACATAATGGGCGGAGGCATAAAAAAAAATGAGGTAAAAATTGGGCTTACCTTCCCTTGAAGCCCAGGCCCAGGGGCCAAATTTTGTCAGAAATGTGTCACTGACACATTTCTGACACATTTCTGACACTGTCAGAATGACATTCATTACAAAAATATAGAATTTTAGAAACTGACAAAACATGCAAAATAGTCCATCGAAAAGGGGGTGTCGGACCAAATGCAAACGAAACACTGACCTTTATTTTTGTTTACCTAAATAATAATATCGTTAATTCTAATCTATTAGGCCCTATCTAATATTAACTATTTAACGAGTAGGCCCTAACGTTAAAAAGCCGTTACTGCGTTAGGCCTAACTTTAGTTACGTCACGCCTTTTCCTAATCACTAATGGCTAATATCTTACCCTGTGTTTTGTAATACAGCAGGTACGTCTATGTTTCCTTCTAATTTAATATCACTCATCTCGCTTTTGACTTCACTCTCTTTCTCTGACTCTGGCACCGACTGTTTCTCTTCCGCCATTTACAGCTCCAGCATTAACGGTGAACAAAACAAAATTCTTTCACAGAAAAAAGGGCGATGTCAACTCTCTGACATGACTCTGCCAACGCAACAATTTTGACAATAAACATATAATCTCAATCCAGGCTTTTGTAAGTGGATTAACTTTTTTTACCACACCCAGCATGTGTAGACAGTGCATGCAGTGCAGAATACCATGATAGCTAGCGCCTTGTAACTAAACTATATTACCTCCTACACAAAACCGTTTTCTATCACTAGATGGCGCTAATGATTTATGCGTTTCACTTACCCTGTTCCCAGTGGGTAGACACTTAAAGAGGCCAACCGGTGTCATAGGCGATTGGTTCCGGGCAGGCGAATGGATCCTCCGGAACCAATCGCCTGAATATGTACCCGCCGATTGGATCCGCCTCGGTCCAGAAGATGCGAGAGTCACAGGCGATTGGTTCCGGCCAGCCGATTCGCTCCGAGGAACCAATCGACGAGGAAAGTGTTAAAATATTGTCTGGCGTCCCCCCCCCTAAATTTTGGTGCTTCCGCCGCCAGTGCCCTTTCGAGACAAGCCCCCCCCCCCCCCGGTTATCTCGAATGGACGCGTTCCCAGCGAGAAGTTCAATGAACGCGCCACTTCGAGACAACCGGGGGGGGGGGGGGGGCTTTCCTCGAATGGGTGTGTTGAGTAGACTTTTGTAACAGACGTTTTAGAAATTTTTGAAAAATGTACTCCTGCTGGTTTTTTCGTTTTTATATAGGCCCGTCGGAGCCGCTACGGTATACGGTATCGACTGTACCACTTTTCAGCCTTAAAAAAAGAGCGGTGGAGAGGGAGAAGAAAAGAGAAGAGAAAAGAAGAGAGAAGATTGGAGTGTGATAAATGTAATGATCATAGGCTGATCGTATAGGCTTATCAGAAGAACACGAACGTCGAAGTTACTTTGCCTTTTTTCCATTATTATGAACGCATTATCACAAACCGAAGAACGCAGCATGTATATGCCACAAAACTTTTTCATCCAATCGCAAATCTTTAAAATAATATCCTCAGAAAGTGATAAATTAAGCTCGCCACCGACCGTGAAACCTCCTATTTCAGTATAGGTTAAGCCTATATATCGATTTTCCCGCCCATTTTCGTCACCTCTTCATTCATTTTTTAAAAAGTTTGCTTTCAATTCCAACAAAAGGCCTATAGGACACGATCATTTGGACACCATTCTTCCCCCCCCCCCCCCCCCTAGGCTGGTAAATTCATGGGACAACCAGGGCCTACGGCATTTTTGCGGGTCTATTTGACCCATCTATTTATTACATGGGGTCATGGTGGATCCAGGGGGTGGGCCCAGAGAAGTCAGCCAAAAACAAAAGAACTGGCTGCTGATTTTTTAAAATCTTTGTTTGCTTGTCAGAAAATGGTAAAGTAAAAAGGCACCACAAAATTCTGGTGACCTTTTTTTTTCTCTCTTTCTCTCTCTTTCTTTTGCTGTCGGCAAATGCGCCACCGCTGTCGGCAAAAAATAGAAAAGGAGGGGGAAAAGCGAGAGGGAAGAGGAAAGGGAAAAGGAGAAAAGAGAAAGGAGAAGAAAAAGAAAAGAAAAAAGAAAAGGGAAAGGAAAGGAATACCAACAAAAAAAAAGGAAAGAAAAGAAGGAAAGGTAAAGGGAAGGAAAGAAAAATAAGGAAAACTTACTGAAAAGTTACTGAAAAGTTAATATTCAGGCAAAAGACGTTCCGCAGTAGGCTGCAGTCCCAACCCCCCCCCCCCCCCCCCCCGAGGATTTTCAAAGTTCGGATATTCGGCGACAACCACTTCATATTTGGGCAACGAGGAAAAAGAATGTTCACATATTTGGGCAGCGAGATTCCGAGATAATTATGTAACTTCTGTATGTAACTTCTATACATTTTCTCTATGAAGAGTTCCAAAAAATATTTGCTCGCTCGCTTCGCCCGCTCGCAAAAACATTAGAAATTGAAAAGTTGATATTCGGGCAAAAGGCGTCAGCCCCCTCCCAGCGAAAATGGGCCTGCATGTCCAAGCTCTCTACATCTGTGATTTTCTGTTTTGTGAGGGCACCCCCACGGGGGGCTCTGCCTTCGAACCCCGCTGGGGGTTTCACACCCCCCCCCCCCCCCCCCCCACTTAAACCGTACCACTTTAAAATCCCTCCGACGGGCCTGTCATGACATGTAAATTTAAAAATGTTTTCTACATTTCCGTAAATCAACTAAATTGTATCAGTTAGCTTTCAAACAAATGAATGAAGAAAATTGATGTATATATATACTGTATTATGGTATTTTAGCGACAGTTTCGAAGCTTGTTTCAGTTTCAGTCAGTTTTTATTTTTTATTTTTTTCCAACGAAAGAGAAATATACAATTCACATACATCATTAAATCAACAAAGTAGGATACACGCAATACAACACATAAATATAACAGTATTGTAGATTAGATAAGATGTACCAAACTATTGCAGTATGAAAAATAATTTTATCAATGTTTGGTTGGAAATGGAGAGGTCCACTGTGAAGCTAAGCTTGTAAATTGTGGACCCCTCAGGTGAAAGTATTCAATAATAGTAATTTACATAACAAAAAAAAAAGAGAATAATGGCCAACAGAGAGGGGAAAGCATAAACATATCATACAAAATGTGTGAAAGTAACGAGGGAAAAGTAAAAGGAAAGACAGAAAGAGGAGAGAAATTGACTGCATGTGGGACTGAGGAATGACGAATGAAAGATGAATAGATGTAACTGATCAAAACAAAGGTTGTTGATAAACCAACTAGAGTCACAAGTGATCGATTCATCTAAATGCATCTATCACATCTTAAGTTCAATTCCAAATAAACATGTAATGTGACGTAGTTCAAATTTCTTTTTAAAGCATGTTAAGTGACCATTATTGGATTATACATGTGTTAACTTTAAGGGAAAAAAAGATCATAACGTAAGACGTTTCCGGGATTATAAAAATGTTGATAGTCTATAAGATCAAGATTTATTGATGAATTAAGTAGTAGTGAATGTTTTTAATGGAAACAATAATTCAAATGACAAATGTGTCAATACAATGTGGAACAGGTGGAAAGGTATCTTTTTAAAATTATGTAATGATTTTGCTCCCAGTACTTAAGGAGGCTACAGTGAAAAAAAATGGGTGAATCCCTGGATGGCACCCGACATTATCAAACTAATTATCTATATAAAAGGGATCATCTGAAACCAGTGGCGTAGCCAGGATTTCATTTTAGAGGGGCGGTTGTGAGCATGCGAAGCGTGCGAAATTGGTGATGAGCACGGTCGCGAAGCGTACTCCGCCATGCAGGGGGTGGGTGCAAGGAGGGTGCGCGAAGCACGAAAGCTCTGGCGTTTTATAGCAAATTTAAGAGAAAGAGCACTTTTTTAGGCGGAAAGCAAGTTCGACGCCCTGGCTGCTATAGTCAGTTATTTGGACGCAATACTAGTTGCACAGTCTGCACTGTAGGCTACGTAACAGGGATGCACGGGCGTAGATACGCTTAATTATCCACTGTTAGTGGGGGCCAGTGATCTAGTCATCATCCCCCCCCCCCCTCCCCCACAGAGAGGGGGAGTTTCCACCTTCCCGCGCGAAGCGCGAAAGCTCTGACGTTTTAGCAAATTTGAGAGGAATATAACGGCTCGTATAGCGCCTTTTTAGCAATAGGGGGTGGCATGGCCCCCTTGTGCCCCCGGCTACACCATCAATGCAGTGTCTGAAACATTAGTTTGATTCATCACAATGTCAACAAACTTTACATGAATATTGTAAAGCAAGAAATACAATTACTCGGATGATAAGGAAAACTTAAAGAAGATACATATATTACAATGATATCATATCTGATAAGTACAATGGTGACTTGAAGAAATTATGGAATGATTTACATGTATAGTCACATGCAATGATAAATACCGGTCCGGAATAATGCTTGTGAAGTCGACTGTGATGAAATGAATGATTACTTTGCTGATATTGGTAAAAATATCACTAATTATTTTGCTGAAAAAAAAATTGAATGGAAACATTCGGAATGTCTTTATTCATTTCATTTTAAAATATTGATCCTGCTAAGATTTTGAAGTATCTCCTGCCACTTGAAGAAAATAGTAATACTGATATAGTCTCGACACAAAACTATTAAAAATAGCAGCCCCATATGCATATGAATCTCTGCCTTAATATTTCTGTTATCATCCCAAATGACTGAAAAATAGCACGAACTATATTCCCGTTTATAAAGGCAAGCTATAGGGTTCAAAGGAGGATAAAAACAATTACAGCCGAATTTCTCTTGCGAGTCACGTAGCCAAAATGATAGAGAAATAGGTATAGTCTCATCTTCTTGAATATTTAAATGAACATGATAATTAATCTTGATCAATCTGCCTTCCTATATACCAACTACTCCACTTTAACATGTCTACCTCGTATACATATTGAATGATTTTTATTTATTTTATTTTATTTTTTGAAGCCTTAAACGAAAAGGAGAAGGTCGCTACTTGCTATAGATAATTCAAAATGCTTTGAATGTATCGATTATGATTTGGTAAGTATATATTTAACAATCAACTGAAATGGTTCCGCAGCTATATCTTAAATATATAGGGGGTGCAATACCAGGGTAACATTTCAAACTCTACATGACTGTAGGCCTATATATATAAGGACCTTACATATCTTTGCAGATGATGTTGTGATTTATAGTGGCAAAAACAATACTGATGTTAACTCACAATTATATAGGAGAATATGAATGAAAGCAGTAATGTACATAACAAACTTCGTATTAATAGATAAAACTAAGACAAATAATTATGTTTGTCATCTTTAAAATGAATGGATGCTTAATTTCACTTAAGTTTTATATTTGTTATATTTACCATAGTTTGTGTTACCAGTTATTCCTCTCGTTTGTTATTATTATTGTTTGTGGAATGTACATATTTTTATACTTCATTGTCGATATTCATATTTTTTAATACCAGGACCAAGATGTAAAACAGTTCTACAACTGAAATTGTTATCCTGTATAAATATGTAGTCACTTGTTCAATTAACTCAATTCATGGAAAGTTTATTATAGTGAATTCAATTGCAGAAAGCATGGAATGGAAAGCAATATAACCTAATCCAACAAAACAAAAACATTCTGTTGAGTATTACCTTTCACTTTCAGTCATGTCATCCCTTTCTGATCCTGCTGTTGCTGTGAATTTTCTTCTGGCCTTAATTATGTTCTTTATTCTTATTTGTCGCCATCTTTTTCTCAGTTTATTCATCGCAGCTAATTAGATCAGCTGTTATTGAATTTAATTCCCCATTTTGTATTGTTCTTTTCTTTTCTTTTCTTTTCTTTGTTTTAAATTATTTTATTTTATTCTATTTTTCTTCTCGCAGCTCAGTATGTTTTATCTTGTGATGTTTATTTTGTGCGCTGCATGCGACGCCTTCCACGTGGAAGGATGATGTCATTGTAAACATTGTGACGTAAACGTATATTTTTAAAAAGCTGCCAATTTGCATTGCATATACCGGTATATATTATTCGCTCGCTGAATTTTGTTGGCTGAGAGAGTGTTGGATCTGGAGCGAGCAAACTACTCCTTGGTTGGAGGGTAAGCCAAATTTGTTCTTATTAATAAATCCGTTTGCCTTCACCAACTTCCCATATACCATTAACCAGTGTTTATATGCGCTAGAATATACTTTAATAATGAAGATTTATATGTGCCTGAATTACCACAGATCATCGGCTACCTAATAATTTATAGGAACAGTGTGGGCGTATATCTTTGAGTTCCTGCTAGCGCTAGCGGAGCACTGACAGTAGTTGATGCCGGAACTTCTGCGGTGTAGCTGCCGGGTGGAGCTGCAGAGATTATGTTCAGTCTAAACTTGCGCAGTCTTGATCTCATATTTTCCCAAAATATCTGACGTTAATAATTTTCATTTTATAACGTATGTTTCTAATCGACAAGTTACAATGGATTCTAAAAATATCTAAAACGTTGGCAGTAGGACTAGAGTACATGATCATGATCTAGGAAGATTTCGGACCTGGCCTAAGGCTTGGGCCTAGCATGTCTAGGCCCTAGCTGTACGAGCTCATGGGATCCATATAGGCCTACCGGTATGGAGGCAGATATCAACAACAAAAAAACTAGACCTAAATATCACCATTTCTCACATAATGTGAGCCATGAAAACCACCCTCGGTGTTTGCTAAAGGGGTTACCTTCCAGGATCAATCTATTGTAAAAATTGAATGAATATTAAAAAGAGAAAGAAAACACAAATATCGGGAGGTGTGATCAGGGGGTCGTTTCATCAAACCGTCATTCGTCATAACGACAAGATCAGCGACATCTCGACACTGTCGCTCAACTTGTCCGCCAAGTGTTTCACAAAGCCGTCTTTGCCAAGACCAGCGACAACTTCGCTGACAAGTGACTTGTCGGTACTCCAGACCTGTCATATCTTTTTAGAATGCCATCACAAGCCAGCTTTTAGTTGGTCTATGGGCTGTAAAAAAATAACAAATGTAAATTAAGAGAACATTTATTTCCTGATCTCCAAGCACTATCCTTTATCATTCCTTTACCAGATAGTTTTACTAATGTCCGTATTATAATATTGTACAGACGAACAATAAGTTCTTATGACTTCTTGACCCCCCAACAAGTAAATGAGATTAATATTAAAAATACCCACATCCGTCTACCATAGAATCAGCATCGAAAACGGAACAGTCTGTATATACAGACCCATGTGAACGACGACAATTTATCATGTATGTATTTTCGCTTTTTCCCCCCGTTTTCACGCAATGCTTTGATATGAATGATATTATATGTATATTTTAATGAATAAATATTTAAAATTGGGCCATAAAATATCTTAATTTAATCATTTTCTCTAAAATGAACATGATTTGGGTCTTCTTTCCGTAATTAGTCAATTACGGTATCCTCTTACCTACAAATCTAGATTCATACATCGCAAAAGCCTCCTCGAGTTTTCTCAATTTTATAAATTCTAAGATGCCATAAGAAACACATCTTTTCATGTAAACCGGATGTTTGTATCACAAGCATTCATCTTCGCTGCCATTTTTTACATTTTGGAATAGTTTGGGGAAAACTTAGCCTCAAAATCTGTTTGGGTAATTGACGATAATTCCAATGGACTGTGATATAGACTATGCTTTTTCGCCGATGAGTATCGATATCATTGAGTTGTCGTTTATCATGTCTTCGTGAAACAGTTTTTCAGGTCCATGACATTTCCGTACATCGCCGACAACAGTTATGACTGTCATGGAGTTGATTTGATGAAACGACCCCCAGGTTTTTTTACCCGGCATGTCATGCATGTGTAACTTGTATATGGGACTACACAAAAACTTGTTCAATGCTTCATTGATTATTACTGTACATTCTTTTGTATTTCTACTCTCTTTAATATGCCCTTCTTAATTCTACACTACACCTAGAGCACTCTACAGAGTGGATTTGGCACATTATAGATCATAGGTATTATTAATATTATTATTCACAAGTTAATAATCCAAATGAAATTAATTGTGTAGGATGTAGATAATATTAAGATAATTAAATTAAAGGCTGATATACAGCCACTTGTAAGTAACATTTTTTACAAGTTTACAAATCTTTTAGTATATGAAGGAACCTGACTATAGATCTATACACACTTGGAAGGCCCTGTGTTCACCAAAAACTGTGTATCAATCTTCATGTACCAATGAGTGGTTTCCAATTCTATTTCACAAAATGGCATGATAAATTGTGTGAGGATAAAGCATTAAAAAAATCAGCTGAATAATTCAAAGTAGTAGTCCCACACACATATAAAATTAAAGTTAAATTTAAATAGTCCCCCTATTTTAAGGTCAAAATCCATATTTCATGTAAATTTTGAGAAAATGGTTTAGCTTGGTTGTATTTTTGAAATATTTACAAATAACATATTCTTTGTTTTGTAGACTGGGTAAAGTTATGGTGTTTGACTGTTACTGAAAAAAATACTTTAAATTTGACCAAATAAACTTGAGTTTAATGACATCATTTGGAATATCCTTCAAAAAATGAAAAACTGATAAAATACAAATGCAAAACACTGTTAACAGTAAGAGAAAAGGTTGCAAAATGGAAATCACTCCTTCTTACATCAAACTTTGCCCCTCATTTGAACTGGCTGGAGTTTAAAAATTGATGTTAACAGTATGATGTAACGTCCGAAACTTGCTTACAGCGTACTAGAAAATACTGTTAACATGGCTCAAAACTTTTTACAAGTAAATTTTGTTGTGATATTTTACGATAAATTACAATTTAGGATATACTAAACCATCCAGCAATGCATTTCATCACATAGAGTGGCTTCAAAATTTCTTTATATTCAAAGCTAAATAAAATGTCAAAAATAGTTTTCTTAACGTGCGAAAAGATTGTGAAATCATAATTTGCTGATATAATGTGTCAAAAAATTAATTGAAATTTGTAAATTATGCGTTAACAATAATATTATGTAACGTCCGAAACAACTTTCTTGTCCTTACAAAAAATTGTTGCATGTGAATCACATAATTTGTGTCTTAATTTGTGTAATGACTTACAATGCTTTATTCCTTAATGATTGATTCACTCCAGATACCATACAATTTAACTAATCAGCTTTAAATGAGTATTTTGTGTTTCGGACGTTAACTGTTAACAGAAAATTACTGATAAAGTGACAATGTAATAAGCTCATCCATTATTTTTTGCTTAGATGGGTAGCTGCCTTAACCCCTACCGTGCCACCAGTGGCGGCACCAAGGGGGCATGGGGGGGGGGGGGCATTTGCCCCCCCCCCCAGTTGCCCCCCCCAATAATTTTCGGAGTGAAAAAAAATAAAAAGGTGGAAAATTTTTTTTGTCCGCCCTTGCCCCCCCCCCCCCCCCCACTTTAAAAATCCTGGTGCCGCCACTGCGTGCCACCCATTCTGTACATTCCCCCCTTGTCTGGCCACCCAAAAAAGGCAAGGTCAGACTTTAACCTTCATGCATGTTTATCACCATTTTATTATACCTTCTCTTCATCCTACACAATTAATTTCTACACAAAATATATTCTCTAATATATCCGTTAAATGAAAACATTAAAAGTATTTCATTTTTCCACCCAGGGCTAAATTCACAAACTAAATGATATAAAAATCTTACTTTTTGGGGTCAAAACTCTCATTTTCTTCTCTGTTCATACATGTAATCCCTATTGACCCATTTCAGAGCACGAATAATAGGAATGTTCCATTCAGGGAAAATAGGGGTGTTGCATCAGCAAGTTCATTGGACCAATCCAAGTGAAAAATAGGGGTTCTGTCAGAAATGTACAGAGGGGCTAGCATTACAAAAAAATATGAGGAATAAATTATTAGGATGATACCATGTATCCCTACAAAATATACCTATTGTACAGTTTTACAGTCCATTTTAGAAATGCATTCAAATTGATAATCATTCAGGGAGGAATTACAGGGAGATAATCTCAGCTGAGAGCTTTATATTCATAGTGTCTGGACTTGAACATGTCTTTTCTTTGACAAAAATTCTTTGCAGAACCCTGCGTCTTTGTCCTATTACATAACGCTCCTTTGTTCCATTTCCTGTCGTAGAAATGCCTATAGGATGGAGTTTTTGTATTATAAGCCCAGGACACTTTCTGTTATGTATTTACTACATTGTGATCACAGCTTGTATAAAAATGTACAAGTAGGAGAGTGCGATTATAATGTATTACAATATTTACAGTTATTCAAGATGATAATGAACATAATTACAAGGGATTACAACATTTACAAATGATTAGCATCATTAAAAACAAACAACAATAATAACTTGTTATTAAAAAGGAAAAAACAAACAAAACAAAACAAAAAAAACAAAAAAAAACTGGCAGATAGAAAAAGCTTCATGTACCAAAATACCGGTAGTCTGTACCAATCAGTACCAATGTAAACTTGTAGATCATACATAAATCAGGGTTTATAAAAGCACCATGTTTTAATTATCCTAATCAATAATTTTCTGTTCAACAATGGGCTGGATGAAATATACATGTATGCAAACTTTGTGTTCAAGAAAAATGGGTGTAAACTGAACATATCATTAAAAATACAGATATTAAATTTCAAATTTCCATTTTGCAAAATGAAGATGCAACTTATTTCTTTTTTTGGCTAAATAATATTCTGTTTCTTTTTGTTTTTGGACAAGTGATTTACATGTAAATGTAGTAATAGATGGTGAGTTATTTTGAAACTTACACAAATATATATAATACTTTAATAATAGGGATAAAAATGATATAAATCTATCAGCACAGGTACCCAACATTTTGTCACAATTTGACAAGTTGAAACTTGGATTATGTTTTTTACATATTACACTCAGCAAATATTGCCATAAAGGTGCAACTTTTTCGCATTCACATAATATATGAATAATCGTTTCTTCATGTTTATTGCAAAATGTGCAATTAGGAGAATCTCTCCTCTTGATTCTAAAAAGGAAGTCATTCAGGGCAATACATCTATGGAAAATTTTGAAATAAAAGGAGCGCAACTTCGTATCAATAGTACACCGAAAATTTAGAGAATGTATTTTTTCCCAATTAAAGTCAAGAGGAAGGCTCAACTTATCACTCCAGTATTCCTGACTCTTAACTGGCTTAACATTCACATTTATAATATTATAAGCATAACTAGGCAGTTTTCTGAAAGATAACATTTTAGTAATAAGCATATTATGAATATCTCTGTTTTCAAGACTGGGATCAAGCCATTCCTCGGGAATGTGTGTGATTAAAAATTTTTTCTTCTGTCGTGAGTAGGTATATTAAAATCTAAAATCAATTCCTCAAATAATTTGTGGTCAGGAAAAGGTGGATTTAGTAAATCTGATACTATAAGAATGTTTTTCTCTTGCCAAACTTCATAACAAAAATAACGTTTGGATTTTGAAGAAATTTTTCTATTGTACCACAAAGACTGACACGGTCCCAAATCTGAATATTTACATTGTAAAAGGTCTAATGTGGCATTTTCTCTGTATACATACCATGTATGCAATGAATCTGCTATTTGTGAATTGCCTAAATTCTGTAAAATACATTCTGGAGCATAAGATTTCCAAAGAATAGACAAGTCTTTATGGAATTTTTCTAAAAATGATAGCTCTATATCCTTCCACACTGATTGGTACTTATTATCTAGTAAGCATTTCACCCATGACATTTTTTGAGCAAGGGAGAAGACATAGGGGTCAATCATACGAAGGCCACACTGCTCATAGTCATTATACAGGAGCTTTCTTTTAACTCTATCCCTCCCTCCATTCCATATAAAACGAAAAAATAATCTATTTAGCTCCTTAAAAAACTTAAGTGGAATTTTGATGGCTAACACAGAAAATAAATACAGTAATTGTGGAAGTACCAAAGCTTTTATAACACAGATCTTCCCGATTAAGGAAAGGTTCCTCATTCTCCAACAATTCAAAGTCTGTTCTAATCTTTTTAATTTTTCCTTGAAATTGAGATCATACAGAAAACCCAAATTAAGTGAAAAATGAATACCCAAAGACTTGAATTCAGATGTCTTCCAGGTAACTCCTCGATTAATGAAGGGAAAATCTTGGGAACCTCGTTTAGATCCAATCCAGATAGCCTCAGTTTTATTCATATTAATTTTACAACCAGAATATTTCCCGAATATATGTAAAATATCAAATAAATGGTTGAAAGAATTTGCTCCATCTAGAAAACAGACTGAGTCATCAGCAAACAAGGAAATCTTCACCATATGACCATTCACAGGTATACCACTAATATTTTCATTCTGTCTGATACTGAGAGCCAGTATTTCAATTACAAATAAAAACAGATATGGAGAGATTGGACATCCTTGAAATATGCCTCTTTGCATAGAGATACGATTGGTTAGAAAACCATTATTTACAACATATGTATGACGAGCAGAGTAAAAAGTCTTAATCCAGTTTATGAATTTCTCACTAAAATTAAATTTTTTAAGAGATTGAAACAAAAAGTCATGAGAAACACTGTCAAATGCTTTTTCGATATCTAGCAAGCAAATTGAACCCGGGGGGTGTTTCATAAAGCTGTTCGTAAAGTTACGAATGACTTTACGAACGACTGGAACATGTTCTTGGATGCTATACTAATCAGATTCTCAATCATTTAGCACAAGAACTGATCACCAGTCGTGCGTAAAGTCGTGCGTAACTTACGAACAGCTTTATGAAACACCCCCCTGGTATATTATTAAACTCTGTATACTCTAGAATGTCAAAAATTAAACGTATATTACTACCAATGTTTCTCCCTTTCAGAAATCCGGATTGATCAGAATGAATTAAAGGTTGCATACAAAGTTTCAAACGATTTGCTAGACATTTTGCTAGTATTTTGTAATCAACAGTTAAAAGTGTAATAGGACAGTAATTCTTGACCAGTAGGGGGTCTCTGTCCTTTTTAGAAATAAGTGTAATTATACCATTTCTCTGAGAGGGGGACATTGATCCATTTTGTAAGGAGAAATTCAAGGAATTTAACAGCATATCACAAATATCTGACCAAAATACAACATAAAATTCAACAGGAATTCCATCAAACCCTGGAGTTTTATTCAATTTCATAGATTTCAATACATCATGTAACTCTTGCTTTGTAATTGGCCTTTCTAAAGCAACTTTTTCATTTTCATCTAATTGAGGAATTTCTATTTTATCAAAAAGTGCTTCATTAACTTCTGCTTCATCTAATATATTTTGAACCCCATCTTGAAAGGAATATAATTTTGCATAAAAAATTTCAATTTCTGATAATATTTTGTTCTGGTCAGTGATGACGTGACCTTCTGCATTTTGGAGAATGTTTATGCTTTTCTTTTGCCACAACCTATTTTCAAGATTACAAAAATACTTGGAGTTTTTTTCTCCATCTTCTAGCCATCTTACCCTAGACCTAATGATTAACCCCTTCGTCTCAAAGTCATAAATCTTATTCAATTTATCTTCAAGTTCATCAAGTTGCACCAAAAGACTGCTATCTTGATTAGCCACAGAAGTAGATAATTGTGATTTGATCTTATCAATATCAGACAAAATAGAATTCTTTTCCTTGTTCCTTTCTTTCTTTCTTCTTGAAGAATACTCCATACATACACCTGTAATAACACATTTTAATGAATCCCACAAAATATTAGGGTTACAATCTGAACCTACATGATTTTGGTTAAAGTCCTTGATAGTTTCTTTGATAAGCTTCAAAAATTCAGAGTCATTGTGCAAATAATGACAATTCATTTTCCAGAAACCTTTTCCTTTCTTAGGCCAATTATCATTAAATACTACCTCTACAATAGAATGATCAGATTGTAATCCAGTGGAGATTTTAGAGGACACACAATTATTGGAAATCAAAATAAAATCTAGTCTTGATAAAACTCGTGGTGATTTTTGGTGTCGAGTGTATTGACGGAAATTGGGGTGAAAATGACGCCAAATATCAACTAAACCATATTCTTCAATTATAACCGAGAGCATTTCACTGCTGTTTTTGTTAGAATGTTGTGTTCTAGTACCCTGGTAATCTAGAGGGCCAATAACAGAATTAAAATCACCACCTACAATTAAGATAGGGCTATCTAATTTGTCAATTTCTGCAAAAACACGCAACAAAAAGTCAGGGTCATCCTTGTTTGGGGCATAGATGTTAACCAAGGTCATATGGAGGTCATTAAAAATTCCTTTCAGTATAAGAAATCTACCATCAGGATCACTGAATTATAAAGAATGTAGTTTAAATGAGACTGTATTTCGAATAAGAATGCACACTCCTCTGCTGTTCGAAGTAAAGCTGGAAAAAAAGGCCAAATTACCCCTCTGAGTTTTCCACAAGGATTCATCTTTTTTGTCTGAATGGGTTTCCTGTAAAAAAAGAATGTCAGAACCAATACCTCTTAAATAATGAAATATTTTTTTTCTCTTATAAAAATCCTGCAGACCTCTGCAGTTAAATGTGTGTAATTTTAAATCCATAATTGGTTCTCATTACAAACAAAAACTCTTATCTGATGGAGGTAATATTTTATTCTGAAACGTGTTTTCAAAGTACACATACATCTAGAAATCGAACTCAAACTTAAGACACCAGTACTGTTATACAGAAAGAAATATAAGATCTGCCAGCTAACAAAAAAGGAATAAGAAATAACAATAAAAACATGAATTAAAGTTAAAACTAACAAGGTGAACAAAAGTGCGCATGATGGTACATGTACACCAGGCTTCAAATTAAAACCAGCCTGGTTAAAACGCACAAATGGGCACATAGTGAGAGCAAAACATTTTCCAGCTGTTGGGATAACAATTAAAAAGCTAAACACCTATAAAAGTCACCTCTCCAATCCACCCCATAACTGGCAAGCTTACATTGGTAGACAGTATTTATTCCTGGGGTGATACCAGTCGACCATTAGCATCTCTGACTTTGATTGTTGCTGGGAAGACAAAAAAAGCCTTGATTCCTTTAGCTCTTAGATTTTTCAGCCTTGGTAGGTTTGCTTTCCTCATCTCCTGGACCTTCTTACTATAATCATCAGCAACAAACATCTTGACATCTGTTTTCTCCTTGAAAATTTCAATGAGCTTCTTCTTAGCTACCTCCTTTTCCCTGTAGGACCCAAATCCGACATGGATCGGCCGCGGATTCCCATGACCCCTCACAGCAACTGCACCTGAGCGATGGGCTCGTTGTGGGCGGGCAGCCCCGGCAAGAAAATTCTCAATGAAGCGCATACAATCCCCTTTCTCCTCATTCTCTGGGGCCCCCCAGATTACAAGATTGTTTCTTCTACTCCTGTTCTCTAGATCATCAATTTTCTCATTTGCTTTATCGATAGCCTCTTTAAGCTTACTCACGTCATCCTTGCAAATATCAACATCGAAACGAATCACCTGTACCGCATCACGCAGTTCTACGAATCTCTCCTCCTGGCGGCGCTCAAAAGACTTGAAATGTTGCTCAAAGTTCAAGAACCAAGCGGGGGCCGGATCATTGCTGCTCGCCGCTGCCCCAAGCCTAGGGGTGGGCATATTGTCGACATCGCCCATGTTGACCTTGTTGCTTCCTGAACGGGAAACGTCACTTGCTTTCATGGGTTTTTTCTTCACTGGAGAATTTTCCGTGCTAGGTGGATCTCTTGAAAGTTTCGATCTGGTACTCATACTCTTCCTAGTTCTTCTGGTGACTAAAAGATGAATCAGAAGCTGAATCAAACAGGCGAATTTTCGCAAATTATGCGAGCTATCCCACGACCGCGTCTTCACCTACACGTGCGCCATATTCCCTCCCGCTCAAGAAAGTTATCGTAGTATATTATGCCTTCGTAATCTGACTTTCTACCAAGAAATCATGTTTTCGCACTAAATTCGAATGTGTAACCCCATATCAAACTGACTCGAAATCCTAAAACAATGAAGCTTTTCATGTATTTAGAAAACTACAATATTTTGGCAATAATTTGACATTTGATGTTAAATGTGATGATAGTTGGCGGGCGGCAGATGCCGCCCACGGCCAGCTGTAAGGATAACTCCCGGGCGGATATAACCGCCCACGGCCCGCTAGAGGTTAAGATGTTTATAAAATGTAAAAGATAAGTCCTCCAAGTCATACAGTTTTTACTACTTCAAAATGAAAATTGTTTCGGACGTTACAAAACTGTTTACGGAAAATTAGACATCTTTTTCATCTGATGAGGATATTTTTACCATCAGCACTTCTACAATATATTGCTATTTTATTTTAAGGTATTTATTTGGAGTAACTAATAAGTGTATTCTAATCGGATATGAGGTACATGTAATTACATGTAAGTTCTTGGTCTAGTGGGTTAAATGTGGGTCTAAAATGTTTATGGAAGATGTAACGTCCGAAACACCATTTTCAATTGCACCGTTCCATCAAAATATGAGAGCTTGTTCAGATGACATTTAAATCTTTTAAAGATCCATCCATGCTCATTAATCGTGAACAGAAAAGAAATATACTGTGTATGGCTTTATATATTTTACAGCTCCAAACAAAATGGTATGTCAATTTGGGTTACAAAATTCTGTAAACAATTTGCTGTTCAGGGATACCTCAGGCACATAAATCAAAGTTGAAAAATTTTCATTAAGCTATTGGAGATCAATCTAGGTCCATGCTACAAGAATAAGTTAAAACTGATTTCCAATTCTTTATTTTCAAAAATTTGGGGGCCCTCAAAGTGCCATTAAGCTTTTTGGTCATAGTTTAAAAAAAACAGAGCCATAAGCTATCATGAGCTATGAGTTGAAGTGCAAGCTAGCTACATCTACACTCTGAACTTTGAAATGGCCATGGCATGAATAGCATGTTTTATAGAATTTCACCCCTTGAAAATTTCAAAATTACATGTTTAAAGTTACTTAGTACTATTTTACATATTGAAATAAAATGAACTTGAAATGTGGGTGTTCTAAATGATGCAAGTAACACATAAATTGATGCAAGTATTGGTGATAGATTCAGCTTTATTAGATAACTCTGCCATTCTAGAATGCAACGCTTTAGCTGCGCAAATGCTTGAATTTATTTATTCATTGTTTTATTTTGTGCGTTGCCAATTTTTCTTGATATAGATCAACAACAATGGCTCAGAATGAAGAAGAAGATAACTCACTGATTGATGCCATCTTAACTAAGTATGGAAACATGGAATCAGGTCTTCATGATATGGGAGATGTCAAGGTTTATTTCAATGCCCCAGCAAAGAAAACACAGCCAACACAAGGTACAAAATATCTTAAGGTGCTCCAGGAAAAGGAATACAAACACAGCCAATACAAGGGATTGTAATGTGTTCTATTTTTACCAAAGACTCATCTGAATGTAGATCTTTTTATGATCATTACCTTACCTCTAAATAGCATAAAAAGATAACATCATTTGCAAGCTACCACCAAAGGTGTTTTGGATTTCAGAGTGATTATCAGATTTACCTCTTTACATAGGCAAAAGATTAATTTTTCCTCTGCCCACATTAACCTTTTTTAGTAATAAGGAATAGATGATTTTGAAATGCCTAATGAATAATTTTTCCCCCTTCATATTTACAACAATATCGTTACCCTTTGATACACATTTTTATTAAAAAGTTCTGTAACATGAGTAGAAAATATGAAACGTCAACGGTCAAAAGCCGCCTGCTTGTTAGGGAAAATATTTGAACATTTTGATGACTAGATAAAGTCTTCTTGACTTCATATATTGCTCCTGTCTGGTTTTTTTTTCAGATGACACAATGGATTTCAAACTTCCCAGTATCCTAGTCCTGAATCGCTACAAGATCCGTAAAGCTGGAAATGAAGAAAAGTTAGCTGAACTTTGTAAATCTGTCCAAGAGCTTGACTTGGCTGAGAATGCTTTAGACGACTGGGAAGAGGTAAGATAGATGATAGAGATAGATAGATGTAGTCTTGGGGTTACATTGTATCAAAAAAGCTGAGCTCTTTATTTATGGGACTTGGGGTTACACTGATACTACTGCTATGTACCTGCCTATGGGTGGTGTACAGTAAATAGGAATATCCCGGGGGGGGGGGGGGGGGGGATATTGCAGTACGGGGATGTGTTGCTTTGACGACTTCCTTTTTTGGCTTCCGATTGCTGTTCTCACGCATTCTCAAGATATCCGGCCGGAACAAAAGCGGTCGTCTCCCTCCATTCCCTGGCACTCGCGTATGTATGTTCGTTCACATGCATATATGCATGCACTATAGAATCCCCACCCTAAGTGCCGTAGTTCCTTAGACCATGTATTTCGCTCAGCTGGGAAAAGATCCACCGTTCCAAAGACCCTGTGTCTTTTGCTTCTAGTCAGTTCCGTAGACCCCCATTTTGGGGTTGGCTGAGGCACATCCCCGTCAACTTAAAACTTGAGTGCCCCCGAGGGAATATCTTCCCGAATTGAATAACGATATTTGCAAACCCTTGCTTTTTTGTACTCCTATATGTTTTGTTGGAGGGATGATAGATACAGTGATAAACAACTGGATAAAGAAAGCATGGACTTGTGAGAAGCAAACAAATAAATAAATAAGGAATAAGAATTGATAAAAGTATGAGTGGAAGGAAACGGCAGGAGGTCAGTGAAAATAAATAATAGAGAGTGAAATAAATTGTGTAGTGGTTAGTGAAGAAATAAATAATGAATAAAAATTAATAAAACTAGAGTTTAATTCGTCATGAGGACGAATTAGGTGGTCTGTCTTTCAATTTGTATGATCATGATTGTAATCAGGGTGATCATAATGCTAGACTGAAGATACATGTAGGAAGTCAAGAATGCGACGCATGGAGATGTTTCTTGAGGACAGGAATGTAGAAAAATGTGTGAAACGGTCATTGGAAGATGTGTTGATGATGATAATCATCATGATGAATATCATGACAGTGATGATGATAATGATGTTGATGATAATCATGATGATGATCATTATATCATGACAGTGATGATGATAATGATGTTGATGATAATCATGATGATGACGATTATATCATGACAGTGATGATAATACTGATTTTGATGTTAATCATCATCATGAATATCATGACAGTAATGATGATAATAATGTTGATGATAGTCATCATCATGAATATCATCATGACATTGATGATGATAATGATGTTGATGATAATCATGATGATGATCATTATATCATCATAAAGGTGATGATGATAATGAAGTTCATAATCATCAGCATCATCATGAATATCATGACAGTGATGATGATAATGATGTTGATGATAATCATCATCAAATATATCATGACAGTGATGATAATGATGGTGATGATATAATCATGATGATGATCATTATATCATGACAGTGATGATGATAATGATGTTGATGATAATCATGATGATCATTATAATGATCATCATGACAGTGATGATAATGATTTTGATGTTAATCATCATCATCATGATGAATATCATGACAGTGATGATGATAATGATGTTGATCATAATCATGATGATGATCATTATATCATCATGACAGTAATGATGATAATGATGTTGATGTTAATCATCATTATCATCATCATCATGATGAATATGATGACAGTGATGATGATAATAATGTTGATGATAATCATGATGATGATATAATGATGATGATGGTGATAATGATGATGATGATGGGGATAATGATGATGACCATGACTGCAATGACAGTGACCTTAACTATGCCAAATATAAAAGAGAAATCACACTTTGTTTCGAAGATACGACCATAAGTTGATTTTTACAAAAAGGCGCCTGGATGATGTCACGACAATCTGATGACCTTGAAAAAGTTGCGGGAACTTGACCTTATTAGGACTGATGATTGACGAAAGAGCACTAGCACTATTTGACATTGCAGGATACTTGGGAGATAAACCCAATAGCTTTAATACACGACAGGGAATCACAATTTCCATAGGGTTGTACACAAACTACTGCACACTACTTTCCAATAGACAAAACACGCAAAATAAGGCAGTTTAGTACATGGTTCGTGATTGTATATGATATAATAGTCGAAGAAGATGGTAAAATGAAAGGCAAAAAGAAGCAAAAAAAAACAAACAAAAATTATGGACCCACCGGGGATCGAACCTGGGTCACCGGAATGAGAGGCAAGTGCTATAACCAATAGACCAAAATATTTCCCATAGAGATAACACGTAAACGAAAAACGGGATTCTCAAATCCCATTTTCTAGTGAAAAATTGGGCATGATCCCGACATCTGATCAAAAATTGGAGACCACACTTGTAAAAGCGTATAGTCTCAGCTATAACATACTAAAATCTGGAAGGAAATGGACTAAAAACAACTCAGATACAGCTCAGAGAACAATGTCATGTAGATTCATGATTCGAAAAAAAATCATCTTCCATAGACATAACACGCAAATAGGGAAAATTCTGATATGGCATCTTTAATTGAAAATTTCACTGTGATGACGTCATCAAAATGAAAAATGGTGATGAATGATTTTGTAGGAAATTGCCTCAGCTACAACATATTAAAATCTGGCCGAAAAACGACTAATAATTACGAATCTAGAGCCTAATTTGCATAAATGTGATGACGTGAAAACATGAAAAATGGAAATTTTAAATTCTGGCGCCATTTTGATGGCGTCATAATGTTTATAAGGGTCAAATGATACATGAAATGAAATCTATGATTCATACCCTACCTGATGATAAAAAAAAATTGGGGGGTTTATGGACTATTTAAAGAGCTAGAGTTAATTTTGTAGAGGCATGTTTTGGCACATTTTTACGTTATTTTCACCATAGACGCGCGCATGGATTTTGAATTTTGACGCGCCCGTACGACCTTATTATTGATTGAAATTGATTCCAAGTTGATGGAAATGATGAAGAAATGTGTCAGGATTGCAAATCAATCGAAAAAACAGCGTTTTAACGTTATTTACGACTTGCGCGCGCGTAAAACGCGCGAGCGAACGCTTACGCACGGATATTTTTGAAATGCTCAAAATGACCTGAAACATGTGCAGACTTGATCTTACATGATTTTGAGCATTTTTAAATTTTGACACGCGCGTACGCGCACGTGCTGACCTCTAGATGACCTGTGAGGACATGACTTGATGACCCGTCATGTGAAGTTTATGTGGTGTGAATATAATTGATTTTTGATGATCGATCACGAAGATATAATCGATCTTGTAAATTTACAAAATGGCGTCTTGATGACGTCACGATGACCTGATGACCTCCAAAATCTTAATGGACCATGTCCATGATTGACCTCATACATGACATGGAACTCGATGATATTGACCTGGCCGATTTTGAGATTTGGTAATAAAAATAAAGAAATAAAGAAAGAAAAATCTTGACTACTTTTATTAGGTGGTCTGTCATAAATGACAGACCACCTAATAAAAGTATGGCTGGAAGGAAAGGGGGAGTGGTGGATAAGTACTTTAAAGTGATTTGGTAACTTTGTAGAGGCTTGATAAAATCTGAGCTGCCTGGCCTTACATGCTATCAGTGTATGTAATATGGTGTAAAAATGAAGCCCAGTGGGAAAAAAGCACTTCAAAATCATTATATCCTTCACAAAAGTAAACATATGCAAGTGACCAGAAATGCCAGACTTATTTTCCCCCATAGACTCAGTGTTAGACTAAAGCATATGGCCATACGCTTTCGTAAATGTGAGTATTCAGTCATAGATATCTTAATAATAGCATTATATATTCGAAAACCTATCAATGCCTGGCTATTTATTTATCCTTCTGAACATAATTATACAAGACAGATATCAAAATTCAACAATTTATTAAATCAAGCCTCCACAAAGTTACCGAATGCCTTTAAGATTTTCCTCAACCTTATGAAGTTGCTGTTCTCTACGTTGTTTTTTTCATTCATTCTTTTTTGCCTGAACTTCAGCATGATTTGTTTTCCTATGAAAAATTGTTTTCATAGATCCTGAACATTGCCAGTCAGCTTCCAAGTTTGGAATTCATGAACCTCAGCTCCAACCCACTGCACCTAGCCATGCCCCTAGAAATAGCATCACCTAGTAGTATAGTCAACATGGAGAATATACAAAAATTGGTGTTAAACAATACCAAGCTACCTTGGGAATCAATACACAGTCTTCTTACAATCATGCAAAGGTAACTTGTTTTGATCACTATCTGCCATGTTATGTACCGCATATTGAAAACAAAATCACCCAGAAAAATATTCATTTATTCATTTAATTAAAATGTGATTTTTGTAAATAGTTTTAGTTAGTAAATACTCCTTCATGTGAAAAGCATAAGAAAATTTCACACATGATAAATTCTTTTTAAACTATTAAATGATTGATATTGGCCTAACACCAAATTAAATGATTAATATTGGCCTAACACCAAATTAAATGATTGATATTGGCCTAACACCAAATTAAATGATTGATATTGGCCTAACACCAAATTAAATGATTGATATTGGCCTAACACCAAATTAAATGATTAATATTGGCCTAACACCAAATTAAATGATTAATATTGGCCTCACACCAAATTAAACGATTGATATTGGCCTAACACCAAATTAAATGATTGATATTGGCCTAACACCAAATGAAATGATTGATATTGGCCTAACACCAAATGAAATGATTAATATTGGCCTAACACCAAATTAAATGATTGATATTGGCCTAACACCAAATTAAATGATTGATATTGGCCTAACACCAAATTAAATGATTGATATTGGCCACACCAATATTGGCCTAACACCAAATTAAATGATTGATATTGGCCTAACACCAAATTAAATGATTGATATTGGCCTAACACCAAATTAAATGATTGATATTGGCCTAACACCAAATTAAATGATTGATATTGGCCTAACACCAAATTAAATGATTGATATTGGCCTAACACCAAATTAAATGATTAATATTGGCCTAACACCAAATTAAATGATTGATATTGGCCTAACACCAAATTAAATGATTGATATTGGCCTAACACCAAATTAAATGATTGATATTGGCCTAACACCAAATTAAATGATTGATATTGGCCTAAAACCAAATTAAATGATTGATATTGGCCTAACACAAAATTAAGAGAGATTGTGTGTATTGCATTGATGGTGCAGCAGTCAATGTGAATTCAATTTTTGTTTTCCTTTTCAAATCATGAAGCAAAGTAAATCTTACCTTTGCATCTTTTTTTTTCAGCTTAAAGGAGCTTCATCTTAGTCTGAATGAATTCAGCAATGTGACACCAGGTGACTGCACTCATGAAAATCTCAAGCTCCTTCAATTTAATAACAATCAAGTGAAGGAATGGGAAGATGTACAGAAGCTAGGTACAATGTTCCCTGGACTAGAAACACTGATCCTCATGGAAAACCCTATAACAACATTGGGGGCTAGTCCGGAGGAGTCCTTCTCCAATCTGAAGGTGTTGTGTCTAAGTGAGACATTGTTAGATTCATGGGATGAATTGGACAAGTTAAATGACTTCCTGTCCCTGACAGAGGTCCTGGTGAAAGGTATTCCTCTGTTATGTGTGACAGGGAAGTGTGATAAAGCAGAGAAGCAGATCAGACAGCTGGTTATCGCTAGGTTAGGCAAGCTGGAGAAACTCAACAGAAGTGTTATAACAGAGACAGAGAGGGAGGAAGCAGAGAGGATGTTTATAAGGAAGTTCCGACACAGTGAAGTCAAACCTACTAGGTAAGCCAATGTTGTAGACTTCACTTGTAGATGGTCTGTTCTAGCACACATGGACAAACCATCTTTCTTCTCAAAAGTGTCACTTTTGACAAGAAAGAAAGAAAAGACATGATTCTGATAATCTTGTAAAGTAAAGGTGTTTAGTTTAAATCCATTTTGTAATGATCTTATAGACACTAAGGGGTTGGGGGCCCAGGGGGGTCACTCACCACGTTATGTGCTACCCACGCGCGTCCACACACTTCAAAATTTGACCCTTAATGGCGTATCGCGCGAGGTCTAATTTGCACCTCTATACGGCGTCACATCAGAAAAACATACCCTAAATGGCGTATAAATTATCAAGGTACCAAGTACAATACCCTTAATGGCGTTTGAAATAAATAACCCCAATTAAACAGGCAAGCAACAAAATAAGACTTCTACAGTTTGAACAGATAAACATGATTTACTCACATTTCTTTTGTCACAGAAAGACTATGATTTCTTTGATTATCGTTTACTCAAATAAGTAGGAGACCTGTTTCCTTGATCTTGATTTTGTACCCTAAATGTCGAATTTGAAATTTGTGAAATGGTACTCTAAACGGCGATTGAAGTTGAAAAACACCCCTTTTTTAAGGAAGACGTCGACGACGCCTTAAGCCTGAAAACGGACCCTTTTCGACGTTTTTTGTGGACGAGCGTGGGTAGCACATAATGTGGTGAGTGACCCCCCCCCCCCCCCCCCCCCCCCGGGTTGGGGGATGGATACTCACTTTTAAGACTATATGGTATGATACTTTTTTCCGTGGGTGAATTTTATCATAATTGATAATGGGACATAGGTTAAATTCAATTATTATGCACTGAAATATGCAAATACAGCAGAACTTGCTTTCAGACTATTGAATCAAAGTTCTTAAACTATCTGCAGATCTTATTTCTATAAATCTATGGTATAAAAGATGGCCACTCTCACCCAAGGGGTAAAATATGAATACAACGACAGCGTTTAGACAGAACATTTTGGTGCGATTGTTACGAGATTCATTGCTATTCACAATGCGCATTGTGTTTAGTATACTGCTGATGGGCAGGCACTAATTTTGACTTAAAACAGATCATTTTTCTTTTATTGAATTCCTTTGATTTTAGATCTAAAATTCACTGCCATTGACGTCTTTTTTGTAGAGATTGTGTGTATGCCTTATTGGTCTTTGACTCGTAATGACCCTATCTTGCACCCTGTCCTTAACCTTGTCACAGGGAAGAGGATGAAATCTCATGTCTTTCAGATGGTTAGCGATGCTTCTGTAAATGTCTGTATTATGGCTGACAACACTGGCAATCATTGCTTGTACCTTTTCTTCCCCCACAACTTGAGTAATGTAGCAATATCCTGTATACTCCGTGTGCTTCCAGGTCCTTCCCACAATTCTGACATGATGGTTGAACAAATTAATCACATGTAAATTACACATAATAATAATAATATGTCTTGTTTAGCCAGGGTAGCCTCATCAGTACTTAATACTGTCTTCCTGAGGGCCCTGCATAATTATTAACCCGGCTTTAGCATGGCAACCGTAGTGCTCAGTGCATTCAAGGAATAAATCCTACCAGGTACCCACTTACTACACCTGGGTCGAGTGTGGCAAATGTAGATTAATGTCTTGCCAAAGGAGGTTAGTGCCGTGGCAGGGAATCAAACCCTGTACCTTGTGATCTGCAGTCCAGTGACTTATCCATTAGACCACAACACCTCTACCACATTATAAGCAATAAAGCAGAGTCGCCCAAGTTGAATTACATACACACTCGATATATGAAAACAGCTGTTGTACCGGATCATGCAGAATATTTAGTCGGGTCATTTCAAACAAAGCGCACGACCCATCTTTGCACCGCCCACATTTCGTTCACACTCAGATTTTTGGCCTCCACTTTACGACATATCGTATCCATACGTTGCCCTTACCATGGCATTGATGCAACGTCGCATCTATACGATGTTCAGACGGAAAATTTGTATAGTTTATATGATGTTATAAACTATACGTCGTATATTCACACAACCAATTTTACCCCTGTGTGAAAGCGGGACAAGATGTATGCATGGTGTTGTATAATGACATGTGTTCGTATTGAGGGGATATATATATGTCCACATCATCATGTATGAATTCTTACTTGTTACTTGTTGGTATGAGATTTAGACCTTGGCCTCTCATTCCGTAGAGTGCCTCTCCCCCAACCACTCTAAATGGAATGTACATGTAATTAGAGTGCCTCTCCCCCAACCACTCTTCTATACCAAGCTCCTATTATCTCCACCCTTTTTCATTTTAAACCTTGCAACATTTGTACATGGTTTTTATGCACCACCCATGGAATGACCTTTGACCCTTCTTTGTGCATCATTTTTTCAATATTGTTACCAAACGATGCATGATTTTTTATACACCCTAGATTAATATATTGAATAGATAGATTTGTATGTTAATGTGAAAATCACTATTACTGTGGACTTCATTGTCCCTTCTATGTCACAGGTATGATGAACTGATTGGTAAACATGGATACATTCAAGAGCTTGCCAAGGTTGACTTAACTCCACGCAATACATACAACTGTAAGATCACCTATGATGGGAAATCCTTCAACATTGTAGTCAACGTTAAAGACAACGTTCGGCAGCTCGCCAAGCAAATAAGTGCCATCATAGGTCGACCTACAAACAAGTTCCGTGTAATTTTTGTACCTCTCGATCCCACTCACTTGAATAATAACGAGTGGCTTAGATACCCAAATAGGTTTTTACATAATTACAAGATAAGCGATGGTGATACCTTTGATATTACCCCTACATAGAAAGCTTTCTATATGATGATCTAGATGTATGACTCTACCAGAACTGGTTTAGGTTGAGATCATCACACTGACTGTAAGCTAGTCTGAATGGATTATTTTGAGCAGACTATATATCTTGGACATGGTTGTGAATTCAAACTAGAAAATATCCATTCACAAAAATTCCATGGAGATAATCCTTTTTACATGTACATGAGAACAGTGCATGGTCCTTATGCATACATGGATATTTTTTGTTGTTCTTAAAGAGAGAAACTTGTGCTGGTAATAGAGTTCATTAATTACATTAATTGTATCATGGAGAAGGTTTACAGTTCACCATGTGGTTAGTCCTGAAAAGGACTATTGAGTAAGAAGAAGAAAGTGGAGAAAAGTTGAGAGGAGAAGAAAAGGAAAGGCGAGATAGAAATTCAAAGAGTGTAGAAGTAATCTTTCTTAAAAGTGTGAAGTCCTGAAAAGGACTGTAAACCAGATGAGAAGGCTGAGAGTAGAGAAGACTTCTCCACTCTCAGCCTTCTCATCTGGTTTAGTAGGTACATACAAATAATCATAGCTAAGTATAAATATCAAACTGGGTACAAATTGTTATACTGTATGAGAAAGATGCAGACATAGTAAGGGGTTGGAAGATAGGATACTTATTGATAGTATATTAATATAAACTTCTTAGGAATCAATTATGATGAGATGGCATGCTCAGATGAATACTAAATTCTAACTAAACTGAGTGAGAGTAATATATCCTAGTTATTCCTTCTTATCGAGTTAGTATGCATTGGCACTTTTTATATTGTAAGAAGTGAAAAATGTTTGTGTGTGTATAGGGGGAGGTCTATTGGACTAAATTTTTGTACAAAATCTGATGATGCCTTATTATCACAACTTTTAATGTTTTGTTTCTGCCTCAGCTCTTAATGTAATGATTATCAGACCATTAATTAGCACAGAATGTGACATGTTACAGTTACCTGTCATGCATTAAAAACAAAAAGATATATTTCTCAGGTAATGGAGCTACTAAGAAAGTATTTCATATAGAAAACTTGTGGAATTGGATTGATATTGTATCATCATTATCATCACTATCATCATCATCCTCATCATCAAGTTTTTTAATCTCCTCCACTTCTGGCATGTCCTGGATAGCATGATTAATCTTCTCTCATATGACGAGGGCAGCAGAATGCCATTTAAGGTTCACATTAACATAATCGCCTAGAATGATTTTGTTCACTATATATACCTTTCTGGGAGTAACTTCATTTCATTTGGTAATTTGGTTCTTGCCTGTGTCATTACCAGTACTCTGAATCTGTTATTAATTAGACTCATAACTTTTATTTGTATAATTGCAAGGATATTCTTGATCTCAATTGTTATATATATTTTCTCAACAACTATTAAGGAATTAATGCCTAATAATGTTTTTGTACGAAATTTTCTTTGTGATAGTGGTATGTTACGTTCATCAGTATTATAATCAATCATATTTGAATGTTAATACATGTTAAAATGATCTGTTTGAAATGAGATATTGCTTGAGATATTCATGTCACATTTATTGCACCCAATGTGCCGCCTATTCAATTTCCAGTGATACACTTTTAATTTATAATTATCATTATATACATAAAAATGGTTCGTTCTTGTGATAACTTAGGAACCGTTTGGCGGATCAGCTTCTAACTTGGCCCATGTATTCATATGGGAGGGACGATGAACTGATTAGATTTTGGGGTTTTGGGGTCTCAAGGTCAAAGGTCAAAGGTCACAGAGGTAATTATGTACATAAAAATGGTTAGTTCTCGCGATAACTGAAGGACTGTTTGACAGATCAGCTTCTAACCTGGCCAATACTTGCATATGGGAGGGACGATGAACTGATTAGATTTTAGGGTCTCAATGTCAAAGGTCAGAGGCGTCGTCATTATGTACGTATAAAAATGGTTCGTTCTCGCAATAACTTCAGAAATGTTTGACGGATCAACCTCTAACTTGGCCCATGTATGCATATGTGAGGGACGATGAACGGATTAGATTTTAGGGTCTCAAGGTCAAGTTCAAAGGTCATAGAGGTCATTATATACATAAAAATGGTTCGTGATGTATGGAGTCTAGGCCTACCTATTTTAGAAATTTCAGGGGACAGTGGTCTATTTCCTTGGTGTATTTGATGATTGAAAGTCATCAATGGTAAGTTTTTATTTGTACGGGATGAAAATTGAAATGAAATAAATTTTCTGTCTCCGGTGCTTTTTAAGTGAAAAGATTTGTAATTTTGTTGGACCAGTCCTTTTTAGAGTGTATATGTATGCCATACATTTTCAATCTGGTTCAATCTGGAGGCATAAATTCTGAATTCCCAATCCGAAGATTCATCTAGTTTCTGTATTGTTTTTTGTATTGTTTTTGAAATGCCAAATAAATAATAGATAAATTTTTTTTTTTAAATCATCATTATCATCACCATCATCATCATCATCATCATCTCCATCATCATCATCATCATCACCATCATCGTTATCATCATCTCCATCATCATCATCTCCATCATCATCATCATCATCTCCATCATCATCGTTATCATAATCCTTGTCATCATTATCATTATCATCATCACCATCATCGTTATCATCACCATCATCGTGTTCATCATCATCTCCATCATCATCGCCATCATCATCACCATCACCATCATCGTTATCATCAACTCCATCATCATCATCATCATCTCCATCATTATGATCATCATCATCAGCCTTATCATTGTGCCGGTTCTCTGCTTGATATTTCAACAGTGGTGTAGGACCATGTCCTGCTCATAATTATTAGAATGAACTAAGAGGGAAACAAGAATTATTTCAATATTCATTAATTTTGAACATACTTGAAGCTAGAACTGTCCATTATTTGATGTGCAATAATTTACTTACATGTATGAGACTACATTGAATTGTGTATAAGCTGAAAAGCAATCCCAGTTTATCTACCAAAGATATAATTTGATATTGTGTTGTAATTATCAATTAATTCAAGTCTTTTAGACAAACTTCATTGCTGCTGTGTTTGCAAGGAGACTATGGGAGTCTTGGCTTGAAGGAGCTGATGATGTGAGATAATAATCCATTGCCTTGGATCAGTGGCGTATCTATGGGGGTGCAAAAAACGCAAAGGAGAGAAAGGGAGAAAAAATTGAGGAAATGAAGAAAATCATTATCCGCCCCCAATCCGCAGGGTAAATGCATTACAAATACATTTTTAGTGGGTTTGAAATGCAAAAATTTCATTGTTTGCCCTATGCACGTTATTGCCTAGATACGCCTTTGTCTTGTATATACATGTTTGTTAGAGCCGCGGGGATAGTCCTGTGGAACCAGCTTCCTGACAAGCTTTGGGGAGCATTGAACACCAAGAGCTTTGGTAGAGCCTTGAAAACCTACCTGTTTTCAAGGATCTTATGAGGCTCTCCGACTTTGGGTTCACCTGGGCTGTTTTAGGGGGCTCTGTGATTGCAGAGGACCGAGATAGATAGTTTTATTATTTTGTAGACTAGATATTTCTATATGATATTTGATTTAGGTTTTGAACTGTTTCTTGTGTAATCTATCCTTATTTCATGGTACAGGTATATTACATTGTTTGTATTCACTTATTTACATCAGCTGTAAAGGACATAGAAAACTAGTTTAGTTATAAGTATAAGCACTTACTATTATTACTATTATTATTATATTATGATGTACCTAGACATATCATTCGTCTAAGAGAGTGGAGGTACAGTAGTACAATGTATGCAAGCTTAACCCTAAAAGTACAGGTGGGGTGGGGTGGGGGCATGATAGTTCCCCCACCACCCTCTTCAAAAATATCTTGATCATTATACAATGCTAATAAAACTCACAGCATGCTTTTGTTAATCTTTTTTAAAAGTCTTCCTCATCTTTTGATACTAAGTTTGTGAAAAGTAGAAGTGCCTTCACAAAGTCACATGACATATTGTGACCCCACGTCACCATGAAAAAAGAAAATTTGAATGCTGTATTTTCTTGTTGTTCTCTTTTGTAAGTCAGATATCATTTCCCAAATCATAGTCAATTAGCCAGATGAATCCATTAAGTGGTAAAAATCCTAAACCAAAATAATCAATAAACTACATCAAAATTTCATTAAACAATGAACGATATAAGAATTGGTTTGGAATTAAATGATTTGCTCCAGCCTTATTGATTATGTTTATAAGGTTGATCAAAATCATTTTTGCACAGACAGTTACTCTCTTTAAACATTCTTTGTTGATATATTATGAATAATGTATACAATGTGGTCTTGTTCGGTATATTATGTACATGATCTATCATGCACTATACTGGATTATGTGCACGACAAATACTAAATTATCCCAAGTGCATGTAATTTGGAGTTCATAGAGTCCAGTAATTGTGCATAAATAGAACATGCACTAATTGTTAAAAAGTAAATAGACCCCTAAATCTGTAACTGTTATTGTGCATTAGGCCGTGCAAAAATCGAAGTTATAGAGCACGATCATGCTGAATCAAACTTGTGTTTATACTGTCCCTTTTTTAATTTAATAAATTTCAACTCAAAGCAAATTTTTCAGGATTATCATTGTCATTGACCACTAGCTTGCTTTGTAAGAAAGAAGGGATTCTAGTTTGTAAGAGGAAATCTGGTTTCCTGTGCATTTAAATGTAATCAAATTTGATGAGAAAATGAAATAATTGTATTGTGGAACCTTGTTACATGTACAAAGAACACTGTTATAATTTATAAACAAATCTTTAGGCATTTTACTCCCAGTGTTAAAGATCGTATGCTCGATCTGTAATGAAAAACACAAGTCAGAAAAAATTGGAACCAGCGGGATTCGAACCTGTCATCTACTGCTTGCCGGGCAGCGACTTAACCACCAGGCTATTCTGGTTCACGGCCAAGTCACGATAAACTATAGAATCAAATACCCAATGTAGATGACAGGTTCGAATCCCGCTGGTTCCAATTTTTTCTGATTTGTGTTTTTCATTACAGATCGAGCATACGATCTTTAACACTGGGAGTAAAGTGCCTAAAGATTTGTTTACAAATTAAAATTCCTCCCATCAAGCTTCTTCGTTTACTAACACTGTTATAACTGTCATTTTGCCGGTCCCACTTCTTTGTATTTTATTTCTTTTTGGCCCTGATATAACAAGTTAATTTCCTTGGTCCCAAGGAGTAACAAGGTTCCACTATACTACAATCCTGTGATTTGGTCTAACACCCAATTTGTTAGCACTGAAGGTAAAGGGTTATCAAAAATCCATCCATTTTTATGTGGAAATGTTATATATTAAAGAAAATTCTATGACCGATAATGTTGTTTTCTGTGCTCATTCAAAATTTGTTTGTGTATATAAATGTGACAGATTTTTATTTTGATTGGTGTATCCACGTGCTGTGATTATGGCATAGCAGATTTGGAAATGGGGGGGGGGGGGGGTTGAGGGTGGTATGTGACAAAGGGAACCCTAACCCTATCCTGGGGTGGTATTCTGAGATTTATTTTATCTTGATTTTAGTGAAATAATTTGAATTGTCATAACAAAATGTGCACTTATAGCGCATCATTTTAATGACTGCGCAAAAGTGGCTGCGTACGCGGAATTCATCTGTGCAAACACCAATGACATGTTAAAATTTAAAATTTGTTATGACAAATAATTCTCAGAACACCACCCCTAGATATTAGGGAAAACTATGAAAATAAGTTCCATTTTGATAGGGAAAACTCTGGGAATTTGAGAAAACTCAAATTCCTTTGCCGGCAAGGAGTTGAAGTAGCCATATTTTAACAGTGCAAAATGAACGCTTGTTATAAAATCACCTGGATCTGTAGTAGCATGGATCCCACAGCAGGATATCATGTTATATATTTATATTAGTTGAGAATACAGGAGCCTTGAGGCAGGGGAAGTAGCACTATATACATTGCACATCGAAATTAGCAGACAACTAGAAATATCACTGAAGATGATAATTAATACCCCCGCCCCGTGACAACAGCCTTTCTTGACTTTTGGTCGAAAACTGAGGAAGTAGTTCGATCCGCAAGATTTTTCCGATTTACTGCCATAGATATGCCGTTACCATGGCAACGCAGATTCCGACTCGTCCGAAAAATATGTCTTGCACATCTTCCCACCAAGACCAATGTGTGTACCAAATTTCATGAGCTTTGGTCGAAAACTGAGAAAGTAGTTCGATCCGCAAGATTTGCAACAGACCGATTCCTATATACCCCCTTCAAACTTCGTTTGGCAGGGGTATAAAGAAGTATAATAAATCAGATGTTTCAGATAAAGGTTGAAATGTAAAATGAATCATCTGCTGAGAGGTAGATGGATGTTACATGTATTCATAATTATAAGTTTATAGTACATGAATATATTTAACACCCTTGTGCCTTGCAATCAAATGAAATTTGATTTAGGACACATGCCATTCCTCCCAGCTTTAGTGACACTGCCGAGAGAATCCATAGGATCTAGAAAGATAGAAAGTACATGTAATATGTAAAGTGAAGTAAACAGTTGTCAAAACAGAAATGGTATCAAAAGAAGCAGGAAGACTCACTTTACCAGTTTATGTTCAATCATTTCATATCTACACTTCAATCTTTAGACAATAGGTATTTTCAAAGTACATGTACTTTTTTCCGACTCCTATCAGTGTTTGGTCCAGGACTGCTGTTGGGAATTTGATGGCAGCAACTGTCACAAGATTGATATGATTGTGCTACATGTATAAGCAGAGTTACTCAGATAATGAAACAGTTCATAATTCAAAAATTGAAACAGGTTTCATAATTCCAAAATGAAAGGTTTCTTAATTCTAAGGGCAATAGAACCCTGTATTGTTTTCAGAATTGCAAACCTTATATAAATAATTAACCCTATTTAAATTTAAATATATAACTCATGTGATGAATTAAATAATTCTCACAAAGCCATTTTTTCAAGTTCTCTGTTCATTCAATAATAATTTCTAGCAAAAATGCAAATTTCATTTATTTATAAGATTATGATGTAAATGATTTTGTATGCATTGTATTCATTTGTATGTATATATTTTTATCTGAAAATGAATGAATAAACGAAACGAAACGAAACAGAAAAAAAAAATATCATTTGTAAATTAAAACAATGAATGATAATGCCAATTATGTCAATGAATATAGAATGGATGGGAACATAGATATAACTCTTAATGTTTAATGTGATGAACTAAATGATAATTATTAATAAGTATTTATAATGATGAATGATAATACAAATTATGTCAATGAATGTAGATTGGATGGGAACATAATTATGTTAATGATGTTATTGAACATGAATTTGTCAATAAGAAAAGATGTATGAAAAGAATACAAAATGATAATATTCATAAGAACTCTCATATTATGCTCTACATGTATATTATGTATCTATCTGTATTTTTGTTGATTATGACCTGTATGTATATCTTCAGTTGTATAATGCATGTAAACAAGACAAATTTCCTTATATGGACAATAAAACAATATATATATATATATATATATTTCATTTTATGGATTCAGAAAAAAACGAGTATCCCCCTTACTACAACAGTTGTATTGAGGGGGATACTTGTTACTGTATATCCGTTCTGTCACAGGCTGGAGATCATTAAAAACTAAACAAAAACAAGTGTTTCAGGGGAACGTTAAAAACAATTTATTATTCAAGGACAACCAAAACATTCATCTTTCTTTACAATCACCAGTTCCAAAATGTTTACTAAACTCAAGCCACTAAAATAAGATATCATTAAAACTTTTCTTGTAATGTTTTCCTCGAGGACAAAGTACAGAGATACAAGATATATAGGTCAGTTGAGCCTTTTCATGTTTCTCTATATACCAAAGCACAGAGCATGTGATGCATGCATTGATAACACAAGCAGAGCTGCCAACCTCTGACCAAGCTTTTCCGTACACGAAAAGCTGAAAAATCGTATTTTCCAGATGAAATCTGTAATTTTTTGCAAATCACCAAATACCAAATTTTTAAACTGCAACTGCCACCACAATTGTTAAAGTTAGATCTAAAAATGTCCTAGAATTACACTTTATAACACCCCAATAATTATTACTGAGATAGGATAATGATCTAGATCTAGAACTCTATACGTACAGAGTTCAGCGAGCCGCACCGCTAACGCTTGAGCTAGAAGTTCGCATGTGCGGTGAAAGTACAAGTGTGTGTATATTCGCAGTCTCTTTACTGTACGCACTATAAGTACATACACAGTGCGGAGTTCTGGGAACAGCGAAAATAATACAATATGAGTGTGAAAGTATGAGTGATAACAAATACATGTGCGCAACGTATATGACGAATAGAGCATAATCCGATTTCTTCAAATCCGTAAGTTTAAAGGGGAAATCCGTACTTCCGTATTTGTGTTTGAATTCCGTAACAAATACAGAAAATCCGTACTGGTTGGCAGCTCTGCATAAGCTATAAACATTAGTTTGTATCAACTGACAAAACTCTCCAAATTAATTTGATATTTCCAAACAATTCACAAAAAAGAAAATCCAAGCTAGCCAAAATTGGTATCCTGTACCTTATTTTTGTAAATTTTTGCTTCTTCTAATGAACACTGCATAGTTTATAAAGACACCAAAGCTGTTTTTTTTTTGTGCCTTTTAATGAACTCTGAATAGTTTGTTATAACACCAAGCAACAAAATCTACATTTACTTAAATGAAATGCTTCTACATCACCAAATTCACAGAATAATTCACCAATTGATTATAATATTGGTTTGATTACAACAATGCCTAACCCAATGCTGCTACCGCATAGAAGCTTTCTTCTCTCTCAAGCTCATTGATAACCTGGAACCTGAACAATATTTAATTTCATTTCCAGAGACAAAAATTATAACAAAAATGTCTTCTTTTAAAATCTCTTGTAACAATACAATTGCATATTTAAATATCATTATGCATTTAAATAGAATACTGTATAAATCAAAAATCACTTTCTGATAGAATACTTTTCAAAAATGTTTGTATTTTTTTCATGTTACTCGCAAAAGTTAATATAAATTTCAAGTTTTAAAAATAGTACCATGTACGGATAAAAATTTAATGTATTATAAGTAAAAATACTCTGTGCTTGGTTGAAGATTTATATCCTAACAAAGCATGGGTATCTTAAAAAAACAAGAGTTCCATGAAGAATGCGAGAAAAAGTCCTTCCTGGGCAATGTTTAGTTTGTTTGCACAGGTTAGCAAAGAACTTGAGAATAAGAGCTTGGGCTGCAGGCATTTCTAATCTATCTTCTTTGATAGGGTGAGATGGATTGTCTGGTTTAGAGGTAAGGAGTTCAGGAGGAGGGAGAGATTGAAGGATGACTGTAGTGACAGCGGAAGGAGCAGGGCGGTGTGTACGTAGATAAGACCGCTGACTGGCTGTGTAGGGGTGGAAGTTAGGTGGATGGCAGGATGTCTGGGTACCCTTCTTTATTGATTCAGATTGACACTGTTTGGAGAGAGAGGGTGAGGGGGGTGTGGGGGGTGAGGGAAGGGATGCGGTATTCAATACGGGGTAGAAGCATTGGGATTGAAGAAGTCAATAATATGTCTCCATTTCCACCCATCCACCAGGGTTATGACGGAGGATGAAACGACGACACTCATCATAAACAAAGATGAGAAGAGAGAATGGCATAGCAACGAACCACCATCCAATCCTGAGTGGGTACATACGAAGACCATTCTCTAGACCAGGGCAGTAGGATAGGAAAGCAGCAAGAGCAGTCTCAAAGAACAGACCAAAGTTCAACACCCAGTTGCTGTAAAGATAAGAATAAAAATATTATTTAAAAACAAATCAAGTCATTACAAAGGCAGTATGATATCTGAATTGAAGTTATTTCGTGTTGTTACTTGTATCTTACATTGCATGTCTTAGAAAAACATGGACTGGATTATAACTGATTTATAAATAAACTAATTCTCAAATTTCAATTCCATTGGATTCCCAAAAGCACAGTACCACCAACTGAAATAAACTCAACCTTACTCTAATGTGATTCAGTTTCATCAGTTATAAGATGTTATTCCTATTAATTTGGGTAAAACAAACAATTATCCCCTTCACACTTGTAGGTGGCAAATTGCACCAAGGAATGTCAATGTTCTATATACCAAGGAATGTCAATGTTCTATATACCAAGTTTGGACTAAAACAGGTACAGGTAAATACATTACAAAGGTTATTTTCATGGATAATATATATAAAGCCAAATCTGATGACGTTTTATTATTTATTAAACATCATTGCTTTATTTCACTATTATGTTCACAAACATAGGGTATATCATAACACAAAATGATACAGATATTTAGAGAGTATAAGAGGTATATCATATGTCAAATGGGAGTTAAGTACAAAATTAATACAATTAAAATATAAAAAGTGGCATCCTAAAAAATTATTTAGGATAGTTTCCTAAAAGGAAATGTACACACAAAAGAAACACACCCCAAAGTTGTCTGTTGAGAGGGGATCGTATTTGATAAACCTAGAATGGGTGAGGGTGGTATAACTTACTTCATTCCTTGGTGGATGAGTGAGTTACGACGCGTCTTACAGATGATGACATCAGCCCATTGTACAACCACAATAGAAACAAAGAAAGCTGTGTGACAGGTGTACTCTAGCTGCTTGCGTTGGGTGAAGCCCTGTCAACAACAAACAATAGCAATGATACAGCAATTGAATAGATAGCACAGTAATGTGAGGTACCACTTTGGTAAGCTAGTTACTAGCTATAATGCCATGAATCTTGCCTTATTAGATACATGCCTCAAATCATTGAGTGTCTCATCTTGTTCTACCTTTAGAAAATACACGGTACTTAAGCAAACAGAAAGATCTGGGCTCCATCTTATGTACAATTAATTATGAGTTATCCACATTAAGATCAATATTCTACATTGGATTAAAAAATAATCTGTTTGATTATGTAGGATTTATAACTGATAGATGAGATTACTATCAAACTGAACAGTAAGTAGCTCTCATACAGTATGTAAAAAAAGTGAGTACACCCCTAACATTTTGACAGTCATTTTATTCTATCTTCTCAAGGGACAAAGCTAGAGAGGTGAAACTTTGACATCATGTAGAGTAGTTAGTCTACAACGTATGTGATGGCATATAATCACTGTACTGTGAAAACAGCTCAGTGAATACTTCATTGTTTCGGAAAGGGTGGCCAAAAAAGTCAGTACACCCTTTGGAGATTTTGTTATGAACTTGTCCTAAGTGTCAGTATTTGGTGTGGGCTCCATTGTTTTCACATACTGCCTTAATTCTTTGTGGCATAGAGTCTACCAGACGTGCACAGACAGTTGCAGGGATGTTTTTCCATTCCTCCTGGACAACATCACGGAGCTGCCGTATGTTGGAAACCTGGCGCAGCTCCACCTTCCGCTTGAGGATACCCCACAGATGCTCAATTGGGTTGAGATCTGGGGACATGCTTGGCCACTTCATCACCTTGACCTTGAGCTTCTGGAGGAAGGCTGTAGTCATCTTACTGGTATGTTTGGGGTCATTGTCGTGCTGGAAAATAGCCTGGCGACTGCACTACGATCCAGTTTCTTGAGAGAAGGCATCATATTTTTCTTTAGAATGTCACAGTACATTGTAGAATCCATGATTCCCTCGATGAACCGTAGTTCACCAGGTCCAGATGCACTCATGCAACCCCACACCATGACACTGCCACCACCATGCTTGACCGTAGGTAGTACACACTTAGCCTTATACTCCTCACAAGGACGCTGCCAGACATGTTGAACACCATCGGAGCCAAACAAGTTGATCTTTGTCTCGTCAGACCATAGAACATGGTTCCAGTAGGTTCCAGTTTTTGTTTTGTTGGTTTCTGCGAACTGCTTGCGGGCTCTCTTGTTTGCTGCCTTAAGGGGTTTCTTTCTTGGACGACGTCCATGCATACCAACTTGGTGCAGGCTGTTCCGGATCGTCTGGGCAGTAACACATGGTCCTCCACCTGAAGCAACCTCTTCAGCAATGCTGCCAGCACTTCTACGTGGGTCTGCAGAAGACAGCCTCTGGACATGACGACGATCACGTGAACTCAACTTGGCTGGACGACCCTGACGAGGCCTGTTCTGGGTGGATCCCGTCGTAGAAAATCGCTGGACAACCCTAGCCACGGTGCTAGGACTCACTTTCAGGGTCTTGCTGATTTTTTTATAACCAAGGCCATCTTTGTGGAGAGCAACTATTCTCTTCCTCAGGTCTGTGGAGAGTTCTTTGCCGTGAGGAGCCATGTTGGCCAGCCAATGACCAGTATGGGTATGAGCACTGGGGTTGTGGGTTTTGTCAATTACTTTATCACCTTGCATCACAAAGGGTGTACTGACTTGTTTGGCCACCCTTTCAGAAACAATGAAGTATTCACTGAGTTGTTTTCAAAGTACAGTGATTATATGCCATCACATACGTTGTAGACTAACTACTCTACATGATGTCAAAGTTTCACCTCTCTAGCTTTGTCCCTTTAGAAGATAGAATAAAATGACTGTCAAAATGTTAGGGGTGTACTCACTTTTTTTACATACTGTATGTATGTATTCAATGCCCATGAGAAATATGTAGTATTGTAATGAAATGGATTACTTACCCACTGTTGTCCATAAGAATCCTCCACATTGAGTACAGCTTTATCATCCCATCGGCTACGTAACATGACCAGATCATTAGGTAGGAAACCATTCTCACCCATGATTACAAAGTAGGCAAAGAAACCAGCTGAAGCTTGGATCATACCTGTCAAAAATCACAATTACATTTAGTTATCACACATGATTACAGGTTAAACCTGAGTATGATTTGCTATATTTTCTTTCTTTCCATTTCGTATCCATATGATTGTTACTTTTCTTTATACTAATGCTCTGTATTGTTAAAAATATTAATGTCAATTTAAAGTTCTCAATAAAATACCCCCCCCCCCATAAAAAAGAAACCGAAATACCAAAGTAGGCAAAAAAACCAGCTGAAGCTTGGATCATACCTGTCAATAATCACAATTATATTTAGTTATCATTACAACATATCAACTTTCTATAACACACAATGTTCCTGTGTACTTATGCAAAATCTTTTCAAAGGTGGTTTATTGTTTTCTTTCAGAACTATGGAATGTGTTTTGAAAGTTTTCCTTACCAATCTGTCCATAGGAAACACTGATGAGACGCTCGTTAACAAGTTTGTCGTTCTGGGGATCACGAGGGCGACGTTTCATGATATCAGATTCGGCCTCCTCATAAGCAAGAGAGATTGCAGGTACCTGTATGCAGCAATACAGAGTATATATACAAGACCTATCATTTTGGGGGCGGGCTACTCCAGAATCTAATCATGTAAACCATAATAATAATACATTACATTTATATAGCGCATTATGTGAATACTTCAATGCAATATACAATGTTATTACAATAATAATAGACCTGGGTAGAGAGATATTTTTACTGAATATGTTATGTGTCAGGTTCATTAGCACTTTAAAACAAGGTCATTTTCAAACTCATGCCTGAAATTCAGTCCCACATGCTGTGTTTCATGTTGGGTTTGTACTCACCAGATCAGTACCCAGATCAATGCAGAGGATAGTAACGACACCCAGCGGCAGAGGAATGGAAGCCAAGATAAAGATCAGGAAAGGACTGATCTCAGGGATGTTACTGGTCAGTGTGTATGCGATGGATTTCTTCATGTTGTCAAAGATTAGACGACCTGTCAAGGGTGAGTTAAGAAGCTCTCACATTAACAGGAACATATCATTTGGTAGGAGCCTCAATATATATATATATATATATATATATATATATACTCATACACTTTTACAAAGAGTTGACACCCTTCTGGTTCTTGCCAGAAGATATATTGAGACAGATATAATCTGAACAGAACAGGAAAATCCAAGGAGATCTAAAAGACACTGCCTTTGTAGGGTTGAACTATTGCCTCTTTTCTCATGATTACACTTTGAAAGGGCACTATGTCCTATATTTTTAAACTCTAATATTTGAGAAAAGTAATTACTACACTTGTATAAAATGAAGCTAAGGTAGACAAGTGACTATTTGCTCATTCCTTTAAGTGATATTTAAAAAAACAGACATTCAGACAAAGTCCATACGAATGGATCTGGATGGTACAAACCTTCTTCAACACCAGTCACAATAGAAGCAAAGTTGTCATCGAGCAAGATCATATCAGCTGCTTGTTTGCTGACATCACTACCAGCGATACCCATAGCAACACCAATATCAGCTTTCTTCAGAGCAGGAGAATCATTCACACCATCACCAGTCACAGCTACAATAGCACCAGCACGCTGGCAACCTTCAACAATGATCAACTTTTGTTGAGGTGAAGTACGAGCAAACACAATCTCAGGATGGTCTCTTAGAATGGCATCTAATTCATCACGAGGCAAGTCTTTCAGCTCAGAACCATGAACAACAATGGCTTTAGCATCCCTAAAAAGAGAATACAACATAACAAATATATCACAATATATACACTATCACAATTTGGTCAGAGATATGAAAAACAAAATACAGAGGCAGATTTTCCTATAAATACTTAAAGCCATTATTTTGCTTAAAACATTAACTTCTGTCAGCTGAAAACATCAATTCAATGATTGTTTACCACAAACTTTGAGAACATTCAATAGCCATTGAAATTTAATTTGTACAAAAATTAATTGCAAAAACTGACTTGGGGTTGACACCGTCAATAGAAATTCTAAGGCTATAATTATAGAAATTCTAAGGCTATAATTAATTGCATAAACTCACTTGGGGTTGACTTCTTCGATTGGGATTCCAAGGCGTTGGGCAATGTCATCACGGGTCTCGTTGCCTTCAGAAATAATGCCGACACCCTTAGCGATAGCCTTGGCTGTGATTGGATGGTCACCAGTAACCATGATTACCTACGGTAGAATAAGAGAAATGTATTTTCGGGGTTGCAACAAACAACATTTTAAATTGCAGTACTTCATTTATACCTTGATATGTATGCTGTATGTCCGCTGGCTTCTTCAGAACTCTGTTTTGTTAGAGTCAATCCATTCCAACATGAGTATAAAGAAACCTACAAAATTATTCCATAGAAATACCAAAACATGTCTGGCAGAATCCTCTAATTGTATACTAAACCAATAATAACTTTTAAAAATGTTAAAATGAATTCGTCTCCAAGCAGAATTTTCGTAGTCTATGAATTCAATCATGCGCTTAGTTCTTTGTATGCAACTGAAAACACTTTTGGATATGACATTATGACATAACACGCAAAGATAAGATACCTTGATACCAGCAGAGCGACATTTTCCTACAGCATCTGGTACAGCAGCTCGAGGAGGATCTATCATAGACATAAGACCAACAAAGCACAGTTTCTCCAAAGGAAAGTTGACATCATCAGCATTAAATGCAAAGCCTCGAGGATACTGATCAGCTGGCATGTAGCAGTGGCAGAAACCTGTATAATGGCATAGAATTGACATTTAAGTCAATGGCTGGACTCTCTCCTACATATCTATCTGATCTCCTACAACCTTATATCCCATCACGGACCCTACGCTCTTCATCTCAATCCCTCCTTCAACTTCCACGCCGCATTTCATCTACATCCTATGGACGAAGATCACTTTTACATGCCGCCCCTGCATTATGGAACGACTTACCACTTTATATTCGTACAGCAAACAATGTGAACACTTTCAAATCCTTGTTAAAAACCTACTTGTTTAATGTTGCCTACGCTTGAATGTACTGTTTTATAAATGTATCACTAAAATGGTTATGTTGTGTATTAATTATTCAATATAATACATGTATTTTCTCTTCACTTCTATAAAAGTGCTTAGAGGCTTTAGCATTTTGCGCTATATAAGTATCTATTATTATTATTATTATAGAACACGTCTACATGGTGTGTTTGAAAAGTAAGGCATGTATAAGGTTAACCCTACAGACATACGACACGTCTACATGGTGTGTTTGAAAAGTAAGGCATGTATAAGGTTAACCCTACAGACATACGACACGTCTACATGGTGTGTTTGAAAAGTAAGGTATGTATAAGGTTAACCCTACAGACATACGACATGTCTACATGGTGTGTTTGAAAAGTAAGGTATGTATAAGGTTAACCCTACAGACATACGACACGTCTACATCGTGTGTTTGAAAAGTAAGGTATGTATAAGGTTAACCCTACAGACATAGAACACGTCTACATGGTGTGTTTGAAAAGTAAGGCATGTATAAGGTTAACCCTACAGACATACGACACGTCTACATGGTGTGTTTGAAAAGTAAGGCATGTATAAGGTTAACCCTACAGACATACGACACGTCTACATCGTGTGTTTGAAAAGTAAGGTATGTATAAGGTTAACCCTACAGACATACGACATGTCTACATGGTGTGTTTGAAAAGTAAGGCATGTATAAGGTTAACCCTACAGACATACGACACGTCTACATGGTGTGTTTGAAAAGTAAGGCATGTATAAGGTTAACCCTACAGACATACGACACGTCTACATGGTGTGTTTGAAAAGTAAGGCATGTATAAGGTTAACCCTACAGACATACGACACGTCTACATGGTGTGTTTGAAAAGTAAGGTATGTATAAGGTTAACCCTACAGACATAGAACACGTCTACATGGTGTGTTTGAAAAGTAAGGTATGTATAAGGTTAACCCTACAGACATAGAACACGTCTACATGGTGTGTTTGAAAAGTAAGGCATGTATAAGGTTAACCCTACAGACATACGACACGTCTACATGGTGTGTTTGAAAAGTAAGGCATGTATAAGGTTAACCCTACAGACATACGACACGTCTACATCGTGTGTTTGAAAAGTAAGGTATGTATAAGGTTAACCCTACAGACATACGACATGTCTACATGGTGTGTTTGAAAAGTAAGGTATGTATAAGGTTAACCCTACAGACATACGACACGTCTACATGGTGTGTTTGAAAAGTAAGGCATGTATAAGGTTAACCCTACAGACATACGACACGTCTACATGGTGTGTTTGAAAAGTAAGGTATGTATAAGGTTAACCCTACAGACATAGAACACGTCTACATGGTGTGTTTGAAAAGTAAGGCATGTATAAGGTTAACCCTACAGACATAGAACACGTCTACATGGTGTGTTTGAAAAGTAAGGCATGTATAAGGTTAACCCTACAGACATACGACACGTCTACATGGTGTGTTTGAAAAGTAAGGCATGTATAAGGTTAACCCTACAGACATACGACACGTCTACATGGTGTGTTTGAAAAGTAAGGTATGTATAAGGTTAACCCTACAGACATACGACACGTCTACATGGTGTGTTTGAAAAGTAAGGTATGTATAAGGTTAACCCTACAGACATAGAACACGTCTACATGGTGTGTTTGAAAAGTAAGGCATGTATAAGGTTAACCCTACAGACATAGGACATGTCTACATGGTGTGTTTGAAAAGTAAGGTATGTATAAGGTTAACCCTACAGACATACGACATGTCTACATGGTGTGTTTGAAAAGTAAGGTATGTATAAGGTTAACCCTACAGACATAGAACACGTCTACATGGTGTGTTTGAAAAGTAAGGTATGTATAAGGTTAACCCTACAGACATAGAACATGTCTACATGGTGTGTTTGAAAAGTAAGGTATGTATAAGGTTAACCCTACAGACATACGACACGTCTACATGGTGTGTTTGAAAAGTAAGGTAGAAAATAGTAAGTGCTCACATATACAATGTCTTATTCTCTGGGTATATGCTTTATAATAGAGTTTGAATGCACAACTATTTGATTCTCCATACATCTTATGCCCAATTAACAATAGCTCTAAATTTATTAGAGTTTATGTGTGTTTAATTGATTATAGTCTTAGTGGCACAAAAGGGGATGAATAAAATTGTTTCCTACAATTGGTAGAGATATGAACGTACCAAGCACACGTTCACCGAGACCACCAAGCTCCAGATAAGCATTATTGAAAGCAGTCTGCATGTCTTGTGTCATATCTTCTTCCTTGCCATTGACTAAGATGGTTGTACAACGGTCCAGGATACGCTCAGGGGCACCCTTCATAACCAACAGGTTACGATCATCTCCCTCAGCCTCATGGATAGAAACCTAGAAATAAACACAAAACAAAAAGGCATTATAAATCTCTTTTAAAATATAAGAGTCAACTCCTTTATGTTCCTCCTCGGTTCATTACTGAACCCAAAATCATTAGATTCTTTAAAAATTGTCCCTATATGATACACGTGTACCAAGCAAAAAATGCAACACGGTAGAGTACTCTATAGATATGATATATAACTGACTTGCACCAAGTTTGATGTGTAAAAGAATGATAGACTTAGAATACCGCTGTTTATAATTCATGAACCATCAATGCTACATCCTAATATGATTTGCACCAAGTTTGATGTCAAATTTCAAGCTCTTTAAGTGATACCTTTTATGTTAGGTTTTATGTAAGTACTAACCTGGTATTTGTTGGTGGAGTTGAACGGGATCTCGCAGACCTTCTTGTTCTTCTTACGGTACTCCATTACATTGAACATGGAGAGCTCAACGCACTTTACCAGGGCAGATTCTGAGGCATCTCCAGTTGTATCTCTGTCAAAAAACAACAACCACAATGATCACATGATTAATAACAGCTGCCTAGGTTAGCACTTTGTAAGCTGTACACTGTACAGCCTGATATTCCATGATATTGGTCAACATCTTCACATTTCTATTTTACCTATCTTTATATTTATATTTCATTTTATTTCCAGGAACACAAAGGAAAATAACGCTAACAAGGAATACGAAAATAAGTACAATAACAAAAGAATAAGGAATATATAAATACAGTGAAACCTGTCTATAAGGACCGCTCAGGGGAGACAAGAAAAGCAGTCTTTATGTACAGGTTCCTTTAATACACGCTTCAATGAGAAACACTTTTCAAGGGAAACGAAAATTGTGGTCTTTATAGACAGGTGGTCTTTCTATACAGGTGGTCGCTAAAGCAGATTTGACTTTATTATACTTAACATACATGACTTGTAAACTGTGTATCTGAGGATAAATCTTGTTACTAAATTACCTCTTGAGAATGGGAACATTTTCTTGTCCAGCCTTGAACTCAGATCGGTTGCAGAGACAAGCAACGCGAGCTAGGGCCATCCAGGTTGGTGAAGACTTGTCAAACTGACCACCTGATTACATATAATCAAAAAAAGATTTCATAAGTTTAACATTTACTGGAAGATGATGGGCAAGATAAATTTCATTTTTTCATGCTCTGTCATCAGCTTTGTTTTCTCTGTTCAGTGCAAAACATTATTGTACAATAGAAACAGTTTTCACAGCAATGTTTTTATACCATATGAGTGAGTGCTTTTAACACAAGCTCATCTTTGCTTCTTGCTACCTAAGATAGCATGTGACTGATATCTGCCAGTCCTTTGTGTGTTATTATGCCCAAAACAGAACATAATTGCAAGGAAACATTGAAAGGTAAAAGTGAAATGAGCAGTTATTATCTTACCACTCTGATCTTCAGTGGTGTCAGCCTCTACAATGGTGTTATCAAACCACATATGAGCAACGGTCATCCTATTCTGTGTTAAGGTACCAGTCTTATCAGAGCAGATGGTAGAGGTACTTCCAAGGGTCTCTACAGCTTCAAGGTTCTTTACAAGACAGTTCTTGCTCGCCATACGCTTTGCAGTCAATGTCAGACAAACCTGTGGGTTAAAATTAATGTGATAGATTTGAGAGTCAGAAGGAATTATTATAAACGTATAAACACCTTTCTTGCTGTCTAATATTAGACATTAGACAATTCGTAATGACAGGTCGTTTCTTTCGGGCTAAAAGCTTTGTGATCAGAACTTGCCCAGCAGATTTGTGGAACAGGACTGAAATGAGAAATCAAAATTCCTCTTTTGATCTGGTCTTTCAATTAAAATACATGACAAAAATTAAATTAAGATGACTCCCTTTACACAGCTTAGCCTGATTAGTATTAATACTGCACTTTCTAAAGGACCTATCATTATTACTCCAATATTTCCATGTATCCACTTCAATATAAACGGGATATATGTGGGTAAAAGACCTTGTCTAAGGATGTAAGCACCAAGCAAGAATTGAACTCTTGTATGAGAATCAAGTGCCTTCAACTATATACCACATATAACCCTATATACCATTTAACCCTATATACCACATATAACCCTATATACCTAACCCTATATACCACATATAACACGATATAGCTAACCCTATATACCACATATAACCCTATATAGCTAACCCTATATACCACATATAACCCTATATACCTAACCCTATATACCACATATAACCCTATATACCACATTACCCTATATATCTAACCCTATATACCACATATAACCCTAATCCTATTTGCTCCCACAATTAAAGAAATGATTTGAAGAGTGACTTACAGTGACAGTGGCCAGAAGTCCCTCAGGTACATTAGCTACTATGATACCAATAAGGAACACACAAGCTTCAATCAAGCTGTATCCCAATGGGAAAGACAGAAAGAAGAATGATACACCCAAGAACACAGCTACTGCGGTAATGATGTGGATGAAATGTTCAATCTCCTTGGCAATTGGTGTGTCACCGACGTCTAATCCAGAGGCTAAGTTAGCAATGCGGCCCATGACGGTGTTATCACCAGTGCTGATGACTACACCACGGCAGGTACCTATAATCAATAATAATTTACTGCATGAATCATGCTGTAAGTATACCTCCACACACACATCTATTTCAGAGGGTCATATTAGAAAGAAAAAAAATTTGCCAAAAACAAGGTCCTGTTTTATCATTAAAATGGAATCGATCATTCAAATATAATTTGAAGGTAGCAACTCACAAATCCATATTCTTCCTCTCTACAGATAAAAAACAAAAGATAGATTCATAAGAGCTATATAGGCCCATTTGCCTGAGGTCATGCAGTACAAACCATAGGAACAAACTGTATGGGAAGCTCCTTTTTCTTCATTTACTGGAATATTTGTTAAATTTCATAAGGACATTGCCCTAATACCCAGTCTATATATTTTGTCACTGAACTGCCTTGAAATTTGGCACAGATGTAAGGGTCTTGGTAACCTGTACTAACCTTCTACAGCATTGGTAGAAAAGAATGCGATGTTCCTGGTTTCCAGAGGGTTGTCACTGGTGAAGTCTGGGCTACGGGATTGAGGTTCAGACTCTCCGGTCAGGGAGGAGTTGTCCACCTAATACAAAGATTGTTAAACTAAGATCAATACCAGCACATGGGACTAAGGATCAGACTTTGAATTATAACTATATGCATTTTATATGTAAAAAAAAGGTAATAAATTAATATGTGATTTATTTTTTGTCCTAAAATAGCTATGCAGCAATACTCCCAACATGCCCATTGATGTTTGTGCAAATTTTGTGTTGATCAGACCTTCCAAGGCAGGAAGACACTAGGAGAGTTTGTTGATCAGACCTTCCAAGGCAGGAAGACACTAGGAGAGTCAAATTAGGTTTTTATCTTGATAGTACAAATATCTTTACCTTGAATGACTTGGATTCAATAACTCTGATATCAGCTGGAATCCTGTCTCCTCCTTTCACTTCAACGATGTCACCACGGACAACATTAATAGCATTGATGGAGTGCCATTCACCGCCACGCATTACAAGGGCTTCCTGTAAGTATACAACAATGTAAGGGGATGGAATCACATTACATCAATGTCAGTAAATGGGACTAGCTGGTACTACTGGCATTATATCATGAAATTTATTTTATGACATTAACAACATTGACACTGAATAGGAAACTATCCTGAACATGACAACTGCTCTTACAATCAGATAAAATAGCATCGTGGTAAGAAGATTCTCGAGCTAAATTACAATCAGATGACATACAAACAGTGCTATATCCCAACAGTGCTATATCCCAACACTGTAAGAAGGGATCTAACTGAGGAACAAGCTCTGTGCAATACAACCAGTGCTACATGTATGATTACACTAACACTGTAAGAAGGTATCTGAGGAACAAGCTTGGTGCAATACAACCAGTGCTATGATTACACTAACACTGTAAGAAGGTATCTAACTAACTGAGGAACAAACAATTTCACAACAGTGTAATACACATACTGTTATACAGTAACGCTTTAAGAAGGGATCTAACTGAGGAACAAATAATTTCACAGCAGTGTAATACACATAGTGCTATACACTAACATTATAGGAAGGGATCTAACCGAGGAACAAGCTCAGTGTAATACACACAGTGCTATACACCAACACTGTAAGAAGGGATCTAACTGAGGAACAAGCTCAGTGTAATACAACCAGTTTAACCCTAAAAAGACTGGGGGGGCCTAGAAGGCCCCCCCCCCTCGACATAAACTGCAATTATTTTGTAACGCTTAAAGAGTTCGCGCTGCTGTTTCATGACTTTTTTCTTTAGAGTTTTGCGCAACTTTTGATACCAAATTTGCATGCCCCGCGTGTACGATAACAGAGTTACGTCATGTTTTCACAAGGCATGTCAAGAAAAATTCGATATTTTGCATTCGTTTGTGTGTAAAGTCAATGGGGACTGGAATGAATATCACAGATACCGTTTTCAAACTATATTTTCATATTTTCAAAAATAAGAATAATAAGATTAATTTGACTATGCATTCATGTCCAAAACATAATGAACTATGTGTATACCAAATTTGGTTGCAATCGGACAGTCAACAGCCGAGATCTTAGGGGGTAGAAAACATAATGAACTATGTGTATACCAAATTTGGTTGCAATCGGACAGTCAACAGCCGAGATCTTAGGGAGGGCCCTTTAGGCCCCCCCCCCCCCCCCCCCCCCCGCCTCCAAAATACCCCAGTCTTTTTAGGGTTAAGAGGAAAGACTTACCTGAGGAACCATGTTCTTGAAAGATTCCATGATCTTTGAACTCTTAGCCTCTTGGTAGTAGGAGAAACATCCAGTGATGATGACAACGCTAGCAAGCACGATACCCAGGTACAACTGAAAAGAATTATATAGACAGTCCAATAAATTTATAATATTGGTTTTCATGTAGGCAATGATTTTTAACAAATCTAACTTGAAAATAAATGTGTGCATACATACATGTAGGTGAATCTTATACACAAATGTATTTTAAAGAGAAGTTGAGTTCTGGGAAAAGATGAAAACATAATTTGTGAGCTTTCTAATCCCTGTTATGTCAGTTTGGAAGTACATCATATTATAAATGTCCCCTAAAAAGGATTGCTCTTCAATGCCCTAATATTTGAAATATGACAAGAAATAGCTGTAAGTATTCATGCCACATACATGTGCAGTCCCACATACCCGTATCTGTGTGCAGTCCCATATACCCATTTCTGTGTGCAGTCCCATATACCCATTTCTGTGTGCAGCCCCATATACCCATGGTTCTGTGTACAGTGCATACATGTGCTCTTCAGCATGATGGAGTCAATTTCTTATCATTTATATGATTCTAAATCCTCATACACCATTTCTTATGTAGACATGATCAACCTTTCCCAATTGCTTTGAGACAATTTCTTTCAAAATGTAATAGCATGACCAGAATTCAACTTGTATCTTTGAACAGAGCTCAGTTTTTATGAATGGTGGATGAATCATGGAGTTTAGGGACAAACTGTACACTGCCAATACGAGTCAAACATACATGGATCCCAATATGTCAAAATGTAAATAAAATGCCTCTAGCAAAAGAGAACCACAATATTTTACACTAGACCCCATGCAAAAAACACTTGCCAAAAGATGAGGAAAGAACTCTTGGCTAGCTGATGTTGATACTTACATTGTCACTGCTTGGTTCATCCTTTGTACCAGCCTCGATACCATAGGCCAAGAAACAGAGAATGGATCCAATCCACAACAGTGTGGCAAACCCACCAAACAACAGTTGGCAAAAGATGAAGAAAGAACTCTTGGCTAGCTGATGTTGATACTTACATTGTCACTGCTTGGTTCATCCTTTGTACCAGCCTCGATACCATAGGCCAAGAAACAGAGAATGGATCCAATCCACAACAGTGTAGCAAACCCACCAAACTACAGTTGGCAAAAGATGAAGAACTCTTGGCTAGGTGATGTTGATACTTACATTGTCACTGCTTGGTTCATCCTTTGTACCAGCCTCGATACCATAGGCCAAGAAACAGAGAATGGATCCAATCCACAACAGTGTAGCAAACCCACCAAACAACAGTTGGCAAAAGATAAAGAAAGAACTCTTGGCTAGCTGATGTTGATACTTACATTGTCACTGCTTGGTTCATCCTTTGTACCAGCCTCGATACCATAGGCCAAGAAACAGAGAATGGATCCAATCCACAACAGTGTGGCAAACCCACCAAACAACAGTTGGCAAAAGATGAAGAAAGAACTCTTGGCTAGCTGATGTTGATACTTACATTGTCACTGCTTGGTTCATCCTTTGTACCAGCCTCGATACCATAGGCCAAGAAACAGAGAATGGATCCAATCCACAACAGTGTAGCAAACCCACCAAACAACAGTTGGCAAAAGATGAAGAAAGAACTCTTGGCTAGGTGATGTTGATACTTACATTGTCACTGCTTGGTTCATCCTTTGTACCAGCCTCGATACCATAGGCCAAGAAACAGAGAATGGATCCAATCCACAACAGTGTGGCAAACCCACCAAACAACAGTTGGCAAAAGATAAAGAAAGAACTCTTGGCTAGCTGATGTTAATACTTACATTGTCACTGCTTGGTTCATCCTTTGTACCAGCCTCGATACCATAGGCCAAGAAACAGAGAATGGATCCAATCCACAACAGTGTAGCAAACCCACCAAACAACTGTTGGCAGAACTTCACCCATTCTGGAGTCCTGGGTGGTGGGGTCAATGAGTTGGGTCCATCTCGGGCAAGTACATCAGCTGCCTGCTGTTGAGACAAACCCTGAAAAACACAAAATAGTGATATTAAACCATCTTAAATCTAGCCGGAGTAATGTCATCCCAGCTTTCAAGGAACTGCCATAATAAGGTACAGAAGAATGCAAAAAATTTAAATTTAAATTTAACTCAAGTGAGAAAATTGATTTATACGACCTCAAAGGTACAAAAAGTTATGGGTTCAGTGGCTTTCAATAGAGTTTGACCTTTGACCTTTTGACCTGCGCCTGTACCTATGGTATGAATTTGGTGATTTTATCTCAAATCCATAGAAAATTGTGATTACAATGCTTTTTGCAGAAAGTTCACTGACCTTTAACCTTGGTCAGGTTCAACTCATTTTCAAACTTGACCTGCGTCTTTAAAGACCTCAGCCTGACCGAATTTTGAAATATACACTTTATTCATCCACGGGGAGCTATATATTTTCTGAACAAATTGAAACCAACTTCATGAGATTCCGTTTCCTGTGGAATGAGTAACAGCGTCCCGAATGTTGAGCCCCGGTGGTTTTTCTGACGAGGGCCCCGTCTCTGAGGAACGCTACTTTGCGGGGGGTGAAAATTTGATGACGACATATCGTGTAGTCGCACTCGGAGCTGTATACATGACATGTCGTCACACGTCTAGCGACCCCCTGCAGTTTCCTCTCTTGTTACGCAATAGGGAGGGGGCGGACCAAAAAAAATTATCTTTTTTATTTTTTATGGATAAACGGAGACAAAAATTTATGAATACCCAGGGTAATTATATTCTTTGTTTACTAAGCTTTACGTCAATATATGGTTGTTTTGGGTCAGGCTGAGGTCTTTAACTCTTTCGAGACAATTAACCACATTTTTTGTTTTGGGTCAATAACCTTTGATTCAGAGCTCTAAAAAATATATCAGATGCCTGAGTAGAAAGAGCAAAAATTTCTGCATATACTGAGTCAATTTTTGTTGCATGACCATATTGCTTTTGATGCCAGGAATTAAAAAAAACAAGAATAAGCATTAAAATCCTTAAAAACACATTGAGGGGTTTAAAATCACTGTTTTTTATAAAAATTGGCAATCTTTTCAACTTTTCATCAAAGTTGCTCAGTATATGTTTTCAATATTACATTTTATTAGAATCATGTAGCATTAAAAGAAGATTATTATTGTTGCCAATAATATGAAGAACAAAATGTGATCAATTTAGCCCTGTCATGAAAGGGTTAATGGCTCAAATTGTTCAAGAGATATTGTGATAATGAGGCTAAAGCCCTGAAATTACATGGTAAATGACGTCTATGACTTTTGAATTTTGACCTACTCACTATGGTGATGCATACTTAGCATCGAGTTTGAAATTCATACCTCATATGGTTCTTGAGGTATCACGTTAAAGTAGAACGTTAATGATTTTAAATATTGGCTTAATACTTATTATTGCATAGATGGCATAAATTAAACAAGGTTATCCAAATTCAACGCTTGGAAACATTTGAAGTAATGATTATTATCAATTATAAAACGGTAAAATACAGCCCCCGATATAGCAGCTGAAGAGCTCCTCGAACGCTGCTGAGATATGTGACGACACACCCTGTACCAGTCCTGTCTAAGCAGACGATGTCCCATAACATCTTACACATTTTTCAGAGCTTATTTTGTCATCTCCTCTTCACTTATTTCTCTTCCTTCACTAGCGTCAGTCTTAATGTTAGTCTGTTGCCTCACTCTTAACTTCGTGTATGGTATTATTTTGATGAAAAATGCAGCGTTAAAAAAATAAAGGAATCAGTCACTTGTAAACAAAATAAGACGCCATTGTATTTTCAGCTGTTTGCACCGGAGCATGTTCGGCGTTTCAAGAGGGAACGAATACCATCCTGCTATTATTCGGAGGGCTTTTCAATTTGAAAGTGGGGTTTATTTCATTGATCATTGACCCTTCTCCTATGTATTTACAATCAAACGGTTTTAGCTATCAGAATCAGTTTCACTTTCCCTTTATAATGGTGTGAAATAAGGTCATGTTTAAATACACCAAACTCTTTATAATTTGATAAATAATTGCATTGCAATTACGTTCATTCATTATAGGACGTCGTCTGCTTAAGCAGGATCGATCCCGAGTGTGACGACATCAAAACATCGCTATATTTCTGGCGAATCCTCGGATATTCCAGATGCTGAGAAGAGCTTTTATTTGTGTTGTTTTTATAATCACCAGATACGCAGTTGACATAAAACTTATACGATTGCCATCTGTAAGCTTCCCAGTTTCTAGTGATACATTAATTGCCATATTTGTGATTTTCTTTGAATATCTACTTTAACGAACAAGAGGGACGAATGGACGGACAACACGAACCCATGCCTCCAGCACCATGACCGTGATTTGGCAAAACAATGTATGTCATTCCTTGACCTTTTTCAGGTTTTTAGATTTTTGGAGTTATTAAGACATTCTTTTTCATCTGTCAAAACGTTAGCTTTTAAATCGATCTAAATTTTAAGAAAATTCTATCTTAATTTCAGCAATATTCCCATTTTGATCCAAATATGGCAAAACATTGTATGTCGACTTACAGTGTTTTGCCAAAACATTTGAGTCCCTAAGTAAGATGCGTGGTTTTGCAAGATCACGGCGCAAATGCACAGAGCTTGCATAACCACATGCATTGTTTTGCCAGATCACAGCGCAAATGCACGGAGCTTGCATAACCACATGCATTGTTTTGCCAGATCACAGCGCAAGTGCACGGAGCTTACGTAACCACATGGCTTGTTTTGCCATTTTGGTGTTTTGACTATGGTTCATTTCCAATGACTTACTTTGGTGATGTTGGAATTCAGTCGAGCAATCAAGTCATCCATAGGGATCTTGTGATCATCCTGAGGAAAAAGGAAGAAGAAAAAAGAAGATATAAATGAAATAAGCACATACAAAAATGGAAAAGGCAAGCTTTTTGTCAGTGAACAATGAAGCCAACACAATAGTTTGAAATCTCCTTTCCTAAAGAGAGATGATTTTCATGTGGATTAATTCAGTGATCTTTGTAAAGATTATATAGCTCACTTTAGACAACACTTCGGCAAAAACGTGTTACTTAATAACAATTTTTTAAAATGTACATCCTAGCATACTTGTCCTTGTGACTTAGTAATTGGAATTGTAAAAACAAACAAACACCGTCTCATTTGTGTAACTCAACTAAATGTAAGAATGAATCAAAGGCATGTAATCATTACATAAATTTGGCTTACTTCTAACAAACTTGTTACTTAATAACAAATTGTTAAATGTACATCCTAGCATACCTGTCCTTGTGACTTAGTAATTGGAATTGTAAAAACAAACAAACACTGTCTCATTTGTGTAACTCAACTAAATGTACATGTAAGAATGAATCAAAGGCATGTAATCACTTCATAAATTTGGCTTACTTCTAACAAACAAACTTGTTACTTAATAACAAATTTTTTAAATGTACATCCTAGCATACCTGTCCTTGTGACTTAGTAATTGGAATTGTAAAAACAAACAAACACCGTCTCATTTGTGTAACTCAACTAAATGTAAGAATGAATCAAAGGCATGTAATCATTTCATAAATTTCGCTTACTTCTAACAAACAGACTTTCAAAGTAAAACAAACATCCTAAGAAAATGAAATGAGAATATTTGATTAATCCATGCATTTTATTAACTTTTGAACTACTGACAAAAAATTTCAACTTATGATTTTAGCAACAAAAAAAAATTGGGGGTGGGTGGGGGGTTATCACGAACAAGAAGAACAATAACACAAAAGGGGGTGTTATTACAAAGAAGAAAGTAGAATTGATCAACTTTGTAACGACTGATGAGTGAAGGGCAGCAGCACAAAACTCTTGTATTCTTACCATCATCGCTTCCTTTTTCAATTCTTCCAAATCGTACTTTTTCTTTTTTCCTGGCTCCTTTATATGATAAAATATGTACATGTATGGACATACAGAGAAAAGCAATGGCACACAGATATGGGTATATGGGACTAGACATACAGAGAAAAGTAATGGCACACAGATATATGGGTATATGGGACTAGACATACAGAGAAAAGCAATGGCACACAGATATGGGTAAATGGAACCAGACACATAACATGTACAACACCAAAATTTGTTCCAAAAACTATTTCTAGTTATCTTTAGATTATGAGGGCATTTCAAGAGCTATCCTTTTTAATTTTACATAGCTACTAGGCCGAGTCATTTCAAGAGCTATCCTTTTCAATTTTACATTGCTACTAGGCTGAGTCATATCGGTTTGTAAACCGGTCCTCGATAAAAGCTATCGATCCCCGGTGCTGTTTTGGCGAAACCGGTGCATCTATGAAATTTATGTAAATGATATAATACAAAGAAAAGACGTAGCGAGTGCAAATTTTGCGAGTTGATGTTGGGCGCAAATTTAACAGCTAGAGAAAATATCGCCACTTGATTGTAATTTGCACCGCGAAAAAGTGTAAGTCTGAGAAAACAGGATTTCAGATCACAACAATCACCGTATTTCATTAATCATTAATCATTAATTGTTGCTAGCACTTAGTATGTACATAAATTTAACTACTTTAAAGTTGGTTAGACATTTCAAAACTTGGCTTGAATTTTGAAGAGTCTAACCAACTTTTACATGGCCAAGCTTATGTTCAAATTACATGCAAGACTTTGTTACCAACGTACCCCAATTAAAAATAGCAAATCAAAAGGATGTGCTAAACCTTATGTAAACTATTCTTGGTCCATCAATTTATCGGTGGCACCGGTGTTAGACCGGAGCAAAGCCGTCGATCCCGGGTTTATAAAATAACTGACATGACTCAGGCCTAGCTACTATATTTTTTCCCTTAGGAAGAATAAAATGACAGAGCTCACAAATTACCGAAATGTGTCATCCTGAAGTAAAATAAGTTTGAGATTACTTCATTTAGCGAGATGCTTTCCCCCTTTTATAGCATTTCTCATGCAGAATACACAGATTAATGGCACTAGTACATGAGATCCAAGAATTCCATTTCTTTCTTACGGTATGAGTATGTGAAATCTTTACTTACAAATTCCATTTCTTTCTTGAGCTCCTCCAAGTCCTTCTTCTTATCCTTCTTACCCTTCTTGGGTTTACCCGCTGCATTGCGGCCATCATCAGGGACCTCCGTCTGAACCGCAACACGGTAGCTTTCGCCACGACCCTAAAAAAATCAAATTAAATCTTTAAATTATATTTGTTTATTAGTAAAAAAAATAAGTTTATTTCCCTCAATTGTTAGAGGTAAAATTGCAGGTAACTCTGAGGGTTTTTTTTAAGTAACTTGATAAATATCACAAATACCTACGAGAACAGTGTCCACAAATGACTGCCTACATTGTAAGTACATGTACTTAAAATTCATATTTGAGGAAGCAATCACCTTATCATCCCCATTCAACATTTATCACCGTCATCCTCATTCTTCATTCCTCATTCAACATTCATCATCATCATCTTGTAAACCCTATAGGATATTCAGAGTCACATTTACACAAGAAATTCTATCAGTATATATTGTCTATTTAGAAAAATTTCCAACAATCAAAAATACATGTAGATGTACAGTGAACTGTGCCTAAACCAATGTATGCACGTACACATGTACCTGGAATAGTAAATCATTCATGTTTTCCATTTTTCTGATGACTAGGTAAAAATTAGCTCAGCTCATATTCATGCCCCACCCCCATCTATTTTTGGACACTTTACCATGAGACATAAAAATAGACATTCAAAGAAATACCATTTTGTGCTGAATTGCTATTAACAGACTACTGTATGATTCTGCAGTGCACACATACAACTAATCTATCCTTTACTGTGAAGACAAGATTAAAAGACACAATAACTTGTTCCTGCTGATCAGGCAAAACCATACAATTATGACAAAGAATTAAAAAGTGATAAATTTTCTTCTTTTCTTTCGCCCATCAAGATGCCCCTGAAGGCTAAAATGAGACAATACAGAGTTACAGACAGAACAGACTTTATAGTCATATGATGTGCAGTCTGTCTTATAAACTGTACAAGCAATGCAAGCAACTTTCTTTCATGGGGCCAATGATTCTTTATCACTCTAATCTACAATGCAAAGAGAGAAGTTTTAACAATGGATTGAACCTTGAACGGCATGCCACTCTATATGCTCAGTGCCACAAACATCATAAAATAGCCTGATTTCAAGCCCCCTTTGTTTTCTACCAGGGTTTTAAGGTCCAAGGAATCCTTACAGTGTACATTCTCAAGTTGGTGCTAGTACTGTACATATACCATTATCATGGAATCAAGGGGGACATTCTTGAGAGAATGTAGTCTTAGCAAAAGCAGTTAAAAATGCTATAAGAAGCAATTTAGTTTGGTGGAAAATATAAAGAGGAATGAGTGCCTTTGATTTGAAGTGAGACTATCGAACAATAGTGAGATAATAGGGGCCCCCATATAGAGGGCAAACAATACCCCTGGATTAGTTATACCACAAGCCATGCTTCTTAAGACATATCTTTATACATTGTACAATAGGTTTGGTCTCAAAAGGAGTTTCTTCAGTAATACCCTAGAAGACCTTATAGTTACATGTATACTCCAGTGATTCAACAAGCAAGAAGGTTGTAACATACAAAATATCCAAATGCACCAGTGTTGAATTTCAATGAAAATAGTCTATTATAAAATAGGGTTAGTACTTACAGGGGTCCATGCTCACGGCCCCCAAAATTTGAAATTAGAAATTTAAAGCAGGGGGTGCATGTGTAAAGGCAAAAAATTTTCAATCCTGGTCCTGTTTTAAAGGTTTTTTAAAAATGACTTTTAAACAAACATTTAAACGTTTTACAAAATCGTAGACGGTTGAGCTACATGTATTAATGATCATTTTGACTCCGCCCTTATACTAAGATTGCCATAATTTATGAAAATGAAAATGTAAAAACCCTAGTTCTCTAAATATTACTCTGTAAATAGTACTCTCAAAAATTAGCAATGAAGGCAGCAAAAAAGAAAAAATATTTCAAGTTCATCTCTCATCACATCTCGATTTGATGAATGTTTAGCCAACCCGAGTCAAACTGAAGACAGGAAATCAAACACTGAAGCATTCAACATAATCAATAAACTACAGATTTCAAAAAACTTTTTTTTTTTAAATGGATGGGCGATTAGGTCTCAAAAAATATCTGAAAATCCCATTATTTTGAACTTGTAGTATAAATCACGATTTGAAATCCAGTTCGGCTTGAAAATAGTTATGAATATACATGTATGTATAACAATTTATACTTCATGTATATAATGTATATAATGTATATAATGTACCCTCCTGTAAGATAATAAGAGTGACTTACTTTTCCCTTGGAGCTCATATTTGAGCTTGAATATCTTCAATAAAATTGACCAAGATCCCTGACTACCTCCTCGAAGCAACCACCACCACCACGCTGTACTACTCAAGAGAAAGTAAGGCACTCCTTAGTGCGTTTATTTCACAAGGGTAGCAAAGAGGCTTACTCATTGAAAGCTTAATTAAACTTCCTATTGTTCCTGGCCTGTGATTGGTGGGTTGAAGGAGGCAGTTATTAGCACAGGAAGAGGGAAAGCTTGTGATTGGTTGGTTAAAGGAGACGGTTGTTAGCAAGGGAAGAAGTGGGATTTTGAGTCATTGGAGTCATAGACAGGTCATGGGGACCTCGTTCACACTCTCTAGCCATCCCATAATGCACTCTACATCACTTAAACTATTAACACAACTTTTCTAGGGGCAAGACCAAGAAATAAATTCCTTGCATCACATACATGTACACAAGTTTCAGTTACTGCATAGAGCACTTTTTAAAGTACAGTGTCTCGTGCTAATGTACATGTACATTACAGATCACAAGTTGTGATGGGGTGATCGTAGGTTTTATGATGTTACAGTATCAATGCAACAATGAATTTCAATGGAAAATTAAAGAGACCAACATAAATGACGTGTAAAAACAATGATGTATTTAAGTGAGATATGTGGGTAAAGAAAGGAGTTTCATAGACTCGAGCAGCATGAGTGAGGAATAAATCTACCCAGTATGAACATGTCTTATGGCCAGGGGGGTGTTTCATAAAGCTGTTCGTAAAGTTACGAATGACTTTACGAACGACTGGAACATGTTAATACTAATCAGATTCTCAATCATTTAGCACAAGAACTGATCACCAGTCATGCGTAAAGTTGTGCGTAACTTATGAACAGCTTTATGAAACACCCCCCAGGTCACATGTGCTAAGAGTATCCTGGGAACAGTGAGAAATCTCTGTAACCCTGACATCTATTCTGATTAGTACCTCACTCAGTAATAAACCGCTACACACAAAATTGCGCCCCCCCCCCAATTTAGCCAAACCTTATCAGTTAAAAGTAGTCTGTAATTATGACTGTATACATTCTTACATACATAACCCCACCTACAGTAAAGCCGACTACATCAGCAACCCCCCCCCCCCCCCTTCTATATTCCTGAAACTAAAATCTAAAAAGTCTGTTGTATGTACCTCTTTTACGTAAGGGAAACAAGGATAGTCTACAGTACCGCCCTGATGAAAAGCTCAACACTTTACCTTCCTAACATGCAAACATGTCAATTTAAGCCATGAGACTGAGTAAGTGTTGCCCTACATGCACATTACAGAGTAAAGACTATCCTGTCACAGACTGGAAGAGTGTTGTGCCTACATGTTACATGTACACTTTTCTATTGTCTTCCAATTAGTGGCAACCTGAAGGACCCTTTTTCCTGCGCTAATCCTGGAAGAGTGTGGTGCCTACGGAAGAGTGCTGTGCTTACATGTTACATGTACACTTTTCTATTGTCTTCCAATTAGTGGCAACCTGAAGGACCCTTTTTCCTGCGCTAATCCTACGTTGGGATTAGTCCACAGCTGCCAACCTGTCACTTTCAAAAAACATTATTCAGCCTGAAAAAACATATTTTTAGGTGAAAAAACATATTTTGCCGGTTTGATACGTTTTTTGTTATTTTCCTTAAAAATGCTATTGCGACTACTGTACATTTCTTTAATAAGAACGCCTTCAGTTGCATAAAGTTGTTATACAGCTCCATTTTGCTGCATACTCTGGTTTGAATGTTTGCTTCCTTCAGAGATGTTAAGTGATAGCTCAAAAAAATCATGAAAACCCAAGCAGGAGGTCCAGGGGCCCGCTCAGGGCCCCTGATGGGGTCAAATCACCTTGCCCAGTTGCCTTATCTTCTGAGTAAGATCTAAACTCAAAACCAGGAACCAGATATTTTTTCGAAGGAAAATTAATTTATCTTCGTTCTATAACATTCCAGGAATTCCCTGATCGTATGTAGTCAACCACAGCTAAATTCAAACACCCCAATATAAAGTTAAAGAGTAGAAAACAAACCACAAAAGCCCTGGTCATGAAGAATAATGATTCACGATGTGCACGCAGTGTACCCACCACACTACCAATAATCTAGGCCGCTGGTGCTGGGGAAGAACGTCTCCCATTCCTGCTGGAAAGTGGAATTCCAGCAGGGATTTTTCAAGAGAATATTTCAACAAATTAACCAACAAATTAGACATCTCTCTCACCTGAATCATGAAAAATAGCGATGATATTCCATTTTTACTCATTTGTGAAATTTAGAATCAGTTCTCAGAGGACAAATGCCGGTTATTAGGGGCTGTGATTTCCCCATCTCGCGATAGCACAATCGTGCACTGCCATCATGCATAACATGGACTCATGGCACAGTAGGTTATCTTGTCAATGCACACTGTTTGTTCTCACACCCATGCTTCGTATACACTGTACATGTAAGCACAAACAGTGCACATAGACAAGATAAGGTAGTTGTAGGGTATCTACGTAATATAAGTTCGCACAACCATACTCAGAATTTTCAAAAAACGGATTTTCGCACAGAAAAACGTACAGACGTATTTTACTAAAAAAAAACGTATTAATACGTTTAAAACGTACTACTTGGCATCTCTGTTAGTCTATTGTTCTTCAAGTAGCACATATTATTATCTATGAGAGTGTGTGTATGAAGATGTGTGTGTGTGTGTGTGTGTAATTGGGTTTTTACAGACGTGTATCAATCAGATATGATTATTTACGTCTGGGACCGACCTTTAACGTCACCATCCGAAAGACGTGACTCAGTCTCGAACCTGGGTCCGCTGAATCAGCTTATAACTTCCACTGGTAGCTGGATTACAGGCGCACGCCACAACGCCCAGTTGTGTATGAAGATGTGTATACTACATGTAAGGTCAAAGGATTATTAACTGTTCCTTAACATGTTACCTACAACTGCTCTACACTCTACCCTACAAAGTATCAGCCTACCCTTTTTTCACTACTAGTATCTGAATTTCAAGGTAAAGCTTGGAATTTTGAGTGTTGAAGGTAAGACTTTCTTTCAGGCGTAACTGTACATATTACAGTCACCAATCACCACAAGCCCTAAAACAAATTGTGATCCCTTCGCCTTTTCAAATTTTATCTTTTAGACTGTACTTCCAAAGTCAAAACGACAAAATTACACAATTTTGTAAAGCTAATTCTTACATACAAAGCATGTAATACATGCAAGGCAATGTCAGGAAATATGAGGAATCATCCAAAATTGAAATGGCTGACTAACCCAAATATCTGATCAAATGGGTTGAAGCCATCGCATATTTTAATTCAAATCTTAGTAAATCTTCATCCAATTTCTTTCCATTCTCTTTCTATTGACATTTCAAGGGGAGAATCCATATTCAACCATGCAAGCAGACACCCTTCCATTCGTTCACTATTCAAGATCTAAGCTACTTTCAGAGGGTCACAATAGCATGGAATCATAATAGCTTTTACAGTGCAGTATCAAAGGTCTAGACTGGGGAAACCACATTTAGCTGAATGGCTTTTAGATTACAGAATATCTGATGAATACAGCCAATTAATTTCCAGCAGACACCCTAGCTTACAAGCTCTTCAGCTTATCAGAATTTAGTGTGTATGAATGAGTTTAGTAGTATCCTAGGATTAATAGTACAATGAATTGGGTTTCTTTGTTCACTATGGCTTTTAACTTAAGACATTCACTGATTCAGATAATTAAGAACAAAATTCCTTTCTCAATTACCTGGCAGTAAACTGTAAAAGTGAGGTTAAAAATCTTTCCTATGCAGCGGCTTAAAAAACGTATCTTCTGCTTTTTTTCATTTTCTTGCTGATGAATAAATGAAGTGTGAACAATCAGTACTTCTTGTGTGACTCAAAAACAATTTTTTTTTTCTTCAAAGATTACATCCTTTCCATTGCTTATAGCTATGCCAGCTTTTAATCAATGCCTAAACGATGAATGTCTGGATATAGCAGGTCAAAAAAACTTGGGAGGTCATAAAGGCCTTATAAAGGGCTCAAAAACAAACTTTGAGGTGAAATTCAGTGTGATATTTCACGATGGAGATCATAGACAGAGTTATACAGTGAAGGTTTGAGCAAGGACATCAAAACTCAAAAGAAATTATATTTTCAACCAAACAAGAAAGATTGCTCTCTTGTTAAAATTGGTGACCTGTAAGTTTAAACTACTAATATATTTTTATCTAAAACATGTAACTAACCTATACCTGCTACTTGTAATCTGATGTTGATTGATAATTGGCCCAATTGCAATCACTATTTAAATATGAGGTATTTATTTAACATTTGCCCTATTGCACCCAAGATTGAGAAACTACAGCTGGTTCATCATTATTAAGGGAGTTTGTGGGAGGGGGGAGAGAGAGAGAGAGAGAGACTTGCCAAATTACATGCAGACTGCAAGAAAGCAGTTAAATTCTTATAAATTGTAAGGGTAACTGCAATTACAATTTCTTTATCAAAAGTAACCCCCCCCCCCCTCACAAAGAATTTTTTTTTAAAGTCAATACAAATGAATCCAATGTATCTGTTAAAATGTCAGCCCTACAGGTTGATATTTGCATTTAAAAGGGGCTATAAATGCATAATTCTAGTTTGTAAGTAGAACAAATTCTTCCCACAGTATTTTTCCATTATTTCTTTAACACCTTCCTTTAGGCAGGAAACATGACATTGCTATCTTCATAAAGCACTAAGCACTGATTTCCTCTCTATTCTAATGCGCAATACTGAGTCAACATTACAACCACATAAAAAATTCCTGTTTTTCAGAAAAGCAGGATGTAGTAGACCCACATTCTGAATAGTGATGATGGCCTTATACATATCAAGCTGAATATTACATTGTCAATGAACAGTCCAATTATATTTTTTTTGAAAACTGCAAAGAGATTGTGAATTTAGGGGCAGGGTTCAATGCTCTTGGGGCGACGCCCCCTTATGCAATACTTTGTTTTATGGATAATTCGATGAACACAAGAAATGTTACTTATAAATTCAGTACATCCATGCATTGATCAAATTATTTTGCGTCTTGTAAAAGGCTGTAAGCCAAACCAAGAAATTGTCCTTGGCCAAACACTAGGACCCCGTTCTCATCACATTTCCTAAACTGGTTTCCATTAAACCAGTTTTCAAAACCAGTTTAGAAGATCGCTTCCTTAGCATTCACATTACGCTCCCCTGAACTGGTTTCCAAAACCACTTCACTGAAAGTGATCTTGTTGCTATGGGAACACTCTAAGCGGGGTCAAATGTTTCGCGCGGAATTTGAAACCGTCGAGCGGTTTTGCACCTTCACAAGTGTTACGGACATTAGCGCGGGTTCGCGATCGCAGCTGCATGCATGCACGCAATCCGTACATGTGTCCAGCGTGGATCGTATACCGCGCGCACAATAGTGCGGGTACAGATCGGTTTCCGAAGAACGGTTGTGTCCACATTACACGTAAAACCAGTTTAACGACGAAAGCGGTCTTGAAAACCACATCGCGAGGTGGTTTTCAAAACTGTTTTCCAAGACCACTTAAGATCGCTTCCAAGACCACTTTGAGTGTTCTCATTACACCCCAAACTGGTTTCCACTAAACTGGTTTCCACTAAACTAGTTTAAGGATGTAGATGAGAACGGGGTCTAGTTTACAGTAGAGGTTTTAATACGGATAGGATGCATGCCTTGTATGCAGAGAGCCAACCGAAATGTCAGGCTATGCTAATGACAATACATGTACACTGAACACAGACACAGAAACACACACACACACACACACACAATTTAGGCTAACACACACACACACACACAGAATATTGCAATTTGCCACACAGTATACATAATGTACCTTACAGCACACCAAAGAGGTACTACTAGGCAAGCTAGTGAGCATACAGTACATGTACACAGGCACAGCCCTACATTGCAATTAACTCCTTGTAAAGTCATAAAAGCTTTTGATTTCCCAACAGCTACCGTTTTTTGGTTGTTTTTTTTTCCTGTGCTGAGAGAGGAGCAAAAATCCTCAAATATTCACCTTCTTGTATCTCCCTTATTTGGGCCTTAAAAATCACGAAAATCCCAGAATATAAGAGAAATGATATTACTTATGCTTCATATCAATTTTCACTGAAAACGGTATATTTTTAGCTACAAGTATTTTTCTGTTTTAGAGTACCGTGAGAAGAGTTTTTTGTTTTTTTCCCCCGACAAGTCTGGGATGAAATGAATATGCAACCATTGCCATATTGCTAGACTTTAAAATAGCATTAAACTGGCAAAATTTGAACAGCGCCACCTTACAGTAACTGCTAAATTGAGATTATAATTTGAAAATTAATTGCATTTTATTTTGAATTTTGACGAACAGCTGTTTGGAAAATAGGCATTTTACATTTCAAACTATTATTTTTGACGTTGCACATGTGGAAAATTGCCTACAGATACATTCTAAGCTTCTACAAACTAGAATGGGGCATGATGGGAAAATTGAGCCATTGATGGCGCCATTAGGAGCTTCAATTTACGGTCACTTTTAAACTCCAGTCTCACTCCCTACGCAGTTCACGCAGTTAGTAGTTTTGTGCAAACCTGCCATCAAAAATCATGAAAAAAATGGAAGCGTACAACTATCCTTGGCATCTGATTGGCTGAGAGCAAATTTGTCGGTAAAAATCACTGACAAGACACTTGGTGAAACGTCCCCTGTTAACTCCTGATCTCGTGTGTACACGTGTGCCTAGCCTGTTTGCAGCATGCCCATACTCGTAGACAAGACGCTGCCGTTAGTTAGATGTACATGACTGTGTAGCAGTGTTTTTTCAAATGTTGAAATGCCACACCCCCAGGGGGGTCACTCACCACATTATGTGCTACGCACGCTCGTCCACACACTTCAAAATTGGACCCTTAATTTTTAATGGCGTATCGCGCGAGGTCTAATTTGCACCTCTATACGGCCTCACATCAGAAAAACATACCCTAAATGGCGTCAACACGCTCATCACTCCATCCAAAAATACCCTAAGTGGCGTATAAATTATAGTACAGTACTAGCTACGCGAAAGTCTAGTATAATATCTCCAAGTTCAATTACGCATGCGCTGTAGCGAGGCATGGTTCGAGAGTTGTTGTTTTCCCTTATTCTTTTTCGGGCGGGAGCCCCGTGACTGGCGCTTTCGATTTCGTGCAGGGGGTGAATATCTGATCCCGTATATTCTTCACGGATGAAAATAGTAGGAAGTAAAATTAGAATTAACCTTCGTAGAAACTGATACAAAGCAGAATCTAGTACTGATTATCACAATTCATTTTGTACCCTAAATGTCGAATTTGAAATTTGTGAAATGGTACTGTAAACGGCGATTGAAGTTGAAAAACACCCCCTTTTTAAGGAAGACGTCGACGACGCCTTAAGCCTGAAAACAGACCGTTTTCGACGTTTTTTGTGGACGAGCGTGCGTAGCACGTAATGTGGTGAGTGACCCCCCTGGGGCCACACCGGCAAACCACAGAATAGGGGCCGGTCTGCGCGTGCTGTATTGTGTGTGTGTGTAATTGGGTTTTTACAGACGTGTATCAATCAGATATGATTATTTACGTCTGGGACCGACCTTTAACGTCACCATCCGAAAGACGTGACTCAGTCTCGAACCTGGGTCCGCTGAATCAGTTTATAACTTCCACTGGTAGCTGGATTTCAGGCGCACGCCACAACGCTCAGTTGATTCATTTGTGTGCAAGCAAATGTAGCCCAGCGGCGGCAGCGACGATCTTGCACCAGATTCAGCGACGAAACATTTGCGAGTTTGACTCCATTTCTGGCCAAAATCGTTATGATTTTCATCAAAGAACTACAAATTTGAAAGCCAAGAGGACAATATGATATATCACAACATTACTTGATTTAAAATATATTTGGAAGTTGTTTTGAACTTGATTATGAACTTGTTACATGTGTTCATTTTTGCCTCTGCCGATCTCCACCTCTAAAACATGGCATGCGCACGCCGACCGGCCCCTATTTTGGGGGTTTGCCGGCCGAATCCTGCCGGCCACACCTAACCAGGATTGGCTTCGTGAATGTAAAAAAAAACTCGCCAGTGTTTGTGTGTATCCATGTCTCCTCTTGTCATGCAGATATGGCATGACAATGGATAAACACAAACACTGGTGAGTTCTCGGAAATTTCTTATCTTTTTTGGATTTTTTGGTAAAAATACGTACGATCAAAAAGACATTCCAATTCTAAACGTTTTCCTACGAGGATACGCTGTGGTGAAGGAGCTGTCGGTCGCGGGAGTTATCAGAAAAGTGTTATTTCAGGGCATTTTCCAGTCCTGCTAACCCGTGCACAATTAGATTGCTGGGTAAGAACGCCTGGCTTCGTGATGTAGAAGGCGTATAGCCAATTTTTTTTTTTTTTACATTCACAAAGCCAATCCTGCCGGCCCATGCTGCCTGGCTAGCCACACCCACCGTTCCTCAGTTCCTGGCATTTTTCTTGCTCTACTTTTCATTAGATTTTTTGAAAACCCACACTTTAAAATATCAGGAATAATATGAAATCAAGCTTTGGAGGAATATTTAAGAATTTTTTGTTCATTTGAGGTCAAAACCTCCCCATCATACTAGCTTCATGGTATCACTGACTTACTACACCGCCATGACATGCATGACCACGGCCAATCAGAACACATCATGCATGCACATGTACCATACACGGTACCAGCCTTAGGAACACACTCGCCCAAAAAAGCACACGAAGCATGCAGAATAGTACTACCCGGCATCATGGAAAGTTTGCTCGAGAAAGAAAGAATTAGATGATAAAAATTAGTTCTGTACAATCGCAAAATATCACAATATTCATACGTCTTATTTGCGAATCAATCAATCGACTAAAAGATGAAATATATCAAAGAACATGTTACCTCTCCGCTCTTTTCGACACGAGCAGCCATCGTGATAATGTAGAAATAGCGCGTTTGCGATCGTTGCCTCCAAATATATGCACGCGTATTTGCGTACGAGCCTTATGAATATTCATTAGTCAAGGTAATATTTTAGACTTAGATTTTCAGTCAATATTTTCTTGTGTTCCATTTTATGAGGTATTCAGGAAAGGATACATTAACTTTTTCAAAGAAAACCAAAAAGTATGTAGTATATTGTCATTCAGTATTTAAAAAATATGGATATGTATCATCAAAATGCAGTTTTTGACAGATTATTGAATCACTATTATCATTTATCACAGTTCAGTCTTCAGATGTCCCGGTCAGATGTTTTGGAGTGCAGCTCAATCTGACTTATGGCCATAATTACTTTAGCCTTTTATTTTTTTCTGAATATCTTAACATTATTCCTACCTTTTTTGTACAAAAGGTACAAGTTTTAACGAAACATGTTAAGTCTTATGTTACATGTAAATGGCCAGCTTTCATCTATGAATATTACAAAAGGCATGAACACTAAGACTACAGTAGGACCCAAGACGGCCGTCATGGAATTTTCCACGCGATGACGTAGTATAGTCCGCATGGTTTAATAGACCCGTTTACTAAGTGTTCAAATTTATGGATGTTTCTTTCCTGGGGACCTAGTAACGAGGTATTTGGAATCCAGTTTGCATATATTACTTGTTGCTATGTCTGACAAGCCTCTGGCAAGCTTTCAGGTTGTCAAGAACAACCTTTGTTTGAAAAGTATGCATAAAATTTGAACACTTAGTAAATAGGTCTATTGTCCATATCCAGATTCAGTGGCGGATGCAGGGGGAGGGCGGGCACGTGCCCCCCCCCCCCCCCCCCCGGGCCAAAACAAAAGCCTTTTTTTTCCTTGTCCGGAGAGACAGAAAAATACTGACTTTTTTTTTGCTTGTCAGAGAATTTTTGACTGAAAAGGAGAGGCACTAAAATGCTGAGGACCTTTTTTTTTTTTTTTTTTTTTTTTGCTGTGCGCCCCCCCCCCCTCCAAAAAAAAAGAGGGGGGGAGAAGGAAAAGAATAGGGAATTTTTGCTCGCTCGCAAGAACACTGGAATTTCAATAATTTAATATTAAAGGCGTCTCCCTTCAGCAATGGGCTGCAGCTCCCCCCACCCCCGGTGTATTTTCAAAGTTCATATTCGGGTAGCATGGTGCTAGAATTAAATATCCAAATATTTGGGAAGCAAGGTTCCCACATAATAATATTACTTGTGTTTGTAACTTCTGTACGTTTTCACTACGGAAAGTTAAACAAGATTTTGCTCGCCCGTTAATATTCGAGCAAAAAGCGTCCCCCTTCGGCAATGGGCAGCAGCTCGACGCATAGTTCCCGGAACGCCGAAGGCGGCGCTATTCATCGAACACTCTATCGGAACACTGAAAAGGCTTTCATTAGGAAAAGTTCTGTTGCGAATGAAGAGCTCCAGTTTTTTATGATCGCGTTTACCCTTTTTCTCTTTAAATACATGGATATAACACTGAAATTTTTTAATTACATATGACCTCCTTGAAATTAAACGACTCGCAGGTAAATAGGAGAATTTAGCAGTTTTTTGTCAAGTGGCCTGATTTGATGACGTCATTGGCGATTTATAAGCCATTTATAAGCCCTTGGATATTAAAGTCTTTGGCGATTTATAAGCCAGTTATAAGCCAAAATTCGTGAAAAATATCGCCGTCAAAGGGCACATCGTCTGCCAATACGTGCCATAATCAACAACAAAAACAAATATCGGCATACTCGTGATATAGGCCCCGCTCGACGCATAGTCCCGCATAGTTCCCGGAACGCCGAAAATGCTTTCATTAGGGTTCTAACTTCAGTCAGCAAAAATATCTGGGCAAGCCAATATCTGCAAAGTAACTACGTGTGTTTGTAAGTAAATTGAAGTTATTTTATGTTATTTTTAATATCACGCACATAGATCTAGACTTCTGTTCTAACTTCTAGTAGGCCTACACAGTACAACATGCAACCACTCACACTAATGCAAGGTTAGTCTTAAGACTACAGCACTAACTCAGTCACAGGCTAACGTCGCACAACAACATGCATGATATGTGCATGATGTGTGCTAACTTAAAGTTTAACGTTAGACCTGGGGATTTATTTTAGCTCGTGTACAAATCCAATTTATCATCCGCCAAGAATTTGGGGAAACCCATCAGAAATAAAAATTTGTTAGTCACACTGATAATTTCTTATATTGGCATTATCTGTCACTGGTCCATTCACAGCCCTTTATTTCGTCACTGCTGGTGACAGCATTCTAGTTTCTACTCCCATAGGCCTAGACTTTGTAGTTTTGTACACAATGCGAGCGCACACGCGGGAAGAGTGGTGACAGATATAAGATTACACGATTAGGCCCTTTACTTATAATAATATTGATTGAACACGGGATAGGCTACATAGGTAGAATTGAAAAAAAAAATGAAATGAAATATAAATAGAGTCTAAGTTAGACTATAGCCTAGATCTAGTTTGAAAGGTCAAGTCAATATCTGGATTGCTTATTAATTATTGTTGGGCGATATTATTGGCCTTGAAATCATTGAAAATCGTCAGTCCAACTTCGACGATATGACAATATATCGAGTGGAAAGAGCTAGGCCATTGTTTCGAGCAAATCAGTGTCGCATTTACGCAAGCAAAGTAGAATCTTCAGCAGCAGTAACATCAGGGCTCTCTTTAGTGCAGATTACAAGCGGGCTTGCCCCACTCATTTTGAATTTGGCACTTTTTTGCCCCACTCATTCTTGATTTTGAGAAAAGAGCCCCACTGGTTCTTGGTCCCCAATCCAATTTTTGAACAAACAAAAATCAATATTTTCAGGTTGAAAGATGAATAACTGACCACAAAAACACATCCCTGCAATGAGTAAATGATTTATGGTGCATATAAATTGCCCTCTGAAGTTTTTTAGAGGCACTTTTTGTAATAACTTGATATTTAATGACATGGTTTTCTCTGATTGCACGCCGCGACATGCATGCAAAAGCTTGTCCGCGTAGAATTTTCATGTCAAAATAGCTGGTTTTACTTGCCTTAGTTATGGAGACCCTTGAGTAACATACAGTCGACTTCGCCGTGTCGTTGGCGAGACTATCACTCTAATATCTTAGGTATGTCATGTTCTTATTGCAGTACCAACAGCAACAGTCTAATCATTCTTGTTATTTAGTCTTCAAGTAGGCCTACACCATTTCCCTACTTTTACAACTTCTCCACATTTATTTCCAGGACAACATTATTTATATGCCAGATGCAGATGCCCCACGTCTGCGCATAAGTGTAAATGCGCGATTCTGAAATCACAAAAGACGCAACACTCACCTCAACCTCCTATTCAGGTTTACTCAGAAATACCACTGAAAAAATAAGAAAAATGATTGAAAAACAAGGATTTCATGATTTTTTTACTTACTAGACTAAAATAGGCCTATGCTATTTTTAATACGCAAATATCCCGATCTGTGTATAGAAACCATTGCCATTATCGGAAGGTGCAGACGTGGGGCACCTTCATTTTTTCAACTAGAAAACGACAGGGTTACGTTTCTGAAAAAAAAACGTAGCTACGTTTACCTTGTGTAAGCACTTATAATGCTCATGTACATATTCGCAAATATCCAATAATTGCAAATTTGAAGTCACTATGTGAGAGGATGCATTTCCTTTAGGCAATGCGTCCTCTCACCTCCAAACAACCAAAAACATGGTCATCCCGATCCTTCCAATTCTCATTTTGTCCAAAAGGAAAAATTCCCTCATTCTGGGTACTTTTTAACTACATCATAGCAAGTTTCACTCTACCTCAAAGTCCATTACAACATTCTTTCGTCATGTGCACCCATAATATACATTCATTGAAGCCAATACCTCAATTTCAATTCAATTGGTACATTTTACTTATTGCATAATTCTGGCATACCGCTTTTCCACTTTTGACCACAAGGAATACATTGCATAACCATTACATGATATTACATCAGAGGCATTCAATGATGCAAGTTAATACACAGCTTCCTAAACAAATATCACCCCTATCTTTCTGTTTGCCTTCCACATTTTAAACAAAATTCTGTGTCCTTACTTGCACCCTGCACCTACCGTAGGCCTACATCTCAAATAAATACTTGTATAAAGAGTCGACTGTCCTATTGCGTAAACATGTGTTATTTCTTCAATTTTATGCAATAACAATTAATAACTACAAACAAATTATGTCTCTGCCATGTGCACCTAGTGGCCACCAACATAAAATTCTCCCTCAATATCTATAACAATTACCATAAACCACTTCATTTGTCTTTCTCATTCCAGGTATCAAAATGCTGGCACAGTACCTGGAGACAGGTGACCTTCCAACTGCCATGGACATTTTCAACCATGCCACAGCGATAGGAAACTTCAACACATATCTTCTTATCAGTCCACCCATCGACTTCTCTGCTATACCAATACCCAACCCTAGTTCCGATAGCTCTGGATCCCCCTTCCCCAATGTTTTTCAAAAGTTCCGATATTCATCATATTCGGGCAGCGAGGTGCTGGAATATCCAATTTTTGTGAAGCATTGCAAGGTTCCCAGATAATAATATCATGTAACTTGTGTATGCACAGGCGTACTTCAGGATTTTCAATGGGGTGGTGGGCAGATGTGAAGGATCCAACCGCGTAACCAGGATTTCATTTTAGGGGGCGGTTGTGATTGTGAGCACACGAAGCGTGCGAAATTGGTGATGAGGGGTGGGTGCAGGGAGGGAGAGGGAAGTTTCCCCCTCCTGCGCGAAGCGCAAAAGCTCTGACGTTTTAGCAAATTAGAGAGAAAGATCCCATAGGCCGTAGGGGAAGCCTTTTGCCCGAATATCAACTGTTCAATTTCTAAATGTTTGCGAGCGAGCGAGCAAAATTTAAAAAAAAACTTTCGAAGTGAAAATGCACAGAAGTTAAATACACACACAGGCGAGCCGGGTGGGACATTAAAAAATAAAGCGAGACCCAAAAAGCGGTGGAAAAAAGGTCTAAAAAGGTGCCACAAGCTGTTATCTTTCTCTCAAAATTTGCTAGAACGCCAAAGTTTTTCCCCCGGGAAGGGGGAAATAACTTGATCCCCCGCCCCCCCCCCCCCTTCCACTCATCCCTGTTGCATACAGTGCAACGTTGCGTCCAAATAATTGAAAAGCAGTCTGGGTTTCGAACTATAACTTTCCGCCTAAAAGAAATTGTTTGCTACGAGCCGTTATCTTTCTCTCAAATATGCTATAAAACATATTAAACTGCTTCGCGCGGGAGGGGGGAAATTCCCCCTCCCTGCACCCACCCCTGTTACATACAGTGCAGTATTGCGTCCAAAAGAATAATAAATACTTTCCGTCTATAAGTGCTAGCCGTTACCTTTCTCTCAAATTTGCTAAAACGTCAGAGCTTTCGCGTGGTTGACATGTTATGACATGAATACTGAAGATTTAAATCTATTTCCACTAGTTTCAAATTTTAGATTATTGTCATTCATGAATATTCATGAGTGATAAGGACCTATAGAAACCAATAGAAACATCAAAAAACAATATGTAGAAACCAATAGAAGCATCAAAAAACCAATATGAACAATAGAAACCAATAGAAATACTGTCTATAGACTAGAATCTATTGGTTTCATCACTGGATTGGTGTACGGGGTCCAATAGGAATCCAATTGAAACCAATAGGACCAACGGGATAGTTGCATGGCACCCTTGAATTATTGAATGGGCTTTACTGGATTTTCTATGGGTTTATGGGTTTTTATGGTTGCACATTTGAACAGCTGTGCTTCATATGAACTTCTATGGGTTCCTATAGGAAACCATGATGAATAAAAACCAACAAAACCATCAGAAATTAGAAATTTCCTATTGGATTTTTCTGGGTCTCTATAGAATTTTCGACCTGGGTTTTGTTTTTCTATGTTTTCATCATCCTATCGTCTTTTCTTTCTTTAGATTTCTTATATTTTCCTTTCCGTTTATCACTCTAATATCTTTCTATCTTTCCTTGTTTTCCTTTTTTTCTTTGTTTTATCATTCTGTCATTTTATCTATCTTTCCTTGTTTTCTTTTGCTTTTCTTTGTTTTTATTATATCGTCTTTTCTTTTGATTTCTTATGTTTTTCTTTGTTTTTATCACTCTATCATTTTCTCTTTCTATTTTTCCTTGTTTTCTTTTGTTATTCTTTGTGTTTATCATCCTATCTTCTTTTCTTTCTTTAGCTTTCTTATGTTTTTCTTTCTTTTTAATCATTCTATCGATTTTTCTATCTTTCCTTGTCTTCTTTTGTTTTTCTTTGTTTTCATCATCCTGTCGTTTTTATCTATCGTTTTATGTTTTTCTTTATTTTCATCATATAGATTTCTTATGTTTTGATTGATGAAAAGAAAGAAAAACAAAAGAAACAAGGAAAGACAGCAGAGAAAATGATAGAATGATAAAGAGAAAGCAAAACAAAAGAAACAAGGAAAGATAAAAAGATTAATGATAGAATGATGAAAACAAGGAAAGATGGATAAAATGACAGAATGATAAAAACAACGAAAAACAAAAGAAAACAAGGAAAGATAGAAAGATAAAAGGACAGAATGATAAAAGCAAAGAAAAACATTAAAAAATCTAAGGAAAGAAAGGACGATAGGATGAAAAGAAAGGGAAAAAAAGAAGCCTTGGAAAGATATAGAGATAACTGCATCAGGCAGGCAGGATACGGTTTGGTTTCCTCACGAAAAAAATTGACCCGCTTATCTGAACTGCCATAGCAACAAGACCGCTTTGACTCGTTGAGCGATTTGAGACATAAAATATGGGCAGACTGTGCAAGCAAAGAAAGCGTTCTTCAAGAACTGTTCCTCTAGAGCGGTCTAACTTGGAGCGGTCCAGCAGGGAGTGTGAAAGCTTGAAAAGCCTCCAAGACCACCTCGCGAAGTGGTCTTCTGGAGTGCTCCAGAAGAACGCTTCCTGGACCACTTGAGCATACCTGGGAACCGCTCCTGAGGAACAGTTCTTAGTTTGAGTGCTCTAACGAAGTGAGTGTGAAAGGGCTCTATCAGTCATTGCCCGTAACTGGGGGGGGGGGGGGGGGGGGGGGTTCAGGAGGTTCAAACACCTCCCCCGTTGGCGAGCAGAGGTCTTCTTGAAAAAAAAGACAAACTAGAAAGGCCGTCAAAGGCGGCAGACCCACGCCTTAGCGGCGCTATATACATAGTAGTTGCATTCTTTCCTGTCACTATATTTTATATTTTTCTCCTTTTTTTATCGCAATAAAGACTTCCAAATTTGGCATAATCTACTATTTAATACATGGATGTAAAATATTATGGTTACTTATTATTATTATGTAATTTGGCACAATGATACTGCATGTGAATATATTTGTTTGTGTATTTTACCTTGATTATTAATTGTGACAAATATTATTTTGAAAAAGGAAGTAATAAAATATTCTTAAAAAACAAAAAAAAATATAAAGATAACATTTAACAAATTCATAGTGACGAAGCTTTTCGACCTGCACTCATCGGGTCACAACGCAGGAATGAAAGAATACAAGAAAATATCAAAAGTCAAGGAAGGGTGTGTATAGCGACCCGGATATGATCCGGGGACGTTAGTAATCGTAGAGCTTGTACAAACTCTTTTTGTCGGCACAATAGCGGATCTCTCGACTGAATGAACAACGCTTCTAAGAAGCGAAGATGTTGAAAGCTGCGTGCTCGGGCAACAATAGTGAACTGAGCCGGGTTATACGCCTTGGAACAAGCCGGACTATTCAGCAAGTGCTGACCAATAGCAGAGTCACTGTGATTGCGGCATTGAACATTAGCGACGCTCAGCAGCGGTTTTGCAATTACGCTTCGGCTGTAGGGTTAAGGGTTGGGGTTAAGGGTTGGGGTTAAGGGTTGGGGTTAAGGGTTAAGGTTAGGGTTAGGGTTAGAGTTTGGGCTTTTGCCAAGGTTGAAAAGTACGAGTTAAGAACCCAAACTTGGTGTACGTGTAGTACACCTCCTAGTTAGAAAAAATCCAAAATCTTGGACCTTAACTCCGAGTAGTTTTTTTTTTAAGAATTTTTTTTAAAATTAGGGTTAGGGTTAGGGTTAGGGTTAGGGGTTAGGGGTTAGGGGTTAGGGGTTAGGGGTTAGGGTTAGGGTTAGGGTTAGGGTTAGGGTTAGGGGTTAGGGTTAGGGGTTAGGGTTAGGGTTAGGGGGTTAGGGGGTTAGGGTTAGGGTTAGGGTTAGGGTTAGGGTTAGGGTTAGGGTTAGGGTTAGGGGTTAGGGTTAGGGTTAGGGTTAGGGTTAGGGTTAGGGTTAGGGTTAGGGTTTAGGGTTAGGGTTAGGGTTAGGGTTAGGGTTAGGGTTAGGGTTAGGGTTAGGGTTAGGGTTAGGGTTAGGGTTAGGGTTAGGGTTAGGGTTAGGGTTAGGGTTAGGGTTAGGGTTAGGGTTAGGGTTAGGGTTAGGGTTGTGTACCTTTGGGCACCCCAAAATTAACTATGGGTACCCGAACATTAACCTCATGTACCCGAAAATATACTGGTTCCCCGAAAATTAACTATGGTTCCCCCAATATTAACTATGGTACCTGACAATTAACCTTGGGTACCCGAAAATTAACTATGGGTACCCGAGCAATTAACCTTGGGTACCCGAAAATTAACCTTGGGTACCCGACGGTTAACTATGGGTACCCGAAAATTAACGCTGGGTACCTGGAAATTAACGTTTGCACCCGAGAACTTACCTTTTGGTACCCGAATCTGCATCTTATGTTTGAAATTTTTCATTTTCTCAATTAGGCCTTGGCAGTCGTAATAAACTGGTAAGATATGATCCATAACTATTATTCTATCACTACAGAGGAACTTGGGGATTATCTTTGTTTTTTAAAGAAATAAGAGTGATTTAATGATGGAATGTTTTCTCGTCTGAAAATTTTCGATTTTTGACGTTTTTGGAGTAGTTTTGCCTGACTTAAACCACCTTTTATCTTCAAATATATCGCGTTTCTTCCTTTGGTTTGGCCAGGGTTAGTTTTAGAATTTAATAGTCTTCCTATTTCTGCTTTTCATTATCAATAATATGCTTTTATCAAAAAGTTATCTGCCATTATGTAAAGTAATGACAAAATTCAACTCAAAAAGTTTCGTTTTTCTGACGGAGACCGTTAGCTCAGACAAGACCGGACCTACTTTGGTATTGCCAGCTCCTTGACCATAGACTCGTTATTGTCAGGCCGGCAGACCCGGCGTACAGACGGGCCACGGTACGTATGAAATAGCTGTATGACGTGTGTTGGCTACTCTTTAAATACTAGAAATGCATTTAGAATGACCCCCTTTATTTTGATAAATTCTGAGTTGTTAACACTGAAACTTTATGTATAGGTAGAGAAGGAATGTATAATATAGGACATGAATTTCCAGGCCAAGATCATTTCCACAAAAGTGACAAAATAAGCTCAAAGTTTGCTTATTACTGCATCTTTGACCATAGACTCGTCATTGTCAGGCCGGCAGACCCGGCGTACAGACGGGCCACGGTACGTGTGAAACAGCTGTATGACGTGTGTTGGCTACTCTTTAATACTAGTAGAAATGCATTTAGAATGACCCCCTTTATTTTGATAAATTCTTAGTTGTTAACACTGAAAGTTTATGTATAGGTAGAGAAGGAACGTACAATATAGGTAATGAATTTTCAGGCCAAGATCATTTCCACAAAAGTGACAAAATAAGCTCAAAGTTTGCTTATTACTGCTTCTTTGACCATAGACTCGTCATTGTCAGACCGGCAGACCCGGCGTCCGGATCGGAAGGGCTACGGTACGTATGGAACAGTTGTATGACGTGTGTGTTGGCTACTCTTTAATACTAGAAATGCATTTAGAATGACCCCCTTTCTTTTGATAAATTCTTAGTTGTTAACACTGAAAGTTTATGCATAAGTAGAGAAGGAATGTACAATATAGGACATGAATTTTCAGGCCAAAATCATTTCCACAAAAGTGACAAAATAAGCTCAAACTTTTGTTCATTACTGCGCAATGTTTGACTGTTCAGGTTAAAGTAGGTTTGTAAATTATGCAATAGATTCACCCCCTTTATTTTGATAAATTCTTTATTGTTAACACTGAAAGTTTATGTACAGGTAGCTGTTTATCATTTTCCACAGAGAACATGAGCCTATTTCCTGCGTACGAGAGGTAAACGACTACAATTCAGCGTGCCGTGAACTCCACCACAGGACGGTCAAAGATTATGGTGGTAAGATACAATACATGTAGGTTTTTCATGTTAAATTTAAAATTAAGATATGTATTAATGATTATGCTTATTTTTGCATGTCATATTCACAGAGCTGAGAACGTATAAGCCTATTTCCTGCGTACGAGAGGAAAACGACTACAATTCAGCGTGCCGTGAACTCCACCACAGGACGGTCAAAGATTATGGTGGTAAGATACAATACATGTAGGTTTTTCATGTTAAATTTAAAATTAAGATATGTATTAATGATTATGCTTATTTTTGCATGTCATATTCACAGAGAACGTAAGCCTATTTCCTGCGTACGAGAGGAAAACGACTACAATTCAGCGTGCCGTGAACTCCACCACAGGACGGTCAAAGATTATGGTGGTAAGATACAATACATGTAGGTTTTTCATGTTAAATTTAAAATTAAGATATGTATTAATGATTATGCTTATTTTTTCATGTCATTCACACAGAACGTACGTAAGCCTATTTCCTGCGTACGAGAGCAAAACGACTACAATTCAGCGTGACGTGCACTCCACCAAAGGACGGTCAAAGATTATGGTGGTAAGATACAATACATGTAGGTTTTTCATGTTATATTTAAAATTAAGATATGTATTAATGATTATGCTTATTTTTGCATGTCATTCACAGAGAACGTAAGCCTATTTCCTGCGTACAAGAGGAAAACGACTACAATTCAGCGTGACGTGCACTCCACCAAAGGACGGTCAAAGATTATGGTGGTAAGATGCAATACATGTAGGTTTTTCATGTTAATTTTAAAATTAAGATGTGTATTAATTAAAAAGGCTTTTGAATCATTGGAATAACAGTTGAATGTGTTGTTTATTGATTACGCTCATTTTTGTATGTGATGCACCATGAAGTGACGCAGATTTCTTGCGTATGCAGCGTGCCATGAAATCAACCAAAGGACTCTCAACGATTATAGGAATTCCCGCCAAATTGATATTTCAATTATCCTGCATGTGTATGTATAGATTCTCAATATACGTACGTGTGTAATGTGCAATAGTAAACCATAAGACATGACTTGTGTATGTATAGTAACTACAATGTATATACCAGTCCCACCTGTGTTAAATGGTGTACTGCAAAGCAATGGAAGAGTGTTTTCCGACTTGACCCATGATTTTTTAGGTTAATATTTGTCTTGAGTATCAATATTTAAAGCAAAAAATGATGCAAATTAGTTTTGTGGAGTTTATTACCCTGAATCTTTGCCGCATTTAGTGTAAAACATTATTACTCTTAGTGCAAAGCACCATACTGTATAAATGTTTAGCCTGCTGCTGTAGCTCTAGATGTTGAGGTGCCTGATGCCTGAACTCCGGGGGGAGGAAGCCAGCAGTAACTGCCTCAGTGAACTGCTGGATTTGAAAGTTTTCACTCATGGTAACAGTTTAATTGTTCATCTTCTAGGGGCATACTGCAGTTTATATTTGATTCTAACTTTATCTCAACATATTTTGGGTAAGATGGTTGATATTTCCTTTGGAAATGAAACCCCAGAATATGAATTTGCATGTTTGGGGTTGATATTTTTTACTAAAACCATTTCACATGACATATTCTGAAATCTGAACATCAAATGTCGGGAAGTCTGGACATGCATGCCTGAAACATGAGTTCCCTGATCGCTTAAACGGTTGAAGTTTAATGCTACGTTGCATGGGTTCGAATCCCATGAAGTTCAAAATATCACCTCCGAACTTTCATTGGTGGCAACAGCATGAAATGAGACCAAAGCGTTCTACGTGATCTAAAGTCGTAATGAATAATAGTTATCATAAGTACTTTTTATCATAATCCTTATCATTTTATCATTATTATGATAGCACTATTGATGATAAAATGTTGGAAGGTGACAGTTCTTATTATTAATTTTGTTATCATGAGTATTATTAGCATCATTATTATAAATATATTTATATTATAATTATGATCACCATTATTTTTATTATTATTAGCTGCTATCACTGCCCAATATATACCAGCCTAAGTATTCAGTGTTGTTTATCATGATGAATATATGTAAATATTGTAAATAAATATTTGTAAATAAATAATCCTAAATGATATACACATTTTCTGTCCTTTAAGTGTACGTCTCATGACCGTAAGAGTTTGGAAACTCAGAGATGAAAGAAAAAGTGGGGGTGGGGGTAGGGAGTACAGTGTTTTTGTGTCTGGGAGAGAAAGAGAGACAGATAGAATAGTAGAAATAAGGATATAGATAAAGAAAAGAGGGGGAGAGAGCTAGAGGATGAGATACATGTAGATCTTTGAGAACACTAGAGACAGAGGGGAAGACAGAAGGTAGATAGTGTGTGAGAGCTTAAGAGAGTAGTAGAGAGAAAGAAGGAGAGGAATACAAGAAAAGAGAGAGCGAATGAGGTAGATATTAGAGAAGAGTAGAGAGAGACAGGGCGATAGATCAGTAAGAGCGAAAGGAAGAAACATATTTTTTTAAAGGGTGAACATGTGATTCTTATTATTTCTCTGGGGGGCCCGTTTCACGAAACCGTCAAGTCTAAGTCTGTGGACATCCCATAGAAATGCGTAATGATTTTACAACAAACGTTTCTATGTATTATCCAAGAAGACTAATGATGGCTCTGTGAAAGGAGCCCCTGGGCTCTTTTCTTCTCACTCAATCTGCATCCTCTCTTTATCTATACATCTCCTCATTCTTTCTCTCTCTCTCTCACTCCTGCCTTCCCTTTTTCTCTACCTCTTTCTCATTGATACTCTCCCTCGTTCCTTTGCTCTCTTCATTTTTCCTGCCTCCTGATCTGTCAATCATTAAATCTCTTTATCGTCCTCGCCCCCCTCCCCATCTCTCTTTCTTTCTCCTGATCGGACAATATACCCCTCACTCCCTCGTCTCTCTTTCTCTCCTCTTTCTTGTGATCTATCAATCATTCAATAAATCTCTTTTCAACTGTGAACATGCAAATAAACGATGAAACAACTCGTCCTTTTCTTATTCATCTCTATTCTATTCTTCAGGAACAAGTCATCTTCATGTCGATGAACAATCTGCAAATTTGCGATTAACGGTTCACTGTAAAGAAAGTATACAAAGCATTGTAAACAAAATTAAATGCATGTAAACCTGTTTACTTTACAGTGAATCTTCAAATAGTCTTGATATCATGTGATCTTGATATGACAAAATAAACCCCCAAAAGAATTTAACCATCCAGCTCTACAATGTATGCATTTATGTCTCTGCTTATTATATTCTGCGCTTGGAATGAGCCTCTCATGCACTGCAATTAACAGATATGACATCTAATTGCCCCTTTAAATGAACAATTTGCAAAGTAGTCTATGCGAGTCCAGCCCCTATGAGAACTGACATCAATAATATTCCCTCAGAACAGGGATGGTATTCTGAGATTTATTTTATCTTGATTTTAGTGAAAAGATTTTGTCATAACATATTTCAAATTGCAAAATTTCATTGGTGTTTGCACAGATGAATTCTGCGTACGCAGTCACTTTTGCACATGCATTAACCATATAAGCGTTCATTTTATTATGACAATTCAAATTATTTCACTAAAATCAAGATTAAATAAATCTCAGAATACCACCCCTCTTTTAGCTCTTGTAAGTTACTAAAAACATAAGCTAATGCTTATTTACATGATGCTTGTTTACATGAATAAACCCTTTATGCACGACACATACTGCGTTGCAATTGCAACCACTCCTATTCAATGGCTGAGGTCATGTACACTTATTATACACAAACATGTATCCTGTGCGTAAGCACAACTATTTTGACGGGCTTTAACAACATAAAAAATTTGAAAAATGTACACAATGAAATCGTAGACCTGGGGATGTTTCATAAAGCTGTTCGTAAGTTACGCACAAATTTTATGCACGACTGGTGATGAGTTCTTGTGCTAAATGATTGAGAATCTGGTTAGTGTAGCACCCAAGAACATGTTCCAGTCGTTCGTAAAGTCATTCGTAACTTTACGAACAGCTTTATGAAACACCCCAGGCCACTTTAACGATAAACAATCATTCCACGTTTACGTTTTGTCAAACTCATTAACTATTTGCCCCTTCTGGAGAACTTTCCAAACGAATCTTGATAACGATCAAAGGCCATGTTTACTTTCACATGGTATCTGCTCCTGAATTTCCCCTTTCGCTGTAGGTGGTGCTTCAGATATAATCTACACCCACCGTTTTTCACTTTTTGCCTGAATGTACAGGATTTTGTAGTCGAGTGGTTCCGCCACGTGGGTCTCATTTTGTGCTATGTCGGATGAGTTCGATTCCCACGATGTTCCGGATATCAATTAAGAACTTTCATTGGTGGCGACAGCATGAAACGAGACTAAATCTGCATACTCGCGAAAAATCTTTAAAAATGGCATTCATGTCCACCGAGTACCCACCACTCTTGGTCGTCTCCATCCGACGGCAAATTTTGGGTTAGGCCAGGGTTAGGATCCATCCATGGTATGTCTTGGGAAGGGGCGAAGGCAGTGTCAGCTGACCTATATATGTATACAAAACAAAAAAGCTTGGGATTATACGCAGGTCACATATGCCAAAGTTTCTTGATAACATGAAAGAAAAGCTTAGCAAACATAATGTCATGAATGTAAATCTTAATTTTGAAGATGACTGATTAGTAATCAGGCCTAGTGATATATTATTACAAAAAACAAAGGAAAATTACTCGGTGGTTTTGGTGACCGCAAATGATAATCTCGTCAGTCACATCAAAAGCTTGGTGCATTGAACGCATCGCATTTGGTGTATGTGCGGGTGCGTAGCTCTGACTTGAACCTGCATTTCATGCGCAAGTAGGCCTATCAAAATATGTTTTGCGTCACCGGGCCGGGGCATTTTGGCGTAGTGTTGCGTAGGAATGGCGCACAGTGGTGAAGTGTTGCGTAGGCTTGCATATAAACTGCGTTCTCTGGCTCTACGCAGGCAGTACGCCAAAAAATTAAGCATGTTCAATTTTTTGCGTACCTATTTTGCGTTCCTGGGTATAGACTTTCGTAGGGACAGCGTACGGTAGCGAAGTGTTGCGTAGTCGCTACACATCACTACGTACATTAACTCCACACAGGTCCCGGTGTGAAAGCTAGTAGTAAACTAACAATACATGACACTATGACAGATGACTAAACTTAAACTTTAAAGTGAAATTGAAACATCCAAATTGTTCTTTTCTCAGTCATGTTTCTAAATTCTAATCTTTGTGAATGTCTATTCTTCCATAATTCATATTCATTATATTTTCATGATGTTATGAATTTCTTATACTATCACATTGTTTTTAATTATTAGACTCATTCTAAATCTAATGATTGAATAAAGTTTAGTTGAACTTGAATTGAAGTCCAACGGAAGGCTGGTCCGGGCTGGTCGGGCCGGGCTGGGGGGCAGCGCCGTGACGCGCCGCTGCAGCAAACTAAGCGAAGCCAAAAGGCAAAAGTTCAGTCTTAACTGGTGATATTATATTTATAGGCCCTACAGCTACGCTATTTCTTAGTTGGGTTGGATAATAATAAACTTAAATGTTTCTCAACTTACCTGCAGATGTAGGTTTTCCTCTATTTTTACTTGAAAATCCGGGAGAGACAACTGAATTTGAATCTAACTTTCCACGGACAATGAATAACAACAGTCAACAGTCACACGTTCAAATACCGTCGACGTCGTCGATGGATACCTGGCGATACCTGGAGACTAGGCCTATGCACAAACCCCAAGTAACCCTAACCCTAACCTATATTATCTGAATAGGCCTATTGTGATTTATTTGATGACCGATTGGGAAAAACTGACTAACTGAATTGTAAATTAAAAATCACTGATGAGTCACGTTAATTTATGGACAATTGATTGGGATTTGAAAAAAACTAGCTACTTGCTCGTAGTTATATTTGTGCAGAAAGGGTTTGAGATTTTGAAAAACCGGATTACATGAGCGCATGAATACACTGGTAGGGTTAGGGCGAGAAATCCAGGAAAATATTGCAAAAGCTGAAGTTAGCCGTATGAGATTTTAAAAAAGTAATGTATCGCGATAGCCCAGAAAGCTGTATGTTAGCCTATTAGGGATATTTTGGAAGGGTGGATATCGCGATCGCAAGGAGGTTGCCGTTGGCAGTGGCTTACTTCAGACCGTGGGAATATTTTGTTTGTTATTGTTCGAAGCGCCCTCTCCGTTGAATTTGGCCAATGCCGAATTTGGGATGAAAAATGAAGTTATTTTGTGGGATTTTGAGCAATAAATAGATGAATTTAGATGAATCCACTGGCAGAAAAGTGTTCTAGAGTTATTTTTGGATTGAAATGAGGTTAAAATAGCTTATGGTTGAGATTAATTTTCTGTTTGTGATGATTTTTCCTCGACCCACTTTTGAGTCTAATACTGTAGAAAACCTATGGGGATTAGATCCGAGTTATATCTGTCGGAGCAAAAAAGGAGTGATTAGGGTTAGCTAATAATGGATATTTTGAATGAAAAGAGAAAGGAAAACAAGGTTGCATTATGATAATAATGAATTAAGGGTCAGAACTAAGGCAGTCCGCTGATCTAAAAGTGATTATTAAGGAAAATAGAGCAAGTTGAAAATAGGGTAAAAACGTGATTTTGGTGATTTTGCATAAATTTGAGGGGATTTTTTTTTTGAATAATTGCTTATAATTAATTAACTACTGAATCAAATGTTGCCATATTTACAGGATATCTTTCCGATGATAGGATAAAGACATGTGGATTTTTTGAATTTTTTTGGCCTATGTTTTCTTTATTTGATATTTTGATCTGATAGAAAAGAGATGATGGGATAGTGTCACGGGTTGGTTTACTGCATTTTTTTGAAGAAATGAACTCCATAACCCTGGAGGTCGGAATTAGGCTCTAAAAGTAGGTTGTTAAGGTGTTAGTCGTTAACCCATCAATCTAACAAAACCCTTGGAGTCCCGGGACATCTGGAACATACCAAACCAGCAAAGGTACCCAAGGGTCACTTTTTTTCATGTTTGATGCATTTTGAAAGAATTGCGTGAATGAAACTGAACCAACGACAGAATATAAATATGGGGGGACGATAGCTTGAAGTTGGCCAAAAAGATTTCAAAAAGAGCAAGAAACAAAATATCTAATCAAAATGGTTTGGTGCAAAACCCAGGGTTGACCGTTTAGCACCTCAAAACTTACGTTTTGGTACCTCTGAGAGGTAAAAGGTTAATAAAAAGGAAATGACAAAATATTTTTGTTCCCCAAAAAACCCTAATAATATTTAACTATTTAGAAAGCTAACCCTCTGGCTAGAACCTTAACCACCTTATAATAAGCTAACCCTGGGCGTTTAAAAAAAAAAAGTCAGGTCCCACAACCCTAATTAGGGTTAGGGTTAGGGTTAGGGTTAGGGTTAGGGTTAGGGTTAGGGTTAGGGTTAGGGTTAGGGTTAGGGTTAGGGTTAGGGTTAGGGTTAGGGTTAGGGTTAGGGTTAGGGTTAGGGTTAGGGTTAGGGTTAGGGTTAGGGTTAGGGTTAGGGTTAGGGTTAGGGTTAGGGTTAGGGTTAGGGTTAGGGTTAGGGTTAGGGTTAGGGTTAGGGTTAGGGTTAGGGTTAGGGTTAGGGTTAGGGTTAGGGTTAGGGTTAGGGTTAGGGTTAGGGTTAGGGTTAGGGTTAGGGTTAGGGTTAGGGTTAGGGTTAGGGTTAGGGTTAGGGTTAGGGTTAGGGTTAGGGTTAGGGTTAGGGTTAGGGTTAGGGTTAGGGTTAGGGTTAGGGTTAGGGTTAGGGTTAGGGTTAGGGTTAGGGTTAGGGTTAGGGTTAGGGTTAGGGTTAGGGTTAGGGTTAGGGTTAGGGTTAGGGTTAGGGTTAGGGTTAGGGTTAGGGTTAGGGTTAGGGTTAGGGTTAGGGTTAGGGTTAGGGTTAGGGTTAGGGTTAGGGTTAGGGTTAGGGTTAGGGTTAGGGTTAGGGTTAGGGTTAGGGTTAGGGTTAGGGTTAGGGTTAGGGTTAGGGTTAGGGTTAGGGTTAGGGTTAGGGTTAGGGTTAGGGTTAGGGTTAGGGTTAGGGTTAGGGTTAGGGTTAGGGTTAGGGTTAGGGTTAGGGTTAGGGTTAGGGTTAGGGTTAGGGTTAGGGTTAGGGTTAGGGTTAGGGTTAGGGTTAGGGTTAGGGTTAGGGTTAGGGTTAGGGTTAGGGTTAGGGTTAGGGTTAGGGTTAGGGTTAGGGTTAGGGTTAGGGTTAGGGTTAGGGTTAGGGTTAGGGTTAGGGTTAGGGTTAGGGTTAGGGTTAGGGTTAGGGTTAGGGTTAGGGTTAGGGTTAGGGTTAGGGTTAGGGTTAGGGTTAGGGTTAGGGTTAGGGTTAGGGTTAGGGTTAGGGTTAGGGTTAGGGTTAGGGTTAGGGTTAGGGTTAGGGTTAGGGTTAGGGTTAGGGTTAGGGTTAGGGTTAGGGTTAGGGTTAGGGTTAGGGTTAGGGTTAGGGTTAGGGTTAGGGTTAGGGTTAGGGTTAGGGTTAGGGTTAGGGTTAGGGTTAGGGTTAGGGTTAGGGTTAGGGTTAGGGTTAGGGTTAGGGTTAGGGTTAGGGTTAGGGTTAGGGTTAGGGTTAGGGTTAGGGTTAGGGTTAGGGTTAGGGTTAGGGTTAGGGTTAGGGTTAGGGTTAGGGTTAGGGTTAGGGTTAGGGTTAGGGTTAGGGTTAGGGTTAGGGTTAGGGTTAGGGTTAGGGTTAGGGTTAGGGTTAGGGTTAGGGTTAGGGTTAGGGTTAGGGTTAGGGTTAGGGTTAGGGTTAGGGTTAGGGTTAGGGTTAGGGTTAGGGTTAGGGTTAGGGTTAGGGTTAGGGTTAGGGTTAGGGTTAGGGTTAGGGTTAGGGTTAGGGTTAGGGTTAGGGTTAGGGTTAGGGTTAGGGTTAGGGTTAGGGTTAGGGTTAGGGTTAGGGTTAGGGTTAGGGTTAGGGTTAGGGTTAGGGTTAGGGTTAGGGTTAGGGTTAGGGTTAGGGTTAGGGTTAGGGTTAGGGTTAGGGTTAGGGTTAGGGTTAGGGTTAGGGTTAGGGTTAGGGTTAGGGTTAGGGTTAGGGTTAGGGTTAGGGTTAGGGTTAGGGTTAGGGTTAGGGTTAGGGTTAGGGTTAGGGTTAGGGTTAGGGTTAGGGTTAGGGTTAGGGTTAGGGTTAGGGTTAGGGTTAGGGTTAGGGTTAGGGTTAGGGTTAGGGTTAGGGTTAGGGTTAGGGTTAGGGTTAGGGTTAGGGTTAGGGTTAGGGTTAGGGTTAGGGTTAGGGTTAGGGTTAGGGTTAGGGTTAGGGTTAGGGTTAGGGTTAGGGTTAGGGTTAGGGTTAGGGTTAGGGTTAGGGTTAGGGTTAGGGTTAGGGTTAGGGTTAGGGTTAGGGTTAGGGTTAGGGTTAGGGTTAGGGTTAGGGTTAGGGTTAGGGTTAGGGTTAGGGTTAGGGTTAGGGTTAGGGTTAGGGTTAGGGTTAGGGTTAGGGTTAGGGTTAGGGTTAGGGTTAGGGTTAGGGTTAGGGTTAGGGTTAGGGTTAGGGTTAGGGTTAGGGTTAGGGTTAGGGTTAGGGTTAGGGTTAGGGTTAGGGTTAGGGTTAGGGTTAGGGTTAGGGTTAGGGTTAGGGTTAGGGTTAGGGTTAGGGTTAGGGTTAGGGTTAGGGTTAGGGTTAGGGTTAGGGTTAGGGTTAGGGTTAGGGTTAGGGTTAGGGTTAGGGTTAGGGTTAGGGTTAGGGTTAGGGGGTTAGGGTTAGGGTTAGGGTTAGGGTTAGGGTTAGGGTTAGGGTTAGGGTTAGGGTTAGGGTTAGGGTTAGGGTTAGGGTTAGGGTTAGGGTTAGGGTTAGGGTTAGGGTTAGGGTTAGGGTTAGGGTTAGGGTTAGGGTTAGGGTTAGGGTTAGGGTTAGGGTTAGGGTTAGGGTTAGGGTTAGGGTTAGGGTTAGGGTTAGGGTTAGGGTTAGGGTTAGGGTTAGGGTTAGGGTTAGGGTTAGGGTTAGGGTTAGGGTTAGGGTTAGGGTTAGGGTTAGGGTTAGGGTTAGGGTTAGGGTTAGGGTTAGGGTTAGGGTTAGGGTTAGGGTTAGGGTTAGGGTTAGGGTTAGGGTTAGGGTTAGGGTTAGGGTTAGGGTTAGGGTTAGGGTTAGGGTTAGGGTTAGGGTTAGGGTTAGGGTTAGG